>VYXB01007063.1:0-79038 GCA_013397135.1 Pachyramphus minor | reverse complement strand
CTTTCCCCTGCTGGAAGGAGAGGGGGGACAAAGCTCCCCCCACACCTCGGCTCCTGCTAGACTGACCTTGGAGCTGCTGTGTTATCTCAAGTCCTCTTCTTCTCTCCGCTGCACTGGAATTTCTTCCACAGCATATTTCAGGCAGAGCAGCTTCACTCTGGAGTTTTTTTCTCCACTCGATTACATGTCCTGGTCAGGAAGACTTCAGTGCCGTGCCGCCCAGCCCAGACCTGGGGGACAAGAGCCTGGCCTCCCACTTCAGAGGCCTGCTGCCTCCCTCCTCACATGGCTGCTGAATTTCTTCTGTGAAATTCCCCTTCTCTTCTGTTTTCTTAAATATGTCATTAGCAGAGGCGTTACTAAAACTTTTGATTGGCTTTGTTGTGGAAATCCACCTGGACCTGACCATTTCAGCCCAGGGGGGCTGCTAAACCCACAACACTCAAGTAACTCTATGGTTACTGAAAGCACTTTCAAAACTTCCCCTCTGTGCATTCCAAGTCCCATTTCGCTTTAGTAATCGATATTTGATAGTTTTTTGTTGGTTTGCTATTTTTTTATGCAATTACCTTTTTCACTGTGAACAAGAACTATTTGGGCACATTAAACAAGTCTTATCCAATTTTACTTCTGCTGTCACTTATGTTGTATCTGCCCAGTGGTACAAAACAGCAGAGAGAGTTTAAGCTGACATAAGTAGTTCTTTTATATTTCTTCATAAGTAATTATTTTATATTCCTTCATGTAAACCTAATCTAGCAACACTGTGTGCACAGTCAAAAATTCTGCTACCTCTCAACCAAGCCAATAACTTTTCTCAAATGGAAGAAATGATTTGATGTTACTGCAGGGCCTGTTCTGAAAAACAATCGCTAGAGACAAATACTGGAACACAAAGCTAACAAGGCCTATCTAGCAGGAGGCTTAATTTCCAATGAGATAGCATCTGTTTCATTCCACTGCCACAAAACTTGTACCAAAACAGCACCAGACTCTATGGATGTCCCCCAGATTTGTCCCATGATTGAGATCTGAGTTGTACTCATATTATGTCCACAGCTAATTTGCAAAGCAGTAAAGGAGGAAAGCAGATTTCTGCAGCTGCTTGACTCTAGAACTGTATTTCTATGGCTCAATATCAAATTACTTGCTTTTTATGGCTTTGGGAGTATCTCCCTTTGGTCCTTATCTCTGTTGGAAGTGATAGCTGTTCCTGCACCACAGCTAGTGTGGAGGAGGCTGTGTGTGTAATGAGTATCCCCAGCTCATCTTTAAAGCCCAAGTCTGCCAACGTGCATCAGGGATTTGGTGCAAATAAGGGAAATGGAAGTATAAATGATGGATCCACTATCATGCATATCATCCAGCCTTTTCTGCCACAACAGACAAAACTAGAAGCACAGGCTTTTGGACAGCTGCTCAGTTTTTGTGGTGTTACTGGAGTGTCTCTATTTCAGAAGGAACTCTCTAGTGAGCAACAGGCTGCTGAGACTTCACTCGAGTCAAGATTTGGAGCTTAATGAGGAGAGATTCAGCAAAGCATGAGCAACTAATGATGCAGATTGGAAGCCCCATATTGTTTAGTGCACTGCCAGGTGTCAACTGTGATTCTATTTGCAAATTAATATCATCTCACAGTAAATGATTTGGTGTACGAAAAAAATAAAACTGACTTCGTTAGGAAAGGGTTGATCTCATGGGAATGCATTTTATCCACAATGGAGGAATATTTATTTTTTTAACTTGCATGTTGAAAGAGAAACAAATCCTGCCAGCTTGTAGTGAAAAAAAACCCAAAAGGAACAGATGTACAGGAGCATATAGAAGAGAGAGCAGGGCAAAATACCGGGAAAAATACACTGGCTTGGAAATTACCACATCTGGACCTTTAAACATTATAAATTCAGAGCTATTCCCATCCTCATCTCCCTCCTTAAAAAAAAAATAGTTAAAAGAGAAAAGAAACATAGTTTTAAAAAGCTTTATACTCTGGGTCAGATATTTAGAGTCTCTGAGTATAATAAATTGAGGATCAAGGCTCTATCTGCTTTGGCTCTTCACTAATTCAGAGTTTACTACCTGGGACTCAACATCCCCGATCTGTCGATCATTCATGGATATATTCTGTTCTGTGTTATTCACTGATCCATCTGGACCTTAGCAACCTGCTCTGCAGACATTTCACTGAACTAGATAAAAAAACATAAGATGAACTTCATTTTTTGACAAAATGCCCTTTTTTCTGACTGAAAGGAACAAGGATTAGTGAAAAATCTTTAAACTACTCTTCATTGCCTGAATCTATTTTCATGTGCACTCATAAAACCCATCATCAATTTAGTCAGCACCCCTTCCACTTCTATTTAAACCTAATAACTGCTCAACAAAGCATCTTTCTTGACTTTTTTAGTGTGTAAAGTTACTCTGGCTGAAATACTGACTCTACAGATGGTCTTTGTCCCATATATCCACTGCACTGCAGGTGCAGCCAATTACTGTGCACTGAGCTGGCCCAGATGCCTGCCCAGAAGAACTCAGAATTTCTTTGTTTGTGTATAAAATAATTTATTTCTCCTCAGTTATTCCATAAAGAAAAATAACCAACACATCCCCAACCTTTCACATTCACTTGGAGATCTGTGGATGAAAACACAGATTATATTCACCCTTAAAGGATATCAATTGAGACTGACCGGGAAAATAGCTACCGCAAGAACAGTTGGGATCTTCCCAGTTTTCCCTTTTTCTTTAATTTCTTTGGCTGTTGTGACATGTAGCAGAGGTGTGTTATAGAGTGTGTGTGTTACTGTGATAAAGTAATGCAGTCATGTGCAAGGTTTTAGTCCGAGGCACATCAAGTGAGACGGCGATGTATAATTGCTTTGCAAATCCCATTACAAGGGGGCAAGATAAAGCAGGTTCTCTGGTTAATAGACTTGCAAAAATCATGAAGTCTGATTGAGGTTCATTATAAAATAATACTGCTCAGAGAGTGGGAAAAAGGCAACTCCATTGCCCTGTGGTACTCTGGGCATGTGGAACAGAGGAAGAAGGATCTGTTGTCCAGCAGAAGGTGAGAAGGATTCAACTGCTCAGGGGACACATTTTTAACCTCCTCTTGGACTTATTGCTGATAATTCCTGTAGATCATTGCAGCAGCTGCTGCACTGATTCAGGCTGGATCATCACCATTTCATAGGAAGACATGGAAAACACTTGAAATTGAATACTTGAAGCTGCAGTGAGCAGTGCTGTTGGGTTCTTTCATTTTTCAAATGTAGGTCAGCCTCTGGCTACTCTTGCTTTGCTTCTGCTTAAGCTACATCTCCTCTCTTTTTTATCTGTTTAGATTTTATGTTAAAAAGTGTCTGACAGAAAAGATGTTTATCTATTTTTTTGATGTGTCTTGTTGTAAAGATGTTGGAAGCTTATTACTTCCTTAATGTGGCAAGAACTGAATAGTCTGATTTGAGTGTGTTATTTTTCTTACTAATGTCTTGTTAGAGTTTGTGCTAATGTCAAACTTAATCGGGCCCTGTAGTTTTGTGCTGTAAAGTGTGATTATCACTGAATTTTCATACTGAAAATTTTAAGTACTTAATTTCATATTCAGTTTTAAACACTTACTTTCAGTGGGAGACATAATTTTAATCATTACAGGCTAATCCAGAAAGACACATTTACAATAGCTAGAAGTGCTGTAGGAACAAATTGAAGGAAAAACATGTTTCATAAATAAAAATTTTTATCTTGGGCCTCTGCAACAAATTACTGGGCCTTACTACATGGCCTTTGTCATACTGAGCTGTTAAATGGTCTGAACTGTGAACAAAACTGTTGGTTGCAAACCATTTATAAGTCTGTCCTTTGAAGTCTGGACTTTAAAGCTCTATGTATCCTCTACTTTACGTTTAAGTGTTGAAATGAACTGTCATGTCCACAAAATAGGTTTTCTATAAAGTACAGATGTAGAAATTAAGTTTTGATATCTGCTTCATAAACAACTTAGGTTAGACAGACAGAAATCCCCCTTGACACAGCTGCTTATTTGGTGCAGAGAAGCAAGAAAAGGGAAAAATAGAAATGTGCATTGTTCATGTGTGTGTGCTCCAGTAATGGCAAATAAAAGTAAAAGAGCAATGGATAGGTTTGGGACAATTTAAAGTTAAGCCAACCATTAATCAGTAAAATTTTTCCAGGTTTTCTGTTTTGATTGAAAAACTTAAGATTAAAAATAGGGTCACCTTAGATATCAACAAGTCTTTTCAGAGTCCTAATGGAACATGGTGCAAGTTTTAAATGAATGCAAAGGTGAATTTCTGTTCGTGGATGGGTTTGCATGGTTTCAGCTCAAAAAGGAAGGGAATTTCCCACGGTGTTTTCCAAGCCAAGTATTCCTTTGAAGCTTTAGAGAAGCTTAAAATTGTGCTGGCAGGATGAGGTTTTATGAAGTTCAGAACTGACTGTGCAGGCAACCACCATCACTTCTGAACAAGCTATGGGACAATATCCAACTGTTACAGTTGCAATAACTTTGTCCACTCCAGTCTGGTACAGGTAAGAGTTCAAGTTGCTGTGACAGAATGGATATAAAATCATGGAGTCATAGAATAGTTTGGGTTAGAAGGGGCCTTAAAGATCGTATTGTTCCAACCCCCCCTGCCAAGGGCAGGGGACCTTCCACTAGATCTAGTTGCTCAGGTGTGACGTAAGAGTTGGTATCTTGTCTGTACATGTATGACTTAAAACCTGTATTAGAGGAAAAACAACCAAATTTATCTCTACTATGTTTTAGATGTGTACATATATATATATACATATACACATATAGATATATATGTATGCATATATACATTATTGATTAGAAAAAGCAATGCAACAGCCTTGCAGTTCAGTGTCTCAGCTGTGTCAGATATTAAAATTTTCTGTATTAAATTACTTAATTAAAAATTGAAGAGAACTCAGAATCTTAAATTTTGCTTACTCTCCATCCCACCACCCAAAACCAGAAAGGATGAATGAATGTATGAATGAATGAACAAATGACTGAATGTAATGATTTCAGACAGAACTTTGGGGGTTCAGTTCTTCAGGAACTAAACAGGTCCTTCTTGTGTGTTTGTTTTGCTTGGTTATTTTCTCCTCAGAGGAAGAATTCCTATTCCATGAAAATGTTCCTTTTGTCAAAGAAAAAAATTTCTATCAAAAATCATTTCTGTGGAACAATTTTCAACTGTTTCTATTTATTAAAACTGACACAGCAATAAAACTCCCACACCAGTAATGCTCATTCGTTGTTATTACCTAGCTATCATTTTTGTCACTCCAGCTGTTTAGGTGCCTTACAGACTTACAGGAAGTGAGTCATCTTTGTCATGAAGAACTCCTATTTTGAACAGGCAAATCCCAAACAAAGGCAAGGAGATGGAAATAATAGGGAACACCACAATCAGAGTTATGTTACTGTCTTGGAGAGGATCTTTTTTTTTTTTTTTCAGTTGGTTCAAACATGTATTCATGAACTCAAGGATCAGTCAGGTAATGCCTGTCTGTGTGTGGGAGACATGATCTTTAAGCATGTTCTGGAAGAAGTGTGTTTAAAAAAGGACTTGTTGGATTTGAAAGAGAAGAGAAATTGCATGTCAGACTGAATCAAGAAAGTGATTATCAGCATAATTGTGCCGTTCCCTAGGGATAAGAAACATGGTCAAGAGATGACTGCTCTGATAGCCCGGGAAGGAAAATAGACAAGAGTCATTGACTCATTTTCACTGTAAATGAAGCCTGACAGAGGATCTAAGACCTCTCAATATATCAGTGTGAATCACTAGGCCATAACCAGGCTGTTATTAGCTGGTAGCAAAGCTTTCCACTGAGTATTCTGATGCTGCTTTTATCTGACAAGTTGAATAGGAATGTAGCAAAACTGAAGCCCAAACCATGACTTCATAACTGGAAGCAAACCTTTCCTAAAGACTGAATCAGTTAGGTAAATCCCAAAGTTCTGATATATTTCAACGAGGAAATAAAATTCTTCATTGCTAATAACAAGTCTTTGTGGGAACAAGGTCTTCTTTCTGAGTTAGGGGTATCACAGAGATAATTGTACTGGTCTTTGCTTGGCTGAACTTCAAGTAAAGTATGGTGAGGTGTTAAAGTGCAGTGCAGGTCCACTGAAGGGGGTTTATGTAGGTGGAGATCTGACTTTATCCAAAACTTGTATTCCTAGGCTGAATATTTCTAACCAACCTGCAAACTCTTGAGAATGAAATATGATTACTCCTGTGTTCCCCAAATCCCTCTCCACAGAAAGAAATACATACAAAATTTCTCTAGGCAAAGAGTTTAGCTCAGTTCTAAATATTGTGTTACTGCTGTTCCTAGGTATAGATTCTGCTTTCAAAAAGCATATTTTACTCAATAAATAAGAGAGAAATGAGGAATAGAAAAGATTAATTATATGGAAATGCTTCATCTGCGTTCCTTATTTTAACAAGAGGTTAATCAGCACTGTAGCATTTCCTGGAAACATGATCAAGTTTAATTTATTAATTTCTTAATAGCCTCCAACAAACACTGAAAGTAATTAACACCCTTGCTACTTCAGACTGATGATTTTTAGAGCTGAGTGAGTTTGATTGTCTTGAGAGTGAATAAATCCGGCTCCAGGAGTTGAAGCAATCAGCTAGAACTCCAAGAATTGATGGGTGGTTGGTTTATTTTCTGGTTTGGAAGGAAAACAATAGTAAAGCTGAAACAAGACCGGGAAGATTGGAGGTTTTGATTAAAGGGCAATGAGTGAGAACTAAGGATAGAAAAGACTTTATGTAGAAAGAGTGGATGAGAATAAAGATTTCTTTAATAGGGTTTATAGGTCATATGCTTTTGACAAAGAAGTGAATGTGTGTTTCCAGAACACATCTGAATAAAATGGGAGTTTGATTCCTGAATCATGAAATGGATGGGCAGGACTTTATTTCAAAAGACTTTTGGGTCCTTTTTTCCATTAAGTTACTGAATGTTTCGAGATCTCTGTATGTTAAATTGTGGGCTTCACAGCTTTTAATGAAATACAAGTTGTATCATAAGTTTGAATTTTTTCTCCTGTGGACTGCAGAATTTGTGACCTTTATGAACTTTATATGTACCAAATTATTATTTTCTACCTACAAACACTGGGAGAAATTATTTTCAAAAAGAAAATTCAAGTGAAACAAAAAATACAGAGTCCATCTTAAAAAACGAACAAACAAAAAACCTCCAACCATAACCACGAAAATGGGACCATTATTAAGCAAATCACTCCACCTTAAAAACAATCTTCAAGCCCACTGAAGTCTAACAAATTGTAAATTTATAAATATTTGCTGAATCGGGGCCAGATGTGATGGAAGATGCAATGACACAGACTACTGATTCCCTAACTGAAATCCAAGTGGTGTTTGTGGTTCATGGAACCATGGTAAGTGGTTCCCAGGTGGTTCTTGGAACCTTGTAATTACAGAAAATGGGACATTGTTTTGAGGGCTGGCAGTGTTCTCTGAGCCTTATGAGCTAGTGGTGACCATATTCAGGAGGTGGGTAGATATTTGGTTTTGGACAGGAGCAGAAAATTAAAAAAATGGAGAATAGAAGAAAAGAGTGTGTTGGCAAGAGATACGCTTAGGGATTCAGATGGTAAGGATACTCCACATCTGTAGGTCAGTTGCACAATGCCCACTTTCTGCGAATATCTCTCTTACTTCATGAAATCCTAACTTTCCTTTTCTTACTTTCATTTTATGTCTGTGTTTTATTACATAGATCTCTAGATCTGTAGTCTCAGTTATGAAAGTATTTCATAAATTATAAGTGATACTTTGTTAATCTGGGTTTTCCCTGTGTCCTTCCCTCTCATTGGACACACAAAGTAGTTTGTGAATCACGAGGTGAAAGTTAAATTTCCTTTGTTGAAGCAAAAAGAGAAAATACCCTTTTTGTTTCCACATGAACTTCGTCATAGTGAAAGATTCATGTCTTGACAGCACTGCAAACTAGTGGTTTCTTGTCATTCCTGCAACAGACCAAGCACAAAATGTGCCATTATGAGCCTTCAGTTGCTGCCTCAACTTTGTACTTGAAGAATCAATTTTTACTGGAAATTAAAAATAAGTCTTCAAGTATGATATTCATCTTCCTTGCCTTTAACTATTGAATATTTCCCTATCCCTACTAAACTAAAGCACCAGACTTTACAGCCTCTACTGCTCTCTAGAGTCTGCGGAAAGAGAAGAGAGGTATCCAGGGCAGGTGATCTGTTATTTGTGAGTTTGCATCTTTTCCCAGTGAGCTAGAGAAGCAGCCCAAACTCACCCTCTATTGATGAGTTTTAGGCTCAGATCACTTTTTTTGACTGATAAAGCACATGGAATAAGTCCACATTTTAGATTGCATCTATAATGATGTGTCCACTTTTCTCTCCCCTCATACAAGACAGACACCTGCAAACTGGAAGTTCAGTGAGGAGCACTGAGGTGATCAGGGTTAGAGGGACAGGAGCTTGTTCATCCTGAAGAAGGGAAACCTGCAGAGGATCTGACAACAGGCTCCCAGCAAACCACAAGGAGGTCATCTGGAAAATGGAGCCAGGCTTCTCATAGCCTTGCAGTGGAGTTAATTTAAAGGTCAGAATATGTATATGCTTGTATCAGGGTCTCTCTCCTGTGAACAAAAAATGACTTTGTTCAGCTTTTGTTTTAAAGCAACATTTCATAATTCCCAGATGTTCATTATCTATGACTTTCTGTTCTGCCTTAGCAATACAAGTCAGTTGTATTTAGGAACAAAAATTGCTGTGGCAACCTGATACTTTATAAAAGAGAAAAATGATGGTTCTGTGACAGCAAGGTTGTGACAGGAATAGCCACGTTGTGTCTCAGAGAGAAACTATGAAGGAAAAAATGCTATTAATAGCAAACCCAATTTCTTTGGAGAGTGTAAGGCAATGATGTCATCTAAGATAGGTTTTATTTAGGATATCTTAGTTAAAGTGGCAAAGGAATTCCCTCAAAGCTCTAATTTGGACAAAGTTTTGTGCTAAGGTCCTGGCTCAGAATGTAATCCAGAGTGTATCATAGCCTTAACTATCTAAAAAGCTGTAGGTTTCAAAGTTTAACATTTAGGCCCATAAGGAGTAGATGGTAAGTCTAATTTTCTGATTTGAATACATCCTGAAAATTGGATTAAAAAAATCTCAATTGTGGCAGTCACAGGGAGAACACAGATGTTCAGCATTCACAGAATAATGGTTCTGTTTTAAGGCATCAGTTATTCTTTGCTAAGTACCTCAAATCAACACAGTTCCATTGTTTTCAGCATATCTATACCATCTATCAAATTAGGATCTGCAACCATTCATTTCAAGTGCTGGCTTGGCATCAGTGCTTGGTGGGCACCTTAATAGAAAGGCTATTTTCTAACAGATGCAATTGGTTCTCTAATGTACATCATCCAGTTTAATTCAGCATTTACCTGCCTCAGTTATCTTTATGCAGCTAATTCACAGATGCAGCAAACCATGTATTATTTCATTTAACTGAGGGATCCGTTTATCCCATTCCCACTGCCAAATATGCAGAGCATAGGAAATACTGACTTGTTATTGTTAGGGGTGGATTTGTTTGTTTTCTTTTTTAGATGTCGTTGTTGTAATAATTTAGGGTTCCTTTGAAGAATTTAAGCTTTTGCAAAAACAGTTATTAAAAAAAAAATAAATTTGGACTACTGGCAATTTCTGAACAGCACTTGGATATGGGAACAACTTGTCACAGAAGCCACCCCTGCATCCCTTCCTCTAGCAAAGCATTGACACATAAACTCAATGCAAATTCTATTAAAGGAATAATTGAAATGTAGTATTTTAAAGCAAAAAAAATCAAAGTGAGCTTTTGATTAGAAAGACAAAGGAAATCAGTATCTTCAGTGATGTAAGAATTCATTGCTATCGATGGAAACCAAAAATGAAGTAAAATAAGAAGAAAATGTGACAATGTGCAAATAGTCCTATTAGGTCATACCAAAGTTCCATATAGCCCCATATTCTCTGTATAAATGGTGGTCATACTTATGAAATTAAGAACATAAAGAACATCAGCTCTTCAGATCAAATGACCATTCTTGTGGAATCTTCCTCCTTGGAAGTCTTCCAGATTTGTCTAAGCAAACCCTTGCAAATCCATTGAGAACAGTAGTCACACACAAGGCAGGAATTTGGATGAAAGGACCTAATTTTTTTGTTGTTGTTTGTTACATTTTTTTCTGCACTGTTTTGTACTTCCCTTCACTGTTTTACTGTGGATCAAGGAAATCTTGAGTCAAAGATAATTTTTTATTTATTGACCTTTGACTAGTGAATTTTCCCTAGTGTTTTGGATGATAAATAATAATAAGGCACTTATTCAAGGAAAAAAAAAAAGCTTTCCATGGCAAATCTGGTACTACATAATCTCATCTTTGAACTTAAAAAATGATGATGGAAGGATATGGATTCTCCAGTACTTTTTGCACATTTTTTCATGCTTCTCAAAATATGTTTCCCAAATAGTTGCTCTATACTACTAACACATTTCCCAACAGGAAGGTTATGCAAGTGACAGTTGCCTTGATAACCTCAGGCTGTATGAGGGAGCTGCATGAGCAGACACTGGGAGTTTTTATGTGCATGTTCTGATTCATTTTTTTACTTCCATTGCAACAGTAATTAACTGTCATGAAGACCAGTTCTTAGAGGGCAGCTTGTCTCAAAAAGTTATCATCCCACTAGGCAATGCCTACATGGGAAGGAAATTCATTGTCACACACACTTTCTCCAAGTCTCAAAGGTTGACCTGGAGGACTGAGTGATGACCTGAGTGCTGGAGTGTTGCTGAGACTGCCCAGCCAGGACCAGGGCTATCCTGACACTGCACAATCAGCTGCACAGGCACACATGCCTTGAAGTGTATTGACATCTGTGAACCCTCAGATGTTTTCTTTTACACACCAGAAGGTCTGGATTTGCCATGAGTGGAGAATAACAAAGACCATGTGGTGATTCAGCAGCAGTGAATGTAGCATACTTTGCCTCCTCAAAGTTCATGGTTGTGCCTGTGGATGGTTACAGGCCTCCAATTTTCCATGTCCCAGATGTCTTTTTTATGTCTGACAAATAAGAAATTTAAGTGAGGTATACTTGTAATGCCTCATAAATAATGCTGTCTTGTGTTTGGGAGGCAAGAAAAACAAAACCCATGAAGTCAGTCAGTCCATGGATGATCTAAGGAAAGGTGAATGCACAATCCTACTCACCCCCATGCCCAAGGGCTTTTCCAAGTCACAACAACATTCCAAAATTCCCACTGAAATCTTTCTGTAATACTTCTAGCCAACCTCCACCTCACTTCTTTTCCTCTTGTGATCTCTGTCAGGGTATCTATGAAACTCCTGGCAGGAGGTAGGCAGCTGGTGGGTCATGACTGCTGCTTATGACACCGGTAATGACTGTCCTCTTAATAGCTTTTGTTCTCACCATCTGTCTGTCTTATATACCTGCCATGTTCTGTTTTATCTTTGCATTGCAAACTCCTCAGGGTTGTTGATGTGTATTTCTGAAGCGCAAAACACAGTAGGCTTTTACTTTAAATGTCCCGGACTTTTACTATTTGACATACAGAGAATAGTAAGTAATAATCAACTGGGTTTTTTTAAATGGTGAGAAAACCATGTCTGGGTTAGTCACATACTCGGAGACATTCAGGTCTGTTCTTAAACCTGATAGAATTTACAGTTTATAGGAAAACTAATAACTTTTTGTAATTTTCAAAAGAAAAAAGCTATTACAGTTGGAAATAAAACATTAAGAGAAGTGGGCACAGGAGCTGAACTAGAACATTACTTATATCTGGTACCTAAGATTTTGCTTTTCTTTCTCAAAAATATGAAAGTGCCAGACACATTCAGTAGGTGACATCTATTTCCTCTGTTGCTCTTTAATAACTATTGCTATATAGCTTTTTCTCTGGACAGAAAGAGTAATACTCCTGTCCATCACAAAAGATGTAACTGCATGTAGAGAACATAAAAGCATTGGTATTACAGATATATCTTTGGTTCAACTTGTTTTCTTCATTGTCAATTCCCCTTCGACATACCCCTCAGCAACAAGTGCTAATATTAAACAATCAATTAAATGGAAGATGGAAATTAAATACGTTTGCTTTTGAAGTGCTACAATACTTATTGCTTGTGCCATACTTTGTCATTACACTGCAGCGTTTGAGGGAAAGTTTTTTACAGTGGTACTGCTTTACAAAGTAGTAGTCTATTTAAAAGAAAATAAAGATGTTATCAAATCCAAAACACTGCAGTCTAAGCAAGCACCTTCTGGGTCAGTGTGCTTATTGTAGTGAAACACTAAGAAGTTGTAGTGAAGAGTAAATTAGACATGAACATGCACTACAAGAGCACAAAACCTTTGGTAGCACTCTGCTCAGTGCAGGCACGGAAACATGAGCAGTAGTTTGATGGTTTCTGACAGAGAATATCTCTGGAATTTTAAATCCAATGCCAAGTATGAAAAAAAATCACATAAAAAATGAAATGGTTTTCTAGATGGAAAAAAATGAAGCTATACACAAAATCTATAATCCCCCATTCAGAACTCTAGAACTTCTTTCTGAAAACAAGTTCTTCAATAAGTTCTTTATCCATCCCATTGCTGCCACCAGTAACAGGTAATCCCAGGACATCCTGCAACTACCCAGGTCTTGGTGGAGGCATCACTGTATGGAACATGGGATAAAATTGGAGATACAGTAAAGAAAAAGAATACTCTTAGTTTAAAGATATCTAATAGTAAAGAAAATACTTTTAGATTAAAAAATAATACCTTGTTATTACCCGTATCTATATACAAACTGAGTAACAGAAGAGTAAATTACATTTGGCTTGTTTGTTTGTTTTATTAATGGATGACTTGTGGGCGACATTTGCAAGAATCCATGAGCTCAGCGAAATCATCTAAAGATTTACAACACCCATTAATCTCCAGAAAAAATACACAGAGAGAGGAGTATTAAGTTCCTATTTTACTGACAATGCAATAGAGGTATAGCCATGACTGGTCTCCTTGGTCAGGAGATTTTTAATCTCTTCCTTGTCTTTGGTGTTTTGAGGTGGGGGGGGGATGTTATTGGTTGATCTTCGAAGGAAGTCACCCACCTCAGACACTCTGCTCAGTGTCACAAGGTGGGGCTGACATGGAGTAGAACTGTGATCAGCCACAGTAAAGAGACACTTCTTTCCATGACAGGTAGTATCATATGAGAGTGGTGTATATCAGTGATGAAAACTGTCACATTTCGTGATAAAACCTGGATGGCACAGTAGCACCACTGTAAAGAAAAATCTGACATTTATGGTGAGAAGATATTTCAGTTGGATGGCTGGAAGACTGGTTTTTTTTTCTGTTCTGATTTCTGAGTTCGCTGCTGTGCAGGATTTCTCACCATCTCTCTCTACCGGTAAATACTGAGATCATTCCAAGTACATTTCCTATGCTACTATAAATAACACCATTTAAATATTCATCTGCAAACATGTGTTCTAATAAATTTTATAAAGAGTGCTTATGATTCACTACAAATTATTAGATCCTAAAGCCCTGTGAAATGTATCTGATTTTGAAAAATCCATGCATTTATTTTTTCATAATTTGAGAAAAATAACCAAGTTTGAATCATCTTTTGGGATACATCTCTGCCAGCTGAGGTTTGGTCTAACATTGTGGTAATCAATAGGAGCTCTTCTGTCAATTGCATTATGTACTGGATCAGATCTGCAGAATATTATGCATCTATTTGAATTGATTACAGGTATTTTTTTTCCCACTCCTGGAACTGGCTACAGTATTACCACCACTTTTTTAGAAAGGGCAATGTAGCATGTCAGTTTGAAAGATTGTTACCTCCTGGTCATACTAAGTTAGGAATAAAAGAGATGTAATTTCCATACTTCCCAGGTCCAGCCTTATACAGAAACACCACTCCAAAGCATATTCCCCCTTCTGTAATGCCATTATTCCCATCACACAAGTGTTGCTTTCCATACCATTGACTTCTTCGAGTCTGTAAGACTGCAGTTTCCTTTGTACAGCTGTGTTTTTTCACACAAAAAAAAAATCACACAAAATGTCCTGAACCTACAACTTCTTTAACCAATCTGGGACAGATTCCTATTTTGATTGATTTTATTGCATTTTTGAACTGTGGAACATCTTTCTTCTTCCCCAGGTAAGAAGTGACAGAACAAGAGGAAATGACCGCAAGTTGCACCAGGGGTTTAGATTGGATATTAGGAAAAAAATCCTTTACTGAAAGGGTGATGGCATTGGAACAGGCTGCACAGGGAAGTAGTGGAATCATCATCCCTGGAAATGTTCAAAAAACATGTGAATGTGGCACCTGAGAACATGATTTAGTGGTGAACAAGGAAGTTCTGGGTTAATGGTTGGACTCAATGATCTTAGAGGTTCTTTGATTCCATGATGCTATAACATTTGAGGTCTAAAAAGAACAGCTCACTGGGGGTGGTGAAAATACCATGAGAATTAAGAGCTCGGAAGTTGCTGTTTTCTGGGGATCACTGGAAAGTGGAAATAACTGGGGCTAAGACAATGCAGATGAGTAAAGGAAAAACTTGGCAGGGACACGGAATCCACTTTTTTTCATTGGCTGTGTGATGTGATGTCCTGACTCAAACTAAGCTTTGTGGCACACCTCACATAAAACTGATCTCATACAAAGTTACAGAAGCTTTCCAAGAACGCAGAACAAATTTTGGTTATTCAAGGCTGAAAGCTAAATCTCTCTTAGTGTTACCTTAGGTACTTGCTCATGTTTTAGTCCATAAGTGGTGATATGATAAAGCAACATGCCACAGACCTGAGGTTGCTGTTCACAACCAAGAGTATTTGGAAATATTTGTGTGTCATTAGATCACAATTAAAAAACATTAATAATAATAATAATAGCAGATTAATACAAATATTTTTATTTTTTTCATATCTAAGTGATTCTAGAATGTGATTTTACTGATAAGTGGTCATTAAAACCGAGTTCACTCACATTGACTGTGGATGTGCCTACAAGCCTTGGGATTTCCCACAGGAATTCCACTGGAAAAGAGTAAGAGGAGATTAAAGTTGTAAAATCTCATTGGATTAGCACAAGAGTCAAAAACTACCGTAAGATTTTTAAAGAAAGAAAGACGAAGAACTTACTGTCTTTTTAAAATTTATCAAAGGTCTTGTAACCAGCATCTCCTTCTGTGTTCTCCAACATCCCCTTTATTAACTTTTATTGATATATTTTGAAATATGACAGTTACTCAGTGAAACTATAAATAAACCTCCTCCCTCCCCTCCCCCCAGTACAATCTATTAGATTCAAAGCCTTCATTTCAGTTTTGCATAATTGATATCATTATCTGTCAGGTTGCTGGGCTCAGGTTTGCAGTCATTATGAGATCATTAGAAAAAGGGTTGTAATAAGTTCAGAAGGCCAATCTGCTCTATTCTAATCACTGGAGAAGAGAGTGCTGATAGGGGCCTCAGGGAGAAAGTATTGAAGCAGCTAGAGGATTTTTAATGACCAAATCAAGTTAGGAAAATCACCACCTGTGCCTCAGTGAACAGGATAATTTCAGCTTGGAGTGAGGGTGAGTGTAAAATGGATTTGTAATCACTTTTATTTTTCTCACCATTCTTATTTGATTTTTTTCTTTTTTCTTTTCTTTGGAGTTGGGTTGGTGGGAACCAAGTAGAAATCTACAGAGCAGAGAAGCATAAAATAAAGAAAAAAGTCCAGAAAATAAAGTAATTGAAGGAAAATTAGAATACTGTCCAGTAGGAGCTGAATGTAGTTTCAGGTCAGGACAGAGAGACTTTGGCAACTCAAGGAAACATCAAGCACTTCAAAATCAAGGGAAAGCAGTTCTGTAACTTAAAAACAAGAAGTGCCTTTTTTTTTTTTTCAATAATCAGACAGGGAGAGGAAAGCATCATCTGCAGATCATTCAGTCTGTTTTAATTTAAGTGTCTGAGATGATTGGGCAGGTAACTTGTCTGGGAGTGTCTGCTTGTCTGCAGTCACTCCAGTGGGAATACAAATGAGTACCTGAGTTAATAAAGCTAATAATTAGACAGTTAAATGCTCACTCCAAGAGTTAAATGACTCTAAGCCGTGATTAACTCTAGAGCAGACACAGGCACACTGATTCTGTCTTGGACTGGGCCTTGTACTTCAATGTCCAGTTACTCAGTCCTTCCCCAAGAAACTGCTACTCTTGTCCTTTATCTTACCCATCCAGACATCTCCAAAGATCATATTGCTTTCTTACATATTGCTATTTTGTATTCTTCAGAGTTATCTATACAATAATTTTCAGAAAGCTAGACCTCACTTTACCTGTGCTCCTGAGCAGATGCTGTAGGAAACCCTAAACACTAGATATAACATCTTTCATTAGCACTTGGTAGCTTGGACTAAACGCCATGTTATTTGTATTCATGAGGCTTGTAGTTAATGTAGAGCACAGGCAGACAAAATTTCCATGTGCTTTAGATGCAAACAGAATGAGCTCATGTCTGCTCAGAGGCCAAGAGCCCATGTAGGTGTATTCTACTGGCTTATCTGTTAGATAATAAATTAATCAGAGCAAGAGCAATTTCCTTTTTGTATGTTTGTACAGCCCTCAGCACAGGAAATTATGGGTACTGCTGAGGTCTGAAAAGACCACTCCATTATGAAAACTGAAATTTAGAATGAATGCATTGTCATTCATATCTTCATTAAATAAATAAATGAAGCACATTAAAGCCAAGGTGAAAAATATCCAGCAGATATATTTCTAATGGAAAGATAATTTAATTGAAAAATAATCTGTTCACAATATTCTCGTATATACTATTTTATTTGATCCTATTACCAAGAACCCATTTACTCTTCATCCTTTGGAAGATATTATAGGGATGGGAAAATTTAGACTAGATGAATGAATAGTATGTGGGAATGATGGGAATGATGAATGAATCTTCCTGTATTAATATATATTACATTAACTAAGGTAGGTAATTAAAATAATCTTTTTAGAACCAGATATAAGTAAGGAGACTGACTAGGAAAAAGATTTTTTCAGGTCTTTTTTTTTTATTTTCTTTCTCTGTGTCAGACTGTTCTTTCTCTGTCGAAGGAGGTTACTTCCTTGAAGGCTTTTTTTTCACTCTCTTTTTCTGCACAGAAACCTTTGACTTTATTATGAAACACTACCATTCACTTAAGGAGTTATTTAAAGGAAGGAAACATATGGTAGTTTCCTTCCTTTATTTATACTATCAGATTTTGTTCAAAAATAGGAGTTCAGGCCACCAAAGTGCCCTTTATGCTGTGTGAAATTGCTATATAAGGTTACCCAGTAAATGAATCAATAATGGTTCTACCAGTTCTCAGGGAAATCAGATTTTATTTCTTCACAAAAGAAAAATATGAATCACATTTTCCACTTCCTTTTTTTAAAGTTGGAGGAATCAGACTGTCTGACCCTTGTTCACTGCCCTTACAATCAGTCCTAGAGGTGCTGAACTATTGGGAAACTTCAGTTACCACGGTCATCAAAAAGTATAGAGCTTTTTTGACTGTCCTTGTTTTGAGATGTGTTCTGTATACATTTTTATTAAATGTTTTATTATTTATTAATAATTAATTATTTATTTGGAGGGCCAGGCCCAGAGAGTGGTGATGAATGGTGCCACATCCAGTAGGTGGTCGGTCACCAGTGGGGTTCCCCGGGGCTCAGTGTTCCGTCCAGTCCTATTTAACATCTTTATTGATGATGTGGACAAGGGGATCACGTCCAGACTCAGAGAGTTTGTGGACAACACTAAGTTCAGCTGGAGTGTGGATCTGCTGGAAGGCAGGAAAGCTCTGCAGAGGGACCTGGACAGGCTGGATTGACGGCCTGAGACCATGAGGTTCAATAAAGCAAAGTGCCAGGTCCTGCCTTTGGGTCGCTACAACCCTGTGCATCACTCCAGGCCCAGTGCAGACTGGCTGGAAAGAGGTCCAGGAGAAAAGGACTGTGCTCAGTTTTGGGCTCCTCACTACAAGAAAGGCATTGGAGTGCTGGAGAGTGTCCAGAGAAAGACAACGGAGCTGGGGAAGCACAAATCTGATGAGGAGTGGATGAAGGAGCTGGGGGTGTTTATCCCACAGAAAAGGAGACCTCATCACTCTACAACTGCCTGAAAGAAGGTTGTAGCAAGGTGGGAGTCAATCTCTTCTCTCAGGCAATTTGCAACAGGACAAGAGGACGTAACCTCAAGCTGTGCCAGGAGCAGTTCAGGCTGGATATCAGGAAGAATTCCTTCACCAAAAGGGTATTTAAGCATCAAAACAGGCTGCCCAGTAAACTGGTAGAATCACCATCCCTGAGAGTGTTCAAGAAACAGCTGAATGTGACATTTAGTGCTGTGGTTTAGTTGAAAAAGTGGTGTTTGATCATAGGTTGGACTTGATGTTCTTGGAGGTCTTGGAACTCTAATGGTTCTATGCACATTAAAGGTAATTTATAGTCTTGAATACTTTAGCATGTCTCCTATTTGCAAGCCCAGCATGGTCAACAGCACCTTCAGCACTACTGACTTGAACTGTTAAACCACTTTTCTGGTGTCCCTATACAGTCATTAAAGAGAAACAGACACTTTTACAAAATTTATACTAGTATTACTAATAATAACAACAACAATTTTTATGCACTTTAGGTAACTTAATCATCTGAAAGAACGTTGGCTATAACATCACTTGATATTTTTTTACATGTAGCTTCACATCATCTAAATATTCATAAAGCATAGCATGAACCTTTTTCCCCCCAATCTACCTTTCATGTTCTTATGTCATCGTATGATGACAAAAGCTTGAGCCCTGTGTGTGTAAAAACACTACTATTTCTATGCACTACATTTACTCAGCACTGACCTAAGACAGTGGGAGAACTTCCACTGAACATGTGGGAGGCCACTATGCTGAAACTGTGGTTCCTTTCACACATGAATTCAATCAGTAAATGATTCTGTAATTAAAAGATCAACAGTCTGAAGTAATTAGTTATGTCTGCAGCAAAGTATATGAAACACATACTAAAATGATCACAGTTTATCTTAGTGGAGAAAGCCTGCCTCACTGTGTGGGACAGGTATAGCCCTTAGCAACACAGACAGGAAGAACAGTTTGGCTCACAGGCATGGAAAAGTATTTCTGCAAAGCTCAAATTCCTATTTGAATTCCTAGTCTAATTTGTGAGTCATCTTGGTTTGAAGGCTCATGTCAGGAATTCAATATAAGATGCTTTCTGCACTCATGCAGACTATGTGCATGCTGAGATTTGTTCATTACCAGAAGCTCTTTAAGGACTTGAGATGAGAACAATTAATCAAGTGAAAATTTATTTTAGTACGTGATTTGATTCAGTTGCTGTTGTAGTCTCTAGTCTCAAGGTACACATAAAACTGTTTCCAACCCCTCTTGACTTGTGTGTGTGTGAATGTATGAAACTTTAGCTGACATCTCTGCTTTAACTGAAGTTTTTAACCTCAGTCCTTCATTAATCTAGATGGTAAATTCTGCTCCCCTTTGAGATCAGTATGCTGTTCTGGAAATTAGTCCACTGGACAAAATACATCACCCTTATTCAGACAGAAGTGCCTTGCTATGTAGTCCCAATGAGTTTAATGATTCAGCTGAACAAGAAAATATTAATACAAGTCAGAACATGGCTCATAATTGAAATAGATAGAAACTAAACATTTGAATTCTTCCTTCTCCTTCGTTTCTTTTAAATGAGGTATTTGTACAACTTCTTTAAGAACACAGAAAATCTTGTATTTGCCTGGCAGAGACACATTTTTTCTTTTAATGGGGGTGATGAGGGTAATGAGGGATGATTTCAGAAACCCAGCATACCACGTCATTGATGAACCTAATTTCCTAGAATTTTCCCTGATCAAAGAGAGTGTAAATCACGGAATCATAGAATTGTTTCAGTTGGAAAAGACCTCTAAGATCATTGAGTCCAACCATTAAACTAAGACTGCCAAGTCCATCACTAAACCATGTCCCCAAGTGTCACATCTACATGTCTTTTAAACACATAGAGACATGGTGACTCCACCACTGCCCTGGTCAGCCAGCGCCAGGGTTAGACAAAATTTTCAATGAAGAATTTTTTCCTAATATCCAGTCTAAGGTTCTCCTGGTGCAACATGAGTCTGTTTCCTCTTGACCATCATTTGTTACCTGGGAGAAGAGAGCAACCCCCACCTCTCTACACCCTCCTTTCAGGTAGTTGTAGAGAATGATAAGGTCCCCCATGAGTCTCCTTTTCTCCAGGCTAAACGCCCCCAGTTCCCTCACCTGCTCTTCATCAGACTTGTGGTCCAGACCAGCCTCATTACGTTCATTTGGACACACTCCAGCACCTCTATCTAGTAACTGTGGACTGAAGAGTCATTTTTCTTTGGAAAATCTGTTTTCTACAGAATTGGACAAACATTCACCTTTCTGTTGCCAAGTGTGGGCTGATTAGATGGCCTTTCCTGGTACACGAATATTTTACTGCTAATTGGATCTGCTTTAATATTTAGCTTTGCCAACAAGAGTAAGAACATACCAAAGGACACACAGAAAAGATATCAGAGCCGGGAAGTTTGCTTCTTCAGGCTTCTTCATTCTTTTTACTCCTGCTTCTATAATAATGAAAGTTTTTTTCATTTTTATTGTTGTTTTTTTTTTTTTTATTCTTGCAGTCAAATCTGTGATATTAAATACTTCCTTTTGATATATTTCCTGCACAGGAGTTAATGGAGTCTTAGTGGCATCTATTGATGAAAACAATGACAATTTTTTTGTCTTGATTGGAGAAGCCATTTTGCATCAATTTATGCCTAGAGAATGCATTCTGTATTTATTTCCTCCTGAGCAGATTGTTCTTTTTGTTTCCAAAAAGAAGATACAGTAACAGAACTGTAAAATACATTGAATTTTGTTGTAAATATAAATATGCAATGCTGCTGTTATTGTTGTTATTATGGTACCTTGTTTCTTGTCTTCTTATGAGGTATGCAAACTTTAAGCTAACATGCAGATATCGTCATCTGAGCACTTTGGTTTATAAGAGATTCAGTATTGACATAAAATACACCAAGAACACATCTCGATGTGTCCTCTTTAAGGAAAAGTTTTGTACCCTGTGCCTTCACAAAGAGTCTTCCTCTGGCTCAGCAGTGCTCAGAGGCTTTCAGATCCAACTCCTTCTGTTACAACATTCTGCACACAGACCAGTAGCATCACATAGAGAAGAAAACACATGCAACATCATGAGTGGTATAGAAGTGGGAAACAAAGGGAATCACTTCCTACTTCATAGTAGAAAAAAAATTGTAACTAAATTATGCTGGATAAATGGGCAGGTGAAAGGAGCATGACCAACTCTTTAGTTTCTGCCAAAGGCTCTGAGACAGCTTCAAGCTAAATCCTATACAGATGTAGACTGATATGATACTGATAAATCCTTCATTTACACGACAAACAAAGGAAGCACGTACAGCTGCATAAGGATTAGGTCTGAGCTCCCAGGGATTCACCTAATTGGTATTTTTTCTCCAACGCTTGGCTTCTATTGTAACATGTAGTTCTCAGATTGCTTCCTATAGAAAAAGGAAATGTAAAAAGGGTTTGTTAACCACAGCTCACCGTTCTATAATAACTAAGAATGGCCAAGTCTTACTGTATTTATTCTAACTCAAATGCCATTCAAGCACCTTAATTAAACATCTAATCCTTTCTTTGTTGTACCTGACACATGAAAGGTCTGATAATCAAAGTCTTTGTGTCAGAATTATGCTTAAGTAATTTTTCCCCCCTGTCACACAGAGCATGTCTGCATTATACACCTTCTTTCTGAAAACTAACAGCTAACATGAAGAAAGAACAGTCAATCAGCAGTGTTCAATATTGTGGAGATTTTATTGTTTTGTTTTTACTGAAGATTTGGACAAGATTCCACTTCTTCCATGAGTGTTGAATCTTTCAAGTGTTTCAAAAACGGTAGTAACTGAATGTACGGAACACAACACAGAGATCTGCCATCTGATATTGCAAATAACAAATTTCATTTTTCTGTTTTTCTAGGGAAAACATTCAGGTGACAGATGGCAATTGCTAGAAAATAAAGAGAAGTCTTTATTTGCTGAACAGGTTTGAGAGCGATATAATTTTGCTAACAGCTTTCCCATGGAAAGACATCTTAATAAATGGATTAAATGAACATTTTCTATGAAGATTTGAATTATAATTTAAACTCTGATCACAGTTTTCAAGGCCAAAGCTGCCTCTCTGTTCTACCTCATCCCAATGAGCACCAACATCAAAAAAATTGTCAGAGTTGTTATCATTTGTGTGGAATTGTGATTCTAGGAGTCATAATAACTTAATTATACTAAACATTGGATACATTGTTGACTTAACACACAACAGTCCAGATGCACCTTTTGAGCAGATGAGATGATCAAAACACAGGAGGGGAAATAAGGACATGGAATTATTCAAGCATCAGTGACAGAACTGGAATTGCTTAAGGTCATAATAATTCATTGGATCTAACACTTGTTATTGGAGAAAATAGAATTTCTGCTCCATCAGAAATCAAATGGTCTCTCAATTTGATCATAGTGTCTCAAATGTCAAATCCTAGTATTTTACCTATTTCTGGGAAAGACAGCTGTCCTGCCAAAAGGGGTTATATTACTAGTAATGCTCAGTTTTCATATATTTTGTAAAAGGACAGGAATAATTAGTTTGGAGGGGAAAAATATCTGTTTCTCTTACTTCTTACCTACTATCGTATGAAGGAAGTGTTATTCACCTACACTATCCTTGATTTTCAATCTCTCTGTTTGCATAAGTAACAGAAATGCATATAGATCTGGATGATTCAAAACCAGACATGTAGTTATATATGAAGTACAAAAATATCTACTGTCCCTCATTACAGATTTTCATTGGGTCTGCAAGTACCTGAGCAAAACTACTACTGACAAATTGACACTCTGGACAAAGGACTATTGTGAGATTACACACTGCTAGAAAACATTTTGCCATGAAGGTAAATCTAAATAAATTTTAAAATTCTGCAGCTGAGGATTTTAGATCAAAGCAAGCCTCAGTATTCTGTCAGTGTTCTACTGCCTAAAGAAAGAAAGAAGGAAGAGGGGGAAAAAAAGTGTTGACTTTGCATTACCAGCTAAACACTTAGCACACATGACTGGGCATGACCTTTCTGTTCAAACACATGCTCTCATCAACCAGGACAATAGAGGATGTCAGGCTTTAATGTTTGATATATATTCCACACACTTGGTGAGCTGGATATGGCCCATTTTACTTTCCAATGAAGTAAGCGGTCCTGAACACACAATCATTTCTGGTAATGGCTTTTTTTTTTTCCCCCTCCCTTCTGAATTGCTGTGTTGGATGAAATATTTTGCGTTTATTTTCTTGTTTTTATGCCAAAGCTTATACAGCTTTCTAACAAAGGCATTTGCTTTTGTGCTTGAGGTTTCAGTGGTATTCAGGCTGAGGGCACTATGCAGATAGAATGGTTTCATGACCAAATGTCATCAGTGAACACCCTGGGAGTTGACAGCTTTTTAAGGGAATTTCCGGTTAGATATGAAATGAAAATATTTGGTTTTTATAGAGATGAATCAGTAACAGGTTGTATCATACAAAAAGATTTTGCATTCTAAATAGGAAAAAAAAAAAAAAAAAAAAAAGATAGACCAAAGTATTTTTCCACAGAGCCAACTTTGACAGTGGCACAAAGACTTTGCAACCAATTCTCTGTGCTCTCACTGGAATCAAAATTGCCACTGGTAGTTATAAGTGTGATAAATTACCTATTTTTCATTCTTCCTCCCCATTAAAACTTAAGGCTTTGATGGTGCCTTTGATGTACCATTGATCTTGTTTCTACATTTTATCAGTGGCACTCTGGTCTCCACAGCCAAGAAAGAGCCAAACCTGAGCACAACTCGCCAAAGAACTGTCCAATACCATCCTCACCAAACTGAAATAGAAGTTACCAAGGAAGGCATAGATCAAAGTAGCGGATTTCTTTGAAACAACTTTGCTGCTTTGCAGGGGTCTTTTTGGTTTTCAGCAAATCTTAAATAACACATCTTTACAATGAGAAAAGCTCTGCTTTCCTTCTCTGTTTTCTTTTTCTTTATACAAAATCTTCAGTGTTAAGCTCATTTAATAATCAAAATCATGTTTTGTGCATATTATATATTTGTAATCCATTTCAGGGTACCAAAATTAAGAGCAATTTCACCTCCCTCCACCTAATAACTCTCAGTAATGCTACATAAATATCCTGCAAGCAACTGAACCTGAAGAATAATTTACATTGACACAACGTATTAACAAAACCTGGATTCTGGCCATAATGTTTTAGTCCTGGCTGTATTTTTTGCTGGGAGAGCAAAATTCTGCAGTGATAACTACGGACTTGGATCTTGGTTTGGCTTTTGCATTTCATGCAAAATATGGCATTTCAGCAGATAATGTCTCCAGTCCAACAGAGCTGTATTTCTAGCCAAATTCTCACACAGTGTGATCCAGGAGCATTGTGAACTATTTACCTGAAGGCAAAAAAAATATTTTTGAAATGAAATCTTCTCACAAATTTCTTGGCCAAGAAATGCATCTAAAAGGGAGATTATCAGACACTTCCTAGAGGCAGTTTTTTGATATTCATCACTTTGTGTTTGATTCATAGTAGGTACTCAAACCAGTGTCTGCAGGAGTCAAAATTGTTTCTGGCACTGCAGTGACCTGCAATAGATTGTCAGTCCTTTTTACTTTCTAGGTGCTTCATCAGGGCACAAAGTTCAAATTCGAAAAAAGGAGTTCAATGATAAAGAGAATGACACCTCTGACCAAAGAAGAAGAAAAGCTCCCTTGGAGAAGTCAAATGCTCAGAATAGGTCCCCATGTCCCAGTCATTGTTGCTTCTTTGCCTAAATGACTGAGAGCTATTTTTCTACAGGTAAGTTGGAAGAAATATAGCTGAAGTCAACCAGAAAGCCAAACAAAATTTTGGTGTGAAACTGGAGAGAGCATATGCAACATATCAGGCATTGACACAATGAATGGGGTGAAAATGAAAGCTTCCAGAAAGTAAGGTTGACAGAGGACTTGCTTTTAGTGTGATCAAGAAGTGTACTTGGCTTTTCGTGAGGCCTGTTTTTCTTCAGAAAACTTTGTGGGAGGTGGATATGATACAATATGACTAAGAAAGGCTGTAATACCCATTTTTCACAGTAAACTCAAGACAAGAGTTCTTGATGCTTCAAAGCCTAGCCTACTTAAACTGGGACTTCAGGAGAATTTAAATACAGATCCACATTCTGGTTGTCTGTATCACTCTGTTCTCCAGGTGTTTCCCCCAATCAGCCTGGTGATGTCTTATGTGTGCTCCTCAACAAACTCGCTGGAGGAAGATGAAGAAGTTCTCCTTGTAACTTTTACTGCTTTGGAACTCAGAAGCATCTTTTCTCCCAAGTTTCAAAATTAAATTGAGCAGATATTTTCACTCCTATTTCCTCTGGTCGTCTTTTAAAGAGACACATTTCTATCCAGTCAATCATCTGTTTTCAGGAGATGATGTGTCTGAATCCTAAGTAGGCAGAATTCCCCATTCATACAAACCTACTTTGGATACCCAAGCTCCACAAAACTAAGTATAGTCCTCTCTCTTACCTTTTTTTGCACAGGTTTAGATGTATCTTCTATGAGAGATGACATTCTTTCTTTGGTTATTTGAAGAAACCAACATACCTTAGTTCTTCCTTTGGTGGCTTTATGCTTTTTGGCAAAGTACCTACATTTCCTTCTGTGATGGACAGTAACTAATGCTCATGGTCAGTAACAAAATCTACAGTGAAGCAAGAAGTAGAACCTGTGTATTTTGAAGCCCAGTTTATAATCTAAACACCTACACCATGCTTTGTTTCTCTGGAAAAAAAACCAAACAAAACACAAAACACCAAATGAAGCCAAACCAAAAGCACTGTGAGGGTTTCAACACCTCCCTTTTAAAATCAAAAAGGGAATTATTCTACCATTGATTTTCTGGGACTCATTTATTTTGATTGTCAAATAAGGCTCATTCCTGCAACATAAACTTCACTGTAATATTAAAGAAAAAGTAGATATTTAAATGTCTGTATGACAGAGGCTTAAGAATTTAGCCTGTACTATTTTCATATTCCTGCCCTAATCTTTCATCCCTTCCCACTCTGTTTTTCATTCACTTGTGTACCTGGTTTTCAGGACTGAAAGCTCTTTGGGATACTCGTTTATTTTTCAGTTGATTAATTTTTCTATACAGGCTAATACAATAATCAGTTAGTAGAATACTGCACATTATATTAAAACAGATTAAAATTATAACAAAAACTCCATTCACCTCTGGAGAGGGAGTTGAACAAGACCACAATAAATCTGTAAAGAGATACTGGTATTAGTAAATTAAACATTTCCAAGATGATACTCTTATACTGAGATCATCTGTCACAGAGTCGTCTGCATCCACCTCATTTAACTCTAAAACTGTAAAGCTAAATCTAAACATATTTAGGAATCTTTTCAGATCCAGCAAGGCTTCTAAACTGTTCTCCAAAGCTTATTCAGATAGTTCCAGTTGTCCAGAGCTAAAACTATAGCAAGGACCAATCTAACAATTCAGTGATTGAACATGAACACTTCCTGAAGCTGTTCAACTTATTCTTCTTGTAATTTAGAGATGCAAAAGGTAGCCAAAAAGCTGTGATAAGAAGACGTTTAAAAGTAAGAAGCAACAGTCAGTGCCTTACACATGGGAAATAAAAGCTGAGGTCTGCAAATCCTCATCTTTAAAATCCAAATTGGCAGAACAGTTCAATGCTGTTTTGCTCAGGACTGCATTAACCTGAATACTTCACTGTTCTTTTCTCACTGCTCTTGTTGTTATTGTTGTTGTTTTTCCTCTGCTTCAGAATGACACTTTAGACTACCTTGGGTAAATACTGAAAAGAAAATTGTTCCTCAAGCCATGACAGTGAAAAAATTTAGCACTTGAATAGAAAGACTTTCTGAAGGACTAGACTTTCACCCAGTGAAAAGAGTCACACTGAACAAGAGGAACAGCAATAAAACTTCAGGAAAATACATCTCTTTCTGAAAAAAAAATATGGTTATGAGCACTACATATCTCAGAAGAAAGATACAGTGATGTTCTGTCTCCAAAGACAAGCTGGGATCATAACCAGCTCAGTTTAGTAACTAATCAGACCGAGATTTTAATTGAAGTTTAATGACATGGAACTTCAACTGATGCTCTTAGCAAAAAGTGTGAACTTTCACTTCTCAGTCCTATTTTCAACTGCTGGCTCTCAAGAGCAGCCAGCCCAAACCATGTGGCTGGGCTATACTTGGAAGGTCTGAGAGCATTCTGAGACAAGAAGCTCATGGTATTAATTTAGACTCAGCTATTAAAATGTTAATGAAATCTCAGCCACAGCGCAGAGCCAGACAAAAGGAGAAAGGATAAGGAAGTAAACCCACTGAGTAGGAAAAATTAACAGTAGGCTCAAGTGAGGCTCTGCTAAACAAAAATCTATGAGGCCTCTTGTCTTAGAGTCAACATATACATATTTTTTAAAGAGAAATAAATTGAAGAAATGTTGATGACTAAGATATCACATTTTTCCCATTTCCTCTTTCCTTCCATCTATTTATTTTAAACCCAGACCTGCCTCCAGGCACTGTGTCTTTAGGCACCTATGGCTTAAGGCTCCCACAATATGTTTTGCATAAATGTTCATCGTTTTAGAGTCCTACCTGAAAAATCAGGTTAAATCAATGCTTATATGCCTTTGAAAAAAAATGGAATATTTGTTAGAAGAGTTTTTATCTTGGAAAGGAGCTATTTTCATCTTTTTTTCCCCAGAAGCATTATCTTAGTCCTTGAGGACTTTACGCTACTTATATGCAGGACTGTACTGCTTTCTACCAGGGTATGTATATGTCAGAATGTTTTGCATTCAAATATAGACCTTTGGAAAGGTTTGTATAGAAGTATATTTTGAACTTGTTGGAACAGAGGGGCTACACAAGATGAGCTCCAGAGGTTCTTTTCAAGCTCAATTATTCTCTGTTATTTTGCTCTAAACTCACAAATACATCTGTCCTGAAGAATGTACCCCTCCAAGTCTTTGTTCTCTGGCATCACTCGCACTTCAGTCACCTTATCCCGGGAGGGGTGTGCTGTGGAGTGGGGCTTCTGAGGGTGGCAGATTCACAGACTCACAGAGGGAGAAAGTAAGGGAAGACAGACAGACAAGTCCCTTAACAGCAGTACAAAACGGAGGGGATTCAGTAGCAACAAATCCAGCTTTGGCTTGATGCAGTTCATGCCACCATCAAAATGAATCCCTGACAAACATGGGACAAAATTTCTGAACACAGAAGGAGCCTTTGTCGGCACAGGGCTGTAATGAAGCATCTGCTGTGCTGAATGCACACAAATACAGCAGGGGTTGAGAAAGGAGTGTTTAAGGAGACAATAAAAACTACCTAGCAACCAGCACAGTGCTGAAAATTAACTGCTGCCTCACAGACCACAACAGGAACATCCCAGGTTTCCTGAGCCACTGTTGTTGACGTTTTTCTATTTAGCAGTGATATTTGGGATATACTGTGGATGTTATTTGCTTTATCAGAACAGGTTCCATTTCACAAATTTCTTAATATACCACAGGACCACATAGTGTCTTTACTAAGCACCGTAGGGGCCTAAAACACTGAATACTAAAGACATTAGTGAAGTCTATAGTGGCACAAAGGTACCTGCAGAACATAAAAAAATGTCATATAGGGGTCCCTCCACTATTTCTGGGCAGATTGGTGTATCCCTAAAGGATGATGCCCTACCACCCACTGGAATTGGAACGAGGATCCCAAGGGCAAGAGGAAAAACTTGGAGCATAAAGACTTATCATGTGATTTCTGTCTCCACCAATTCAGCACAATGAGTTGTCTGTTCCTAATTTGACTTGCATTGACAAAGCCTCATGTCATGTCAGCTTTCCCTTTACACAAATGAAAATAAAGATGAATACATTTCTAAGAGTTGGAAACTTTTCAAATAGGGACCAGCAAGTAGGCCTGTGTTTGTACAACGCCTAATATAATGAACAATGGATCCATGCCCAGAAATCCTACATTCTGTCACAAGAGAAAGAATAACTTATCTTACAGTTATTTTGTGCTTTCTTTTACAATCATTATCTGCTTTGCTCATAGCATCAGTCATATAGACTTTTCCTCAGTAGAGAGGCATAAACAAAGATAAAGTAAAATAACAGCTGCCAATTTAGGGTTATTTCCACCCATGAACTTCTGTTCCTAATGTACTCTTCACACTTATTTTTTCTAGGGTGGGAAGGAAAAACTAAAATAAATTATACCTCTTCTGTTTCCATACATTGAGATATTTATTTGTCAGCACTAAGCTAGTGATTTAGTCAACCCAGAGGGGTGCCAAGAAGCTTGGGTAGCAGAAAGGAAAGAAGCCCAGAACAAGTGAAATAATAGCTACCAAATGGATACCTCTTAATGGGAGCTGGAAAGAAAGTCTCTGACTTGCTGGAAAGTTGACAGAGAAAACAGATACTTACTGTTCTTGAGCAATAATCACTATTTTGAGCTATGTTGGTCCTATTACAGAGAAAACTTTTAAAAATCTGGAAACCCCTTTGCATACAGTAATTCCCATAATCCAAAACCACATTTGACACTTCTGGGACAACATATTGAAGCCAGGTCATGCAAAAATTGTCTTTGCCCCACCACAACACAGAAAAGGTCTCAGTACGTGGTGTACCCAAAATACTGGAGTAAAAAGAAAATCCTGAAGAAGTTTAAGTAACACAGGAGAATTATCTCATTTCTCAGTCAATAGTTCACTGCTTTTTCCAGTCTATCAAAGATATATAACTGGTTGCAATCTTCACAATGTTTGAGAGCATAATAATCCCCTAATATCTACTGTAATCACAAGTCTGGAAGATGCAAAAATGTAATTTATTTTAATAAAATGTGAATTTTTTTAATACTTAAAATGGGTCTAGTTAATGATTTTACTACTGTTGAAGTATATTTGACAATCAAAGCAATGGCCTTTTTTCTTTTTTTTCTCTCTTTTTTTCCAGTTTTTTTTATTAGTTATTGTTGTTTTCCACTGAAAAACAGATATTTCACTAAAATTACTCATGGGAAGGTATCTGAAATCCAGGGAGAAATCTCTGGGCACTGTAGCTACATCTACACCAATAACCTACATGTACCCTGAAGCATTCTCAGACACTGAGATAAGCTGGCAAGGAGTCCTGCATCTATGTTAATGATCTGTCAGTCAACAGCTTGAAACCTGCCTACTGGGATCCCTGGAATAGTCTAATTGCTAAATCTTATCCAGGAATCCTTTGGGAAGGTGCAGCTGCACTGGGCTAAAATCACAGGACAAAACACTTCTGAAATATTACTGGTAGAGGTATGTGACTCAGGGTGGCCTGTGAGAAACCTGAATTAAAATACCTGCCATTTTGGGAGTAATCCAATTTTACTTTGTCTCTCTCCACCACACATGCACGGAAAGCAGAGGAAGGTCTGAAGGATTTCATGTGCCTCCCAATTAGCAGAGGAAAAATGACCAAGACTGCAATATGCAGTAAGAAGGGACCCAGGGTTGTCTGCAATCTATTACAGCTGAGCAGAGCTCACTGCAATGTGTTAGAATCAGCTTACATGCAGACCCTCTTGTTATGGCAACAGTGTGATCATAACACCACATGATCATGCTAATAATTCTTCTGGATTTGAATTTGTTCACATACAACCACCTTGAGTTTCCCCACACCGATAGATGCAAAGATCACCTATAGATTGGGAGACTTCTCATGGGAAAAGGAGACAAAATGAACTGAAATTCGACCTTTTTTTCACCTAAACTTGAGGTTTCTGAAGTTACCTCGTCCCCGAAAAATATCTTTTTGTGTGTTCCCTGCATGTATTTTAATCTCCACTCTGTTTCTCTTGACACCCAAAGTGTTCTGTAAAGAAATAATCAGTCAGTATAAACTCCAGTTGCGGTCAGACATCTTGTTTGTTGTAATGCTTCAACTGTTATGACATCAGACCTTGCTTAGGACAAAGCCTTAAGCAGAGCAAAGCAAAAATTTGAGTCTTATTTGAGTCTTATTGGGGTCCCAATACAGTCACATTCTCAGTGTAGTAAAGCATCAACATATTTCTTACCATTTGATGCATGTGTGTCATTATACATCATAAAATTATTTGCAACAATATCGAGTGGTCAACATGAGTCAGATCAAAATCCATGGATTTTTCCCTTCTTGTATTTCAGGTGGCAAACGTGTATGGCACCAACAAGCTGCTCATTTTGCAACACCCCAGGCATGGTCTGTATTTTGAACTGCCACCGTCTTCATTTGGGACTGGGAAATCCTCATTATGCCAAAACTTTCAGACTTGGAAGCTTAAGCCTCAAATTTCTAAATGTCTAGCTTTAGAAATGTAAGAATTAAAACATTAATAAAATATACATACAGGCAAGTAAATATTTCTAATTGTTAAATATGGGTAGAAATTTAAAATAGAAACTACAGTGAAACCCAGATATATTGAGTCAGAATTCCAAACCCCTCCCCTAGGAAGGTACATATATTCTCAATAGAAATGCATACTAGCATTGTATTGAAAATTGAATTGAATTAGACAATTATTTTTGCTTATTTCTGGTAATATCCAGCATTTAATTTTTTATTTTAAATTAAAGAATAATCTATATTTTACTGATCACCTCATTGAAATAGAAATTACACTCCCTTCAGAATTAGTGCCAAAAATCTTGCTCTTTGTTTTCCTTGTTTGTTCATTTGCTTGTTTAATAATAAGATGTAGTATAGAACGTAAATGTTTTTAAAAAAATACTTCTAATTGACAATGTTTTTGAGAAAATAGAGATAATTTGAAACCTTTAAAAAATTATAATCCATTTGATTTAAAATCGAATTAAAGACACATCATGTTTACTGTAGTAGGTGCCTTAAATTTCTTTTTGGTGTTAATCTGACCCATAGGATGAATCAATGTCTGTGCTGTGTGAAAGGAAGATGTCGTATTGTGCATTTCACTCTTTGAGACATCATGGGAAAAAAGGTGCCTTTGTGCCTTTGTAAGATCAAATCAGTGGAACTATGAAATAACTGAAGTAAAGCTCCTGAAAAATTCTATGGCACCAGCTTCTATATGAGAGATTTTGTCCCAGAAAATTAAAACGTTCGGTAGAAGGCAATTTTCATTAAAGATCTGCTTGAAACTCTGTCACACAAGTTTTGTGGGAGACTTTTTGATCTGCTTTAACCAAAGAATTTCTATTACCAGAATATCAGGTTTGACATTTCACATGATAATCCCCCAAAGTGATTTTGCATTATTTTACTTAATCTGATATTGGAGTTTGTTTATTTTGCTAACAGTGCTATAAGTATTTTTCTTCTTAGTGTCTCTTTCTCCATTGCTGTTTTCCACAACACACAGCACAAATCTACAGATCAAAGTAAAACAATCCTGTTATATACAGTATGACTCCTATCTTCTATTATTGCTGTTGCTGTCAACAGCACCATTTTTCTTCAAAAATGATAAGAGAGAATATGAAATATATACAAATTAGCTTAATCTACAGCTGTTTACCATAACATCTAGTTCAGAATTTGGTATTAATTATTAAAAAAAAACTCACAAAAATTAATCCACATGAAATAAATAAGCTCTATTATTTCCACTGATTGAGATAACATTAGTGTGTGTTGTTTATAAAATGATCCAAAAACACAATAATGATACAAGCGTCAATTTTTTTTCAAACCCACGCCAAAAGCTGTCTGCCTTCTTCTGAAGAAAGGCTGTGTATTTTCTTTCAAGCTAAAGTTTGGCTGCATCAGATTCTCTAAAGAACCAAAAGCTGTTCACCTCTAGAGGGAGAAAGCTGAAACAGAACTGCTAAGAAGTGTCCAAGACCATTCAAAGGCTCTTCCAGATGCCCAGTAATTAGTTGTCTTATGGAAAGCCGGGAGGCTCAGCTCTCACATGTCCTTGCCTCTCCTTTAGTCTGCATAACCTGCAACTAGACAATGTCTAAGGTAAAAATCTTTACAAATGCACGTTTTAGAGTCCTTCAAAAGCACAGTCAGGGAAGAAATGGGCACTCAACAGTGACGTACTTGTAATCCAGAGTGTATGTGATGGAAGAAGTGTTGAAGAACTGGCCAGCATTATGAGCACAGCTCTTTGGACTGTTTAGAAACACCAAGAAAGCAAAAAACAATCTCTATAGGTCCCAACATACTAAGTTTAGAGTACAGAAAACTAGGAGTTATGACTTGCTTCATAATTGCTCCAAACCCTTAGTTGAAAGGGAGGAAATTTTTAGTGAATTTAAACCCTGAAAGCAAGAAAAGTTGAAATAACTGTCTGGAGAAGAGACAATCAAAGACTGAAGGAAAAGAGAATGAGCTTCACAGTTCTTAGAGCTGAGGAAAGCTCATCATCACTGAAGCAGAGGAAACAAGGATAGAGAATATAGTTTTGGTGAATAAATCAAGATTTTTACTGTGGAATGATCATAATTCAGTGAAAACCATATCTGAAGAAGAGCAGACTCTTCTCAAGAGACAATCCAATGTTGCAGGATGGACAAAACAAAACAGAAGCAGGCCAGTAAAGCTGCAGCCTTTGAGTACTGTTGCCTAACTGTAAACATGAAGAAAAGCAAGCAGCACACATATTTAATGTCTATACCAAAAATTCCTTTGTACCAGACCCAGGGATCATTCAGCCACATTACTTGTTCACTAGACACTTGGTTGACAAAAGATCCATTTGTTTGATGCATTTTTGTCATAATTTAATATAATAGATCAAAGTTCATGTTTCCTGTAGATAAATGTATAATGTTGAAATGGAAGATAAGCATCTACTACTTACGTATAATTTTAAAAGAACAGCAGGTTACTCTTGCAAAGAAAGACAAACTATATTTTTTCACTGTGGACTGGAGTTTCTGGTTACAAATACTGCAGTAAAGCTTTCATATTTTCAAAAAAGTCTGTTTAATTAATGCTAGAGCAAACCCTCAAGGTAACAGCCACCCTTACAAGTATTTAGAAAACAACAAAGGATGCAGGATTTCACCAGAAAGAGCTATAAGGAAATTTTTGCTTGGTAGAGGAATAAATGACGTAAATGACTTTGAATGTTGCTTACTATGAGGTAGAATGGGACACTTGCAGTGAATTTTCATTTTAGTTCTAATATATTAAAATATTGCAGTGAATTTATTTGTATAACTTGGTTCAGAGTTATTAAACTTAATTTATACCCAAAACTTGACTTTTTTTTCTTTTTTTAATGCTTTTTATAACAAGAAAGGAATTGTGTATTTCCCATGAAATGAAAAATGCAGTTCTTGCCCTCCTCTATTTCTAACACCATTTCTTTGAAGAGCTTATGCAGGGAAATCTGTTAATTGAAAATACTGACAGGATTCCCAGAAGGCAAAAAAATCCAACTGAAAATTAGTCCAAAGTTTTACTGAAATATCAGAAGTTCTCAAAACTAATTAACTTCTCTTTGTTGAATGCATGCTAATGGAATGAAACTGTTCCATTCACCACGTCAACATAGCTGAATAGTTTTCTAATAGATTTTTTCCTCACTAACTGTTATCTTATGAATATCTTGTCAGCCTCACTCTGCCTGAATAGAGATTCGGACCTGTAGCAGTAGTCAGGGATTTATTAATAGAAAAATATAAATAAATAAAAGATTCCCATCAAGATGTGCATATTCTTCCGGCTACCTTCCCTCTTGGCTTCTTTTTTTCTTCTTTTTTCTTTTTAATTCCTCTCCATATACTCTGAGCAGGGGGCAGGTGTTTGTGTTTCTGAAGGACTGAAGGTCGTTCCTAGCAAAGAGCTCAGTTTGAAAAGCAGCTGCAGGAGGTGCTGACGGCACCAGTCCTGTTGTACTTGGGCAACGAGGAGCTTGTTGCACAAAAACTGAGCTGGAAGGCTCCTCGCTGGCCACAGTGCTGAGCTCAGGCCCACAGAATAAATTAGCATCTATCACATACTCGAGGCACCCCAAATTAAACCAATTGTCAGATCAATTGCTAATTTTGAAGACAACATAAGAATTTTTTTACATTTATTATTTTAGTTCAGCAATTTGGGTATGACTTTAGGATTTTTTTTTCTTTTTTTTTTTTTCCCACAAACCCTGCAGATGTTCTCAAATACCCCCTAACTCAGGTCGGACTCAGCCAAATTCCTACACTAAGCCTGAACTTAGTGATCTGGACTGACCCTCTCCAGAAAGCTCCCAAATGTAGCCCATGGGAGTGATATTTTTGACACAAGTTTGAGCATTCCTGATGTACCTAAAGGGTCAGACTTGGTTTTGGGAGCACAAAGACCCACGTTATACCTGATGGAGCAGGGTGTAGTCAGTGGTCATGTCAAATATTTTGAACCACAATGTTACATTCCAGAAAAAGAGAATTTGAAGGATTATTTTTTCCAATTATTTTATTCCAATAGAGCCCTAGGTCATTTAATCTTATCCATCATTGTCTGGAAAGGATTGTGTTACTGATACACAAAGTAAACATCCATCAGTTTAACCCAGGGATCCAGTGAATTTAAACCATTTATGAAAGGTATTGTATTTGCTGCTGAAATCAAATAATTGATCTCTGTGCAGGTTACATTTGCTTTACTTTTTATGAATTTAACAAAATTTTAACAAAAATTTGTTAACCAAGTGAGGATTATTGAAATATTCCTTTAAATATTAAGTAAATAATTTGCATTTCATAAGCACAATGTTTTTGTCCTTCCACTGCAATGTTATTTGTTATATATTTATTATGCTGCAGTGCAGTTTTGTGGCAGAAGAATTTCATTAGCCAGACTCCACTGAGCTTCAACCTTTCTTCCCATCAAATATGAACTCACATTACAAATGTGATATGAGGGGCAACCCAAACCAAACCAAAATTACCCAAACCAAAAAACAAAACCCCTACCAAAATAGTAAAAAATAAAGCCCAAATCAATAAAAAAAAAAATGCCCTAAACCTTTGAGCAATCCTTTTTTTTTTTTTACAATCTTCTCACTTTAGGAAGACCATTTAGGAATACTTGTTGGTTAATAATAATTCTTAAAACACAGTGACATGACTGGGATTTTGTCTAGGTGTGTACTGTAATTTGAGTGCTGGGCTAGGCTCAGTCTGTCTGCAGAACAGCAGGTGCCTCCTGGGGTTAACTTGGATCTGGAATGGACCCAACCTGTGCAAGCTCCTTGTTTTAGCAGCATTAGGCACAGGAGCAGGCACAGCCTGTGTGCCAGCAGTGTGCAGACCAGCTCAGACAATTCCCCATCAGACAAAGGACAGGACAGTGCAAAGATGGGAGCGACTCATCTGAGGTCACATGGCAAAGATAAAAAGTAAAGGTCTTTTTAATCCCCCTTTCTCAGGTCACCAAGCCTCACTGCCCTTCTCATTGAAGATGTATTCCTATCTTTGGATTTGATAATGTCCTTTCAGAGCGCAGGATGATGTCAGCTGATTAATGTTGCAGACAGGAGATTGCAAGATCTCCCAAGGTCAATATGATAAACAATTAGAGAACTTAAGATGCATCAGAAATCATATTGTCTGACAACTCTCTCATTGTTACAGTGGTGTAACCCTGAAACAACCTCCCCCCACAAATGCAGGGTCTGCCTCAGCATCAATAATAATTCACATCAGTGTTGTCAGAGATAAATATTGATAAATATTACTGATCTCAAGGCCACTGAAATCATCCTGAACCAATAGTTACAGCAGTCAGCAAGAGAGACTGAGTGATAGAGGAGGCAACACCCAGAGAACATATCTCAGCTTGTGTTTGCTACCAAAGCCATCTGTGACTTTTAGTTAAGTCAGTCATTAAAGAAAATACTGACCACAGTGCCTACAAAGGAGTTCCTAACTCTGCATTTTGGGCACCCTGACAAGGTGAGTCCACAGATGCCAGTGAAGTTAACATGAGTGAAAATCAATCCAGTCAAAAACAGGAATGTGAGCACTTCTGCAAGTCAAGCCGCTCCCTCCTCTTGATTTTGAAAGAGGCAAGAACGGCGTAAAGAACTGTCAGTACACTTATGAAAGGAAGACTGAAGAATGGGAATAGTCAGAAAAGGGCCTTGGGGTGTACAACATGGAGCGTATTGGCACAGGGAAAAAGGAACTGAATGGACTTTACAGCAATGGGTACAAAGATGTTCATAGAAAACAGATGTAGATTGGGGTAGTGGTACAGGAATGCACAAAATCAGTGTCTCTGTTCTCCATCCACTTTTAACCTAAAAAACCTCCAGTTTTAGTAATATGTTTGTTTATAGAATGTTCAATGAGCTCCAAATTTAGGCTAACAATGTCCTTGTTTGGCAAATCTACATTAAAAATAAGATGACATGAGTAAAGGGGATAAGAAACAGCTTTCTCAGAAAGCTGAAGGAAGCAAACACTGTCCAGGCTTAGTTAATTTCACTATAATGTTTTCTTTTACATATGTAAACTTATACAATTTGTTAAGTGTAACATTCAGAAAAAAATCTTTTCAAAAGATTAAATTGGAAAATTAATTTAGTATTTGTTGAAATTAAATTTGTGTTTAGCTGAAACAGGGTTTTATTCAAAAGAGATTTGATGGGCACAGCCTCATTTCTTAATAAATTCTTCATGCAAGGATGCACCCTGTCAAAATCCATAGATGACAACATCCAGGTTAAAGGAGGGATGGCAAACCTGCAAGGAACAGGATAAATTCAGAAAATACTTATACTTAAAAAGCCTGAGTTTCTGTGAACTTACCTGACATAGATATGACATAGACATGAACACTGAAATTTGCTGATTTCAGAAAATTATTTAAACATCTTTGCTGAAAAAAACCCCCAACCTCACTAAAATAAAGCAAAACTTTACATATCTTAATAAAAGAAAAATTGTTTGATATATATTTCTTTGCATCAGTTCCCTTTAAGATCCAAACAGCTGTTCAGATAGTTGATATGACCTCAAAGTGTCACTCTTATTTCTAAAACAACAAAGGTTGCAAACAGTCACCTGAGAACAGCTCAAGATTTATTTATTATCCTTGATGTTTAGCCAGAGAGCGATGGAAAAAGTTTTTAGCAAGATGGTATGATTTCATGCTAGAAAAGTGTTGATTATCTGTTAAATTTAGAATAAATAAGTGCACATTGATTGCATACATATAAAGTACCAGCAGGAATTTTTCCAACAGGAAAATCAGAAGTTTAGAGAAATAATTTTTAAACCCATTGCTACTAAAAGGAAGTGTAAATCTGGCAGAATTTAGTCAAATTTTGTGTGCCTGTTTCACAAGGTAAATAATATAATTGTAATAATGATAATAATAATAATAATGCCATTTACTTTAAAGAAAATTGATGGCTTGCTGCCAGGTTGAACTCAAACACTTCCATGGTAATGGTAAAAAGTTTTGACAGAAGAGATCCTTTGGTTTTAAAAATTAATTGCTTTAGACAAGCTGTCAAATTGTTAACACTAACATGCCCTAAATGTAAAAATTTATATACCCAGAGACCAAGATTCACACTTGATTGTACCTGACTAAGAGGTTTTCAATTCTGTAATGATTTTTGGCACTAGAAATATGCCTGCAAGGTTCAAGCACTTTACAGAAAAATTGCCTGGCAGATTCTCTGCAGGCTTGTTTGATTATAAGATCAGAGTGAATTGACTGGAGGTGTTAGCAGCAGTTTTAGGTCCTTGTTTTAGAAACTTCAAGAAAATACTGTGAAAGATCATGAAGACTTATGGGCAAGTGGTAAAATGTCACTGACATCTTTCTTTATCCTGCATGTTGTGCTGAGTCCTAAAGATGGTTCAGTTTGAGACCTCATTGAGTTTTGAGAAGTGGGCAGTTTCACAAAAAAAAACCAAACAACCTGCACCCAGTAAACTGAAGTAGCTTGAACTTTTCTCAAGTATGAAAAAATAGGAAGAGTTTATAAAAAGATAGTGTGATATTTAAAGCTGAAGATAGAAATAGATGATGATCTGTTCTAGGCTTCACTTCCTACTTAGAACTTTAACAAAAGGATTTTAGGTACAGAACTGTGGCTTTTGAAATCTGTCCTCTTTTCTCGGCTTTTTATGATGCCAGCTGAGATTTGAAGAAGTAGATCCAAATTATACTGTGGCAAACACTGCTGTTGTAGCACACTAAGGCTACACAGAAATAACAGAAAGGGAACTTGATAATCTGTCTTGCTGCAGCATCCTTCCAGGTAGTTGTAGAGAGTGAGAAGGTCCCTCCTGAGCCTCCTTTTCTCCAGACTGAACACTCCCAAGCTCTCTCAGCTGCTCCTCATCAGACTTGTGCTCCAGACCCTACCCCAGCTCCATTGCCCTTCTCTGGACATGCTTCAGCACCTTAATGTCTTTCTTGTAGTGAGGGAGTAGGAGTAGTATAGGGGCAGAATGAGTGAATACTTGCTCAGGGTAGTATCTGCCTCCTTTGCTTCACAGCCTGTGGCAGATCCACCCACCCAGGTGTGGTGGGAAAAGAGACAACCAACTTGCCCTCCCACACCAAGGTTCCCCTATCAAGGTTCAAGATAAAATAGCATATCAGATTTCACCAAAAGATTTTGTTTGCCTTCCATGTAACTTATTGCAAGTCCTAAGAACTAGGTTTTTTTTAATATGAGACTTAAATAAAAGGTTTATATGAAGGCTATAAAAAAGAAAAAAAAAGAGAAAAAAACCCTCCACATGAAAATTCCTCCAAACATAGGTAACATTTACTTTTTCTAATCCCCAAGTTTTTAAGACATTCTTATTGACCTCAAATATGAACAAAGCACTTTCACTTTGGTGACAAACTAAAGAAAAGTAATCTTTAAAGTATTTAAGCAAAATTACAAAAATAATAACCTGACTTTTCATATAACGGAAATTTCCAGTAGTATCAGGGATTACCAACAGTACATCATGAGTCAAATGGTGTAGTCCAGGACCATGACCCACTGGAGAAAAAGGAGCTTGCAGAAGAGGAGCAGGTGTTCACCTGAAGCTCTGCAGAAGTACACACACAGGAAATCGATGTTAACCCAAAACAAAACACCTGGTATAATCTCCACAGCTGGAAACTTTCAGTGGCCTCCATTTTAGGTAGAAGTCGATGGAAAAATGTTGGGTTTTTACTAAATGTGTGAGGAAACAGGAGCATGTTGGATATGCTCTGCTTTGAGCAAACCCCAAGCTACCTGGATAGAATCTGTCCCTGAGCCCACAGAGGTCACCACAAAGTGGCAAAGGATCTGGGAAAGGCCCTGGCTGTGAATATAGAAATATAGATTTTCCTTTGTTCTCTTGCATAATAATTCCCCATGACCACAAGAAATCTAAATTGATAAGGATAAAAGATTGCTGTAACCATAGCAGTAACCTGCCATGCCAAGGTCAGCTCCCGGGTCACCTTGCCTGTGGAGCAGCCTGTTCCTGCGGCTCCCAGACAGGGAGGCAAAGCTGAACTCTGGGTCAGAGGGAGGTTGAGTTACATTTAATGTAGCCCATGAAGGTATTTAGGGGCTCTTGAGAACTGGCCCAATTCAGCAGCACTGTTTCAATGAGCCATTTATTGACAAATATTCAAGGTGAGATCAAAGATCTCAGAAACCCAGAGATGGATTTTCCCCATGGAAGAGGAAACCAGTTCACACACAAGGGTGAACATCATAGGGGATGACACAGGTTATTTAAAATAAATAAATAAATACACAAATAAATGTTGTGTCATTAAGGAATGTGCAACCGAAAATACTGACAACTACAAATATGATGATCCTGAGGTCAGGCCTGTGGATTGCTTGTTGATAGATCTCATGAACTACCTAGAAAACTTCAGCCAAGTGTTGTAAAAGTGGGATGTTTTTATCCTAATATATGTGAAAGAAAATAAGGGGAAGTGAAAAGATAAATGCATGCTACAGGAAAAAAAGTGAAGGCATGGAAGGAACTTTCCATTAAAAATGTGCTCTTCTTTTGTTGGATATATATGTGAGTGTGGTAACATGAAGACTGAGTTTTTTAATTTTTTCCTTTTTTTTTTTCTTTTAATAATTGGAAAGCTCTAAAACAAAGATGAAGCAATGCCAGATTGATGGAATCATGCCACAGAAGCCAGAGAGGAGAGCAGACAGCTGGCATTAAAATCTGGGAGAGGAAGCGCTTGGAACTGCCAATATATACCAGAGAAATGAGAAGGGAAGAGAGAAAAATGGAGTAAAAATCTAGGAGGAACCTCAACTTCCATAACTTCTGTCGTGGAACTGTTCCCCTTGTGGGTTGATTATTTTACAGCTCAGTAAGGATGAAAAACTCCTCAGGACGATAAGAAAGCCTTTAAAGGAACCATGAAAGCCTCACGTGAAAAAAACCCACAATTTTTCTGTTGATTATACTCACTAAATAGGGGTTTGAACTTGTGTTGAAAATCAAAGAATATAGAAAATGACTGCTCCAGTTAGCCACAACTGTGTCTTTAGCATTCTTACTAACCACCCTAAGAATCCAAATACTGATTTAATCCATTTAGGTAATTTTTATGCATCTCTTCAGCTCTGAATGGAGCAAAGCACATGCAAGCCAAAGGAAAGACACTCCCCCATGTCAGGATTGAGAATCATCTAAGCCACTAAAACACCCATTCTTAGCATCAGTCTTTCACTGTGTCCTCTTAACTGCTCTCCAGTTCCCTCTCTGCAGAAATAAGAACACAAGGAGAAGGTTTACCTTTTGCCAGAGTCCATACTAATAACAATAATAATAATAGACAATAAAAAAGTAGGTAACAATATTTTGTTTCCATATATGTAGATTAAAAAAAAGTCAACTCAAGACTTTAAGTACAGGACACAAATATGAATTATATCCTGCTTTCAAAGTAAATTTAATTTAAGAGCTATGCTGAGGGAAGTGCAATGTTGCTGCCAGTACTCCTTTTTTTCTGCTGCTTAAAAGCTGTTACTTAGAGGGAAGAAATTGTGTTTGTCCTCTCTTTACTCTGATGATTCTGAGCAAAAGGAACCCAACACTTAGAGTCTCTGCAATGACTACTCCACAAACCCAATGTATTTTTTCAGCAAAATAAAACAAAAAAATCCAGTAATAAAGAAACAAAAAGCAATCTGTCTGTTCCAATAAAATATGTTTATTGAATTATGTTTCTAGTCAGGCTAAATTTTTGTTTCTATTACTGAGAGGGACATTTGAGAATAAGAAAAAAGCATCAATAACACAGCAATAGTAGGAAATAGTGTTCAACTGTTCTGTGATCATTCAATTTACAAACCAGAACTAGTGAGCATATGCCATTTCCTTTAATAAAAGGTACATATTTTTTCTGATTAACGTTTTTGCTTTTTGCTATAGTTTTGTTATTTAAATGTGTTTGATTTTCAAGGGGTGTTTAAATAAAGTAGTTAAAAATGGAATTGCTTTTGAGTCACCATATCAGATCCCGTTTCCCCCTTCTCCATACACTGATTTTAAATTAGAATTTGCCTAAACTTGAGTTGGTTTATCAGTGAAAGGAAAGGGAAAGGGAAAGGGAAAAGGGGAAAGGGGAAAGAAAGAAAGGAAAGAAGGAAAGAATAATCCTTGCATCTAGCTTTACAGGAGTATGCAGATGAAAACAATCCCTCAACTTTTCACTGAAATAACAGGTATCATTGTTTACCAGACTATCAATTGTCATAACTGTTCACTCAAATTTTTTGTATTTTTAGGCACACCTTAGAAAAGATGGAATGGAGAATACAGGAGTGGTTTGAATTAGCTCATCAGTGCAAAACTCTAATGGTGTTCCTGTAACAGCACCCTAACCTGAGACCTTCAAGACACTTAATTCAGAGAGGTAGATATAAGGAGTCCTGCTTGACTGCACGGAAATGGAAATGTGAAAAATGAAATAATTCCCTGATAGAGGAGGGTACTGTAGTCAAGGAAATAGCCATAACTTTGAAAGTGAGGTTTAGGAATATGATTTCATTACTGACTAGCAAGGAAGAAATTACTTCTTATGCTTCTTCTTGCCCTAACATGAACCTGCTTTCTTAGTTGGATATATTCTCCTTTTTTTCCAAAAAAAAAAAAAAAAGTATCATATTGAAAGAAGGAGGCAAAGATTAGAGGAAAACATTGTTTATATAATCTGTTGAAAGAAATAAGTTTGTTATCTGCATAAAAATACTAATTAAGGTTGTGGGTTTGTTTCTTTTTTTTTTTTTTAATAAACCTACATGAAATGTGAGGTAAAAATTACAACTTTCATCCTGAGTTTCTTGGAAGGACTTTTTTTTCTGTATTTAAAAGCAGGGGTGAAATGGTTTGCCTGTGTCTTTCTGTAAAAAAATCTTTCATTGGTTAAGCTGTAAATTGATAATTAGGTCGATATAACTTTTTTTTTCTCTTTTCTTCTAGCTAACTAGCCTGAAGTTGTACTTACCCAAAGTATCTGGTGGTCTAAAAAGAATAAAACATTAACATCAGCCCTCCTAGGAAATGTGAAACTTCCCATGTAGCTCAAGGATGACTTTTTCAGAAGTGACACATTTCTACATGATCTCACCCACCTTTCTGCAGTAATCTTACAGTAAAGGACAGAGGTTCCCATATGAAATAAGAATCATACTCTCCAAATCATCCTCAGTGGTTTGTTTTCAAGGGAGCTGTTACTCTTTCAAGTTTTTTAAATATTTTGGTGGCCTTCATCAATTCCAGTTGAATTTTGCAGCATACAAAAAAGATCAAATTCTTCAAAATAGTTAACAACTCCTCCCACTAGTTCAAAAATCAAACTCTGCAACCTTTAGAGATATGGAGATACTTCTTCCAGTCGTTATACTCAATAAAAAACCCACATTAATGGCCTTGTGGCAATCTTGTCTTTAAAAGTGATCACAGAGTTTAAATAATTACCTTCAATGATAGTATTATGGAATTCTGTGAACTCATCCAGTATTCCTGTCATTACCCACAGGACAGAGGGATGAAACCACTTACTCTTACTACAGCAGTTTATGATCACATTTCCTGAGAGGGGAGATAATTTTCCAGAAATACTTTACTATTTGTGAGGTATTTTTTTCAGAGACAAAATGTCTATGAGCTTCTCCTGAAACATCTCCCTACTTCTTTGGTCCTTCTGAATTTCCAAGGTCTTTTGCTTTAACACACCACTTGAATAAGATCACATTTAAATTTCCCACTTATGCCTGGTCTTCTGTGCTTGATACACTGGCTTTGTTTGATTAAGACAATGCGAATCTCTATTTGTTTAGGATCTTATTTTTCTATTTTATTTTTATTTCTCCAAGAATTTAAGACTAATGACATTGTCAGTCTTTCCTGGTCTTTTGAGTGAAACCAGCTGCATCATAAGACCAAGCACTGGATATCATTTTCTACTTTCAGTTGGAAAAATTAACTATTTTACATATATTTTCTTTAATTCAAAATATATATGACCCCATTAAAAAAAAAACGAAAACCAAACAAAACAAAAACAACATTGCAAAAACATGGAGAAAAGGGAAGAAACCTCTTGCAGACTTGAAAGATCTTAATTAATTTTGAAGCCACTTCACACAATCAGGAATGAAGAAATTTATAGCTTTTAACATATACTCCTATATTATATGGCTCTTACCCTTTATAATTTATTGAGATTGGAGGTGACTGATGGAAGGTTTTTCCTTTATATTATGTTTTTCTGTACACTATGTATAGAGAAATTGTCTTCAACCTTGCTAAACAAGGAAATGTTTGGTCAAAAATGCATTAAAGTACCTTAAATGTAGCTCTAAACTGAATCAGCAACATTATCTGAATCTGCCAGGAGATCAATGAAGTATCAATTCCACAAATAATTTATATAACATCTTAAATGAACAGATAATGGCTCCCACTAACAGCAATTGCAAATGTGGATATTTGACCTCATCGCAATTCTGCTCTGTGCATGTGAGTCCTCCTCTCCTTCCCCCCTCCCCCTGCCCCAGCATTCAATCTGAAAACAAATAAAGAATGTACAGCTGGCTACGAGTCACCTCAGTGAAGACAACTCAGCAACCCACAGTTCTGAACAGGGGCTGATCACGACACTTTTTGGTAGTAACAATCTTATGAATGGTCATTCTGACATTTTCTGTGCTGAACATGGGATAGGTCCATGCTGGTCACAGTTCCAGGTGGTTTTGCTGAATTAGGAGCAATGCTCCCTGCTAATCTTCCAGCAAATACTTGCTGATGTATATGTGGATCTCTGTTAGTAGGAAAGGCCAAAAACCCCAAACATCAAAACCATACATATGCAAACCTTGCTCAGAATGATCAAAAGATTCTCTCCACAGAGGGATAGAGGAAAAAAAATACCTAACCAACCAACTAAAAAAGTCCCTGTACCTAAGGAGTGGTTTGGAAGAAGGAAACTGGGCTTCTTTCCATTGATGTGTGATGCTAAATACTGCAGATATCTCTGGAAAGCAACATAAAGTGCATCAGGTAATTAAACTCAGTACTACTTAGTTTCCTCAGCAAAGATAGAAAGCAACAGGTCAGATGTAACTTTACCACCTAAAAGAACTCTGAAGGGCTTCATTGCATTTTTTTAAGTCTGGATTATAACGTTTTGTTCTTTTTTTTGTCTCCTGAAAAAAATGAAAGAAGAAAACTCAGCTGGAGGTATGGAAGTCAGTCTTGCACACAGGATTATGGAACAGATCCCACTGAAAGAAATTTGAAACATATGGAAGACAGGGAGGTGATTAGAGACAGCCAGCACTGGTTCACCAAGGACAAATTGTACCTTACTGATCTCATGGTCTTCTATGATGGAGTGATTGCATCAGCAGACAAGGGAAGAATTATGGATGTCATCTTCCTGGAATTCTCTAAAGTCTCTGATACAGTCCCCCAAAATGTTCTTGCTCATGATTGGAGAGATATGAGGGACGAACTATTAAGTAGATAAATAATGAGCTGAACAGTCTCATTCAAAGAATTGAAGTCAATGGCTTAGTGTCAAAGTAAGAAGTGATGTTACCATTAAAGGGCCTGTATTGGAACAATACAATCTAATATTATAATGCATCCAGCTCAAGAAAACCATGGACCTGTTAGAGTATGTGCAGAGAAGGCCACAAAAATATCAGAGGGCTGGAGCACCTCTCCTATAAAGACAGGCTGAGAAAGTTAAGATTGTTTAGCCAGGAGAAGATAAACTTCCAGGAAGACCTTATTGCCACCTCTCAGTACTTAAACTGGGCTTATAAGACTGAGAGAGACTTTTTATGAGGTCCTGTAGTGACAGGACAAGGGGCAGTGGTTTTAAACTGAAAAAGGGTGGTGAGACACTGGTACAAGTTGCCCAGAGAAGTTGTGAATATCCCATCACTGGAAGTCTTCAAGACCAGGTTGAATGGGGCTTTAAGCAACATGATCCAATGAAGTGTCCCTGCCCATGGCAAGATGGTTGGCCTAGATGATTTTTTCCTGGATTAACTTTTTTTTCCAAACCATTCTATGAATTTTAGCTTCAACATAGAGAAAGCGTATGCCCAATAGACAGGACAGTTTGAACTGCACATCTATGTCACTTGTATCTGCTGTATGAAATGGTGGAACTGTGAAGAGGATGGAGGAGAGCAAGGGGAAAATAAAAATGGACATAGAAAATAATATTTTGAATCCTCTGACATTCTAGTCCAAAAAGTGTGTCACTTCTGGTCTTCTGCATGCTACTCTGTTTTGAGTTGGCCTGTCAAAGACATTTGGTGCCCAATTACATTTACAAATTAGGTGGGTACTGAAGTGTTATTAGGCTCAATTGCAAATCTCCTCAGCATTTAAGATACCTCCAAAAAGCTTGATAAGTATCTATCTGCATAATCAGGAGCATAAACAGCTTTGATAAATATGCCTTTAACCACTAAAGCAGAATTTGAGAGAGTCAACAGCAGGTAGAAATGCTCAAAGAGAACAACTAGTAATATGGAAGAGGATATGGATATTAAGGAAGCAGGGATTTGATAAGACATGATGTCAAAAACAAAGTTCTGGCTGCTATCAAAAGAAAAAAAGTGGGTTATTATTTAATTTCTCATAATAAAAAAAGATAAATACAACATAAAATCTTACATATATAAAGGATGCTAGTAACAGAAGTTCTCTCTATTAAAAATTTACATTTTGTCTTGGAGCATGTTTGCCATTAAGATGCCTAAAATAGTATTTTTCAGAATAAAACACACTTGACTGTTTTTACATACACGGCAATCATCATGTAAATTACATTTACATGGGTTCAAAAAAACAAACCTGCAAAAAAACCCAAATAAAATGTCCACCTTTTGATATGCACAAACATTACAGCCTGTAAAAGCAATCACATACTAATGGAGTTAAGGGAAAGGTTCCTCTATGGTTGAGTTACTTCATCTTTGTCGACATTTCTTGTGCTTTGTGAACGCAGATATTGGTATTCAACAGTGACAGAGGCTGATATGATCTTAATGGACCCTATCCAGGCTGCTCCAGCACAGAAAACCTCATGTTTACATGAGATATTTTTGGTCTTCCCATACTTAGTAATACAACTTCTGAAAGATGCAATGGAGGGATGATGACAGTCCTGACCAAGGGGTGTCCATTTGATGAGGAGGGGAGAGGGAAGCAGAATGTAACATATATCTTGTTATAGGAGAATAGATACAAAGACAACAGGAACATTAAGAGCAGTCAAGATTTATCACCACTGACTTGAATGATTCCCAGATTGCTGAGGTTGAGACCATCTTCCTGAATGATGATGTTGATATGGCTTTGTACAAGTGATTTAATGACTTTGTACTTCACTTATTCTAAGTATAAACCTTCCAGAACACATATATTCTTCTTCTAGCACCACTCCAGCCATGTGGTGAGATTGGGTCTGCTCTGGCTCCCTGTGCTTCCTCTATTTCTTTTTGCTCACCCATCTACCACACCAGTTTATTGCATCAGTGCTGATTCTTCTATCTTTTTTCTGTCCATCACAGTTTCTTCCCATTTGTCATCTGCTGTCTAACTTGACCTTAAGGTGTGCTAAGTAAACGTTTTCCCCTTTTATTAAGAAAAATCAGGGAAAAAAGAACAAGAAAAAAGATAGAGAGAGTGCTTGGGTTATTGATCCTGTCTCCTGCACTGCAAGCAACCACTTTAGTCCTTTCCCAGGGCAGCAGAGACAAGAGCAAACCTTTTCTAGCTACTTATAGTTGAAAAGTCACCACTATAAATCCCACCCTGCCTCATTTTGGGCCACTGACTTGTCTTACACAGGTGTACTCTACAGAATGGGCATGTGTTTTGATAAAACCAGTGTTAAGTCAGTTTTGAACACAACTTTTTAAATCAAGCAGTTTCCTGTCTTTCACAGGAGAAAGGTACTCACTTTTCTTACAATAAATTTAATCATTCAGAAAATTTTTTTATAACTGTTTCAAGATTTCTTGCAATGACATCAATCCAGTGTATAATTTTATATTAAAGTTAGTTAATTTCTCTACATTCAGGGTATTTTCACTTAATATCCACACTCTCAAAGGCATCTTACCTTTGCTCTTTTACCTTAATCTATCAGTCATTTCCAATCCACCTTCACCTAAACAACAATGAAACTTTGCTCTGCTTAGGCTTTCTGCTCTCCTGTCATTTCTCTAGGTCCTTAAATTAAGGTATATTTCCACTTTTGCTCTGGCTGCAGTGCATAGTTGAACACCTGTTCCACTTCCCCAGGCATTTCCATTTCAGTGACAGGCAAAACTATCTCCAGTTGCATAGATATCCTTAATGCAGAAGCATTTGCACTTTAGCTTTAAGGACAGCAGCTGAAATAGAGGGAGTTTATTTTCAAGGTCTTTCATAGAGCATTTCCAGAAATACCTGTGCTTGCTCCATGACACTAACTAGCCAGGGCTTAAAAGAAAACCCACTGGCAACAACTTCTGCAGCAGGCAGAGGCTGCATCTCTCCATTTAGAAATCTCCTTGTTCTCATTAGTGTAGCTTCAATTCAGGCTGCCTGAGAACAGGAAAAGCACTCACAACTCCAGTTGCACAAAAAAAATCCCTACTACCCCTTCTCTGAAATTAGGGGCCAGAGCAGATGTTTTCAAGAGACCTATCAGACAGTGTATAAATTCTGGTTTGATTTACAGAGCTTCTTGCTGGCAGAGTTCTGTCAGTGACATTACCTTCAGTTATTCCTGCACAATTCTTAAGTGCAATAAAGCCTAATCCAAAGGTAAAAAGAAAAAAAAAAACAAACACCTTTTTCAGAACATCAAAGCTTGTCATTGCCATATTAAAATGTAATATCTAGCTTTAACTCACTCTAGATCATTACAATCCAACAAGTAACATAGGGAGAAAGCCAAAAAGAAAAATATTTGGAGAGTAATAATGGCTTATTACAGACGTGGAAAGAGTTTCACTGCCTGATCCTTTGATATAAAAAATTTGTCTCCTGATCCCGATGTTTTATGTTTGTATTGAGAGTCATCTGAACACTGAGGTCCTGTCTATAATGCATAAATATAGATACAAATACTATGGGAAACTGAAGACCTCCTACACAGGTCTTTAGTTTTCTGCTTTGTTTACTGTATTTCTATGAAAATTATCCAGCAATATCTCTTTTCAAGATTTTTAGTAGGGCAAAGGGTGTAGAAATGATGCAAGGTGTTAACAAACAGGTACTCATGACTAATTCATTCTTCTAGACCCATGTCTAAAACATATAACAAAGAACCCTCAAACGTTGAGCCATAGGAGGAACAACTGGCAGAAGAAAATACAGTCCCTGGGAAAAAACATCCTGAATTCAAGGAAGTAGTAGGACAGAATTTTAGCCATTGTTTAGCAAAATATCTTCGTTAATGGAAATGAATAATGCCTATTCTTTTCACGGAGCAGTCACATGCAATGAGTCTCAAGAGCAGATGTTTCTCCCTCTATCTCAGCAGAGAAAAAGAAGGCCTTTTCCTGTTCCTGGATAGACAATGTAAAGTTCTGCAATGGAAAATATGGTAAGTGGATGAGAAAATTTAAACAAATATGTGATAAAGACAAGATGCTTAATTTTTCTTTTGGTGATAGCACAATCCTCTGCAAGCTATTCCTTAGCTGCTGAGCGAGCAGCTGGATCAGCAGTCTCAAACTAGGAGAGAGGGATTTATCCTACACTTTCCTGAACAAGTCTCTGTGTAATTAGGCACAAATTCTTTCTTTTGTCAGAGTTAATGCTCGATGGAAAGTGAAAACAATCCAGGTTCTACTGATCTGGAGGTAAGCATCATGGGGTCAAGAGTAGCAGGGTGCCTTGACAAAGAGGAGTGTCAGTGTTGGATAGAAGGTCTAGTTCTCTTTCCACAGACAATTTCAGCCAAGGTCATGTTTGCAGTGACCATTTACTAAGAGAGCACAGTGAATGAAACTGGATTTTGGTGGGGGGGTTACCTTAGTGGCACGCTAGTTTGTCCCTTCTCCAGCTTTCAATTCCTTCCACTGAAATGAATGCTGTAATAAAATCAGAGCTCTCTCTACTCATCTTTAATAACAGGGCATGAGTCCCAGGTGGTTTCAGATGCTGTTGAGTTTCTTTTACATATCTTTCTAAAAAAAAAAAAGCACTTGATATCTGATTTTTTAAAAAATCATTTATTTACTTGTGCCTCAGGAGAGCCAAACTTATTTGTAATTCCTTCTGGTCCACTCAGGCATGCTGGCAAATGGGTAGTCCAAATGCACAGAGCAAAGGTCAGTGAAACATCTGCTTTCTTGGTCTTGTTATTACCAGTATGCTCTTTTCCAGCTTCTGTTGTTCCGGAAACCTTTCAAGCATATAATGGGTAAAGTTCCCTCATATCTGAACCTTCAGCTCCAGCTGACACCTCAGTAATTTGTTTCCCATAGCAACTCATTCGGGATTCTTGACCTTGATGGAATGGCTAATGTGGCCGTGTGGCCAACTCAGCTTCAGCACCGCAGAGAGGCTGGGAGGGAGCCATGACAAGTGTATTTGTTTTACAGTCTCATTCTGTGTTTGGTGCCTTTATTTTATTAACCCTGGTGTGCTCTGTTTCAGCACTAGTGCCCCACAGCAGGAGCTTCCTCCACGGGTTTCTTAGCTTTAAAAAAGAGACACACTTCAGTGGCTTGTTGCAACAGGTTTGTATAAAATCACAGGTAGCACTCAGAGCACCTGCGTCTTCTGAAGGTGGGGTGGCATCAGAGTGTTTCTGTTTAATTTAAACATCTCTGATGAGTTCTCCATGAGCAGCACTGCTTGCTTTTCAAAGACAAGGCAAGACCTGAGCAATTCCATCAGAGACTTGAATGTAAGTATTTCTGAAGTTGGTGTAGTGGTAAGTCAGCAGGATAGAGTTCATATTCTCTGTTATCTTTTCATTAAAAAATTATGACAACTATAATAATTAAGGCAGCAGTTTATTAGCATCAATGCAAATTTGACATTGACTAAAATAAGCCATCATTTAAACAATACATTATTTCAATGAACATTTTTAAAGTAGATAATGATTTTAGGGCATGTAAAAAATTACCTTTATGAGTGAAACTTTCATTTTTTCCTGAAAAATTGGAGGAACTGAAAATTGAAAGAAAAAATATTTTGCCAGAAAATCAGAAATTTTTCATTTAGAAATACTTTAAGTGAACTCATAAACCAGTCAGTCCATTAGACTCCACCTCCTGATGTCATGGAACGGATTTTCTATTCGTTTAAGGTACTTAGAATACAGAGATGATAATTTAAGAGGTGATGAGAGCTTGGATGAAAGGAAGCATCAGAATATCATGGGCAAAAGGATTTGTCACGGAGTCTGACTCACTGAGAGGAGAGAATATGTCAAGTATCCGAGATTTAACTTGCATAAAGCATAAAGAAAGCATTAGTAGATTTAATAATTAAAAAAAGAAAACCAGTAAACATGACCACAGACTTTTCTTAATAAGACATTGTGAAAAAGAGTGAAAAAATACAACTGAAAATATTTCCAACATTATCTGTTTGGTTACTACTTTTGAAAAGAACCTTTTTATTAAGCTGATTATAACAAAAAAACATGTATTTCTCTTTTAAAAGAAGGGAGAATGCATATTTGCATGTTTGTGTGTGACTGGGAACATATTTCCTCTTCAGAGCTACACCAGGATTTACTGACAGAAAGGTGACTTGGATACTGTCAGGTGGGACTTAATCTTGGGTCCTGTGTCAGTGGACAATAAGGTTATCGATGGTTAAAGCAATAACTGCTTCATGCAACTGTTTCACTGTGCAATCCTTAAAATTTCTTTTGATTCAAAAGAAAACAACACATAAATAGGAATTAAAAATGAACAAAAGTGAAGCTAACATGCAATATCCATAACCACAGGATAAAAACAGTGAGCAGCCTGCAAACAGTAATCGTAATGTATACTACAGCCAGCAGAACAGCTGCAATGAGAAATCAATTATTCAGCTAGAAAGGACAATGTGCAATTATTAAATTCTGTGTAATTAATATCTGATAGCTTACATTTTATGAGCCTGAACTTTGAGAAATGCTGTGACAGTGCAAAGAAAGCAACAGCAAGGCTTCCTGGGTCTGCCCTGTGCCATTGTTTAGCAAACAAAAGACCCTCTGAGAGTGCAGAGCTTTCTGCCTACACAGCTAAGATGCCTATCCAGCCACATTTTTAAAGCTGACTTGCAAGTGGAATAAAAAAAATCCATCATCTCTATACAATAATACCAATAATGTGTACTTAGTACCTTTCAAGCCAGAGGAATTATCTTTCTTTATATAACATCATTTATATATATATACATACACATACACACACACACACATATAAAATCAGTAGCAGCAAAAAATAATTAAAAAAAATTTCTGTATCCCTGAATCTTCACTTTTGTCTTGGCAACCTGATTGTACTGCTCCTCCATCACCCTCTTTCTTCCAAAAAACTGCATGTGATGTACTGATTCATCAAGAGAGTTAATCATCTTGGGTTTGAACTGAGCCAATGCTTGAGTTTCCTAACTTTTCCTGTGGCAAAGGAGGTCATCTTTGCTTTGGCCTTTATTCTGTATTGCACACTCCTGATTAATATCAGCTACCCATTACAATTGATTCAAAGAGGAAAAAAAAAAAGAACAAAAACAATAACAATAAAAGCCAAGTAACTTTTTTTCTCATTCTTTTCTGGAGCCACAAGCCTATCCAACGTGAGAGAGGGATGTTTTCTTTTATACTAGCACTACTAGATTAATTGGACACAAGCCCTTTCACAAAACAGTGCCACGTGGAAACATATGCATATGTTCTGAAAAGCACCACGTCATTTACACAGTTCAAGTGGGTGCAGGTGAGAATTAAACAAACATAGGCTCTAAGCAGCTTCTCAGCTTTCCATGCAGTTAGCAGATTGGCCTGTGGTGTACAGAAAAGGCTATTGTTACTTTTTAATCTCCTTTCAGTGTAGGGAGCTACTGTTTTCTCTCCTGCACTGATAACACACAAAATGCTTATCCTGCAAAGCAGCCTTCACCTGACCACCAACTGCACTCTCCTCTTGCCAGGCTTCTGATAATCTCTTCCCACTTCTTTTTCAGTCTGTTGTGTTTAGCTTAAGGCATTTCTGTGGCCCCATACAGAAGGAGAATTAGAAATGTTCTTTTTTCCATTTTCTTGCCCTCCCCGCTTTCCTGTCTGTTTGTGAGATGAAAATCCATTGGAGGAGAAAGGAAGGAAAACACGGTGATGGTGCCAGCATGGCAACGAAAACTCCAATTCCAAATCTCGTTGTGAAGTTTCACATGTGCTGTGAAATAATTAGAGGGCACTAAGAGGGAGCCAGATTCTCAGTGGTGGAACATGGAGATATCTCAAAATCTGTCCCACGGTTCCCCTCTTGTCCAGCTGAAGTCATTTGACAACAGCTAACATTTCTCTTCCTGAAAATAAAACAAACAAATCTTCTTTCTCACTCTCTGTCTCTCTCTCCTTTTTTCCTTCTGGAGTTTGATCACAGTAATATGTGGATATAAATATAGTTTGGTCATCACATAAGTCAGCGAGACGACCTTGAAGTAGTCATTTTACATTAAAAAAAAAAAAAAGAGATATAAAGATGTGTAACACTAGGTATTAAAAAAATCAATGAAAAATTAAAAATAAGATTTTTTAGGAATAAAAAAGAGAACAAAAATATGGTATATAAAGCTGCAGGAAAACAAGCCAAATGACAGTTAAGGTTTTTTTTTCCTTTACTATGTAAGGAGAAACTTAAAAAAAAAAACAAAAACAACTATCTATTGAATAAAGGAAAATATCTGGAACTTTTTTCCCCCATGTGATTAAGAGGAGAAAGTAATTTGAGTGTGAAAAAGTTGTATGTGTTTTACTTAGGGAAACTAAATCACAGTAAAGTCTGGTCAGGCACATTTGATTTACTAGTACTGATGAAACTCATGTGGCTTCCTTACTATTGAATATTCCTTAATATCAAGTATTTCATCTCTGCCCTGTGGTAAACACACAGTGAAAGTCATCAGGACCTCTGCTTAATCAAATGATCTCTTCAGAAACTGATGCTGCAGAGAAGGGACCCAACTTCCTATTCTCAAGACTCACTCTCTCCTCTCCTGTGGAAGCTTTTTGTCTGGAAGTCCCAATCAGTGAGGCACAGGCAGGAGTTTCTCTCCCTCTCCAGCACATCAGTGTGAAGAATGAGGGGTCTAAGGACAAGTCGAAGGAACAATCCTATGAATGGCTCAGCTGACTTCCTAAGGTGAAAAGCACCCACTGAGGTGGCTGCCAGGGCCAGGCAAAGCTGTGTCACAGCTCATCAGTATTCCCAGAGCTCCATCTTTTCTGCTTTCCGCCCCTGCAATTACTGCAGGCATGTGCTGAGGTGCTAACTCGGAGTGAAGGAGGATCGTGGCTCATCACCCGAGCAGCGGAGTGGGCTGTAGAAAGCCTTCTGGAGGAGATGATTCATCCTGACACCTATGTTAGCGCAATGATATGTTTTTCCAAAGATGTCCCAAGCACTTTACCAAGTGCCAATCTCATTCTTTTGGAAGACTTCAAATAAACTGAGTCAGACAAAAGTCAGTGTGGTTTCTAGGGAAATATGACAAGGTCAAGGCAGTGATATCCTATCACTGAGAAGTAGATAGGGCGTGACTGGAGCAAGTTTGCCTGTGTATTCCTGCATCTGGGCACACAGATGGAAGGGAGCAGGAAACTCTGTTGTCTCTGTTCCTTATGGGTCAGACTGAGACATCCCAGAATAAGCCACTCTTTTCCTGGCTGGATCTTTGGCATGTGTTAAATTCTTCCTGTGTTACCCTGGGGTCTTGTGCCTGAAAAGTACCATCAGGCACTATCAGATTGGGGAACTGGAAGGAGCAGTCCAGGAGTGAGATGGACAGGACAGATCAGTGAGGTCCTCACACCCTGTATGTAAATAAACAGTATCACAATGCTTTCCATTTATCTGTGTAGTGGTCAGCATCAGCACCTCCTCCAAAATGGAGGGAGAGAAGCCTGGACCTGAGCTGGCTCCAGCAATGTTCATGTGCACCAGCCTCCAGGCTCACAAAGGCTGTGGGCTGTGCATCAACACAGTGCTGATTTCCAGGCAGTTATATCACTGAAAAGCTTCTCTGGTCTCCAGGCACACTTAAATCACTCAGCAGCTTGGGTCTAGCTCCTTGACTTGCAATGTCAGAGCTGGTGCCACCTAAAAGGGACCTCTGGTTTCTGGAAGCCAAAGCAAAGTGAGTGTGAGAAGAGTACTGTTGTGACTGTGGAGCTGAGCAGGGTTTGCTGCAGCCTCATGTCTTACAAAAACTAAAGGTGCCCCTGGAATTACCTGAAATTTGAAACAACATGACTATCCTGGTAAATCAGCAGGTGGGATGGGCTGCTTATTCCTGATTTTTCAAAAATCAAGCCAGCAGGATGAAGTAGGACAATTTACTTGCAACCAACTTGACCAGTCCTAGTCCTCAGCTTCCTTCAGAAACGAAGTGAAGAGCATGGTCAGGGCCAGGATGTTCATAGTTCTTTCTGACTATGCTCCAAAAACTGCAACAGAGTGGGTTAGCCAAAGGGTATCACTGCCAAAACAGCAATAGATTTAGCCTCAAGCCCAAAATTTGTTGCAATTCCCTCCTGTTTTGTTTTTTTTTTTTTTTTAATTTGTGTGTTTTTAAATACAAGGCACCCTTAATCCCTTTTAATGAAGACAAAAAATTTTTACTGAGTAAAGTTTGACTGTAATTTCTCTCTGCATTTCCATTTTGATTAATGACTTACATGGAGTAAGACCACTTGGGGAAAATGCTCTCTTGTCTTTTTCACAATGATTGCCTCTTGTTAGAACACACACACGTGAGCTCTGTCTGAAGAACAATCTCATGAGGAGAGGCTGAGTGAACTGAAGCTGTTTAATCTGGAGAAAAGGAGGGCTAGGGGGGACCTTATTACTCTCAACAATCTCCCGAAAGGAGATTATAGATAGGTAGGGATTGGCCTCTTCTCTCAGGTGAGGTATTTCAAAGATGTGCAGATGTGACCCTTGGGCACATGGGGTAGTGGTGGCCTTGGCCTTGATCTTGACAGTCTTAGAGGTCTTTTCCAAAGTAATGATTCTATGACTCTATTGTCTGATTCTCTATTGTCAGATAGAAATCTGACAACTACAATTCACCTGCAGTAAAGATGTTACTGCCTTAAATAATGCATTGGGCAGCATCCAGTCATACAACTTTGTGTTGATATGAAAATTTACAGAGTGTAAAGGTAACTGAATCACAGGCATCAGAATGCTGCATTTAAACATGGGTGATTTTAGCCAAAATATGTCTACATTTCCTAATGAGGAGGTAGTTTGGATTAAAATAGACTCCCTAATCTTAGGCTCAAATACTTTAAAACCAGAGTTTAAAATCAGACACAGGGACTCTGAAAATATGGAGGTCAAAAGCTACTTCTACTTATGTAATCTTGAGAAAGAAGGTAATGAGATAATTATGAAAAGTCAATAGACAGTTTTAAGAGCCAGACTAGTATTCCATTAGTTCTTTGAGAGAAATCAAAAAATCTCAAAAATGAAATCTAAAAAAGTTATTTGGCATTTTTACCTGCTTGTAAATAAAATAGTTTGAAGTGGTTTTTGTCTTCATTTTTAAATATACTAAAATTTTAGAAAGTTAAAAATAATATCTAATGTTTTACACTGGTCTGAAGCAAAGTAATTTAGCTCATCCCAGAGGAAATTTCCTAAATGTTTTTTTGGTTTGTTTTTTATTTGGTTGGGGTTTTTTTTCATAATTTTGGGGGACAAAATGTTTATCTGGAACAATTCTACACACTTTTTTTTTAATTGATGTATCTACTCAATGTGAACAGTTCTTTATGTAACAACACATTCTGGTGATATATTATTCTATATAGCTAACAAAAGGTCTGGAAGGCATGTCCCATGAGGAGTGGCTGAGGACTCTAGGTTTGGCTGGTGTGGAGAAAAGGAGGCTGGTGGTGACCTTATCATTCTTTCTTGAAGATCCTCCACAGCTTCCTGAGGAGAGGAAATTGAGGCAGAAGAGTTGAGCTGTTCTCCCTGGTATCCCGTGATATGCATGGGAATGGTTCAAAGCTGCATCAGGGGAGGTTCAGACATGACATTAAGGAAGCATTTATTCACACAGAAGGTGGCCAAACACTAGAAGAAGTTTCCTAGAGAGGTGACCGATGCCCCAAACCTGTCAGTGTTTAAGAGGCATTTAATGCTCTTAACAAAAAACTTTAAGTTTTGATCAGCCCTCAATTGATCAGGCAGTTGGACTCATCAGGAACATGATTGTAGGTCTCTTCCAACTCAACTCATCTCAACTATTCTATTCTTTTCTATTTTATTCTTTAATTCTCCATTGTGGATGTTTCCATGAAATTGCTAAGAATGTCCTTTCTATACACCATTTAATCCACAAAATTCTACCAAGTTCTTCAACAGCATTTCCTTCAGAACAGTGACCTTTATGGAGTGATATCCTAATGATTCAACAATGTCAGAATATTAAATAGCATATATCTTTTCTACCAGAGAAATTATAAAGAGCCTATGCATGTACACTGTTCTAGTGTATTATTGAGATATCTGCTGCTTGTGCCAAAACACATTGGAATGTTCATTTAGCTTTAATTTTTTGATTACATCAAAGAGATGGAAAAAAGATGGAGTGCTTATTTATTCTGATCACTTTTGTTGATGACATATAGGTTGCTATAAAAGCTAGAAAGTCAGATCAATTTTATGAGCAATTAAATGAGGTCTCTCCAAAGGTAATTAATTTTATGGTAGAGGTAGAGCAAGGTGATGCTGTAATATTCTTGTATCTCTGATGATAGGAGGAAAAGATAGCTCACTGGTCATTAAATGTTTCCAAATGTTCACATTCCAGAGCATTATTTATATTTCAGGTCCGATCACTGTTTTGCTATTAAATAAGTTCTTCTCCTCTGATGATTAAATGTGCAATTTATTCATGCTCTAATGAATATTATGTATATCAAGGCCTTTATGAAAATTAGCTATTCACTTAATAGACAGTGGCTATCTTCTGCTCATTAGCAATGTGACCAACAGACGTGTATTAGGAAAAGTAATAGCTCCCTCAGATTTCCAGAGAAGATGAGAGAAGAAAAGGCTTATAATGAACCATAGCAGGTTTTCTTAAAGTCTGAATGTGTAAAAGTTGAAAATGCAATTAATTACTTTTACAAAATATCACAGAGATATTCTGCAAGAGGTGTAATTAGATTATACTCTCAGAGAAGTAAAAGTCAGTACAGTTCAGAATTGAATAGGAGAAAAAAGTCTGTCTGAACAAGACCAGGAAAATGAGATCTAGGAGTGTTTTGTTGCAGTGTTACATTCAGTATTAAGACTTAAATATAAAAAAAAATTCAAAACTTGCAGTAGGCAATTATGAACAAATGCATCCCTTCAAACAGTCATTATCACACATACTCTCTCTTCAAAAAACTAAACTATTGTAGGTGTTGGTGCCTGGGTAGTCTGAACAGCCATTTAAAAGTCCACATTCCTTTGAGAATATTGTTAAATTAGGTACCTTAAACTGATTTCCTATGGGGAAAAGAATCCCAAATTTAATTGATTGTTCCACAAACAAATGCATTTCTTTTTTCTAATTCTGAAAAAAAAATATGTGCAAAGGTGAATTGTAGGCTCATGTAATGCCCTTTATTTGTAGCATCACTCAGGGAAAATGCATGTTCCTAATCCATATTCATTCTACTTTTTTTCTTGTAATGGCTTGATTCATATTTGTTTCCTTCACATTCTCATAAGGTTTTTCTTGGATTTAACTGAGGAGACTTTCTCTGCGCTTTATTAATTCAAGTAATTTTTTAAATTCCTTCTTGTTTTGAATTGTCCTTCTGGAGAAATATCCCACCAATGCCAGACAGTACCTTAAATGAGATCATACAGGAATAAGCACTATGCAGAACACAGACAGGCACTATAACATGATCAGAAATATTTCAATCTCATTTTTAGCGCATTGTAATATTAGCATTTTTACTGAAGCTGAACATTGAGGAGAGATCTTTAGAGATGCCTTTGTCCCTTTCTTCTTCTACTGCTGTTAGTCTTGAATGTTGTGAGGTTTGACAAGTGATTTAAGAGTTCCTTGTTCCTTATTATTTTATTTTTTTTTCAACACAGAATTTCATTTGCCATTTAATAACCCACTTATGTAAGATGAAGTCCCTCTGAAGCTCATCAACAGGCTCTTTGTCCTTGACTGAGGTTGTAAGAATAATTAATATTTTGGTCTGACTGCCAAACAAAAACTGTTTAGCATTTAAACAAGTATATAAATGTTTCATTGTTTCTTTTCAAAATGAAAGGCTAAGTTGAGCAGGTTACTGTGCTTGACAATACCCTCACAGAACCTCCAATGAAATACTCTGGTGCTCACATATTTTGAGGAGTCAAAACAATAAAGCATTAGCTACTTCTGGAAGAGCTGACAGGTTCCAACAGCCCAGAAGACTGAGATCCATCTAAGACATGGAGAAGGGGCCTTTGTGCCCTACAGACTGAGATGGATATAATCCTCTGGTTACAAGGTAAGCCAAGACAATGTTGTTGATGGATTTTAATTCTCATGTGGATGCTGGTTCACTTTTTTCCTAAACTTTTAGGATGAGAATTTAAACCTGTTGCATTCTGGTAGCTGAAATTGCAGACATCAGAACATGTCCCTGTGGAGATTCTTCCAAGGGTTCGCCTTTCGGCTGAACCTGATTGTTAGAGTATTCACATAATTGCACTTAGTGTAAAGGAAATAGAATAATTAGAGTATTTCATCTCTTTATGGCACATTCTAACTACTAGTTTATTGGGAAGAAGGGTTGTCAACTGTGTGATGGTCTAGTTCTTTAGACATTTTTTTCCAGAGTGATCTAATCTACATTTGATACTGCAGTTGTGAAGAAAATCAGAAACAGTTTTGGCAAAATAACTGTTCTTGTCATGTATTCCCCTGTGATTTTTTTCCTTCTTTTACCTACTTATCATATTCCCCTTTTTCTAACTCATCACCTGTGATGGTAATTACTAAATAGAGTAAACTCTTAATAATCCAGGGAAGTTCATTTTTAAGTTCTTGCCATACTGAAAAATTATTTTATTTTATCCAGTCTTTCCCACTCTTTAATCCAGTTCTTTGCTTTATCTCAGTGTTGCACCTTCTTAGCTGTTTTAAGATGTCATATTAAGTCTTGTCAAAATTATTCTGTAAATCTGAATTGTTTCTCTATATTTATTAATAAGAGAAATTAATCTGACGCAAAGTGAAAGGAAGTTCATAAAACACCTTTGGTCAACTCGGGTCTAACTCAAGAGCTATTTCAACAAAATAGGCAAAAGATAGTGATCATCTATGATTGCTAGATACCAGTGGAGAAAGGGTTATTTATTTTCATGCATGGATTTCCGTGGTCCATCTGCATAAAGATTACTACATTTGGATAAATGCAAGAAAATCTTTAAGAATTTTAATGTTTATTTGCTTGCTTATTTCAAAGGCAAATGGTGATAGTTTAGTCAGGAATGTTTGCATGTGCTGGATACATGATTGTTTACATGCAGTTCACTTCTGCCAAGGACTGTCATGATGGCAGAGGGGTTATATGCAGACAGGAAAATGCTGTTATGGGACCGGGTTCAAAACTGGTGAGGGTGGTCCTCATTCTCTCAAGACAGGTGTCCTGGGAAAGCTTAGAGTGTTTCTAAACTTAGGTATTTTCAGTGTATCAAATATACACTGAAAAATCTGAGATATTCATAAGGTGCTACCTGTCACTTTTCATTTAGAAGAGCAGCTTGAGTGCTCCATGAAGTGCTTTTCTCTTGTAATGCAGCAGTGAGAGCACTGACCCAGGGCAGGAAACATCCACCTTCCACTTTCTACTTTGTTAAATGGAACTAATTCCCACCTCCCTCAGCTCCAAAGAATACCCAGTGGTGGCGCCTGAGGGAGGATGAACCCTCCAGATCTTATCATGCTGCTTCCTGGTAGAGCTTGAAAAAGTTCAAGGTCAATGGACTTAAATACACTGAGGGAGCACGACTGTATTCCCTGGTAGATGGGATGTTCATGTGAAAGAACAACAGAGTTTGTCTATTTCCAAAATAAAAATGAGAACAAGAACTAGAAATGCAAAGAAAGCATTTCTAATAGGACAAGTGGATCATTAGCTTGTGAAATTGGGAAGGTATTTCTCAGGAGTGCAAGCCCAGGCTTGCCTAACAATAACTTCATCCCATAGTCAGAGGGAGATCCTTAAAACATACCTATCCAAATCTTGCTGTCAGCTATGATTCATGACCTTTGATACAGCAGGTAAATGAACAGAAAGTGAGATTTATTTAATTCTATATAACAAGCCTTGGGGTTAGGAGTCCAAGCTCTCTGACACAGTCAGCCTTAGTCATTAGAAGGAAGCTATTTCGGTAATGAATTACTACAACCCCGGGAGTACTTTGGTCATGGTTCATCTCCATGGTACACTGTGGGCCTTAATAGTGTCTTACAATGTCAATATGTGCTTTATTTAAGGTTCATATCGTTTTAGCCAGTCAGAAAGGATAAAATTCACCCCTGTGCAGCAGGTCAGAACGCGGTCTATTCGTCTTGCTGGTCCCACATGAGTCCTCAAAACGCATTTTAACTGAGATGGAAGTGACACATAAAGCTTCTCCGAGGTCTTTTGCACACAGATGGATTTCAGCTGTGAATAGGAAGGCACCGATTTGCAAATAAGTTATTTGATGGAAAATGTTGCCATCCATCAGATCCACTAAATGACACAAATGAATCCTCTTGCCTTTCCTACAGTATCTGAACCTTGTCTTCAAGTGTAGCTTTAGACCAGCACATTTCATGGAAAGTAATGGCAGAAAAAAGAATAGGTGGAATGAAGTAAGGGATTACTTAGATTAAATAATTTGGTTTTTCTAACTTTAGGCCAAAGAATTCAGCATCAGGCATTCACTTTTGGAATGATAGCCAGAGAATTAAATTTCTATTAAGTGCTTAAATCCCAACCTTTTTTCTCTGTGTTCCACCTCCTTTCCTTTCCTTATTCTTTGGCTACATAATTGCCAGAGTTCTGCCAACAGGGGAATTTTGAATATGTTCTTGTATAGTATAATAATGTATAATACTAAGAAAGTTCAACCTGATCTTCTCTGTTTGAAATATTTTTCTTTATAGAGGAGTAACGTTTATTGCACTAACCTTTTCTTCATTTTAAGGATGCTTTGAATTTTAAGATATTATTTTATAAAACACAATCATGTAACTTTTTAAAAATAACAAATTGTATTCCAAAGAAGAATTTTCTATCACAAAATAATTGGGGTTTTTTTTCATAATTTCATAATTTTTCCATAATTTTTTGTGACTTCATTCATCTTGAACTGCTTAACAACCCCCTAAATTACCCTGGTGTCCAAAGAGTGTACTGGAAGTGTCTGCTGCACTCTGGGCCTCAGTATTAAAATAACATTACTTTAAAAAAGAAAATCTGGGGTTGCTTTTAAAAAGATATATTAATTTAAACACAGCTATTTTCAACCTCAGTTTTATATAAATAGTACATTTGTTCTGAGTTTGCTGTTTTACCAAGATATCAATAATAACATAAACATGAAAAACTAACAAACATTTTGATTTTAAGCACATTTATGGGCAATTCCATTGCTTTACCAGGCTCCATGTATTCCTGCTGGAATCCATCACATAAAGTTAAACAGAAACTTTGCTCTTTATATTTACTGGAGTCTGAGAAGTCAATAGTATTTCTTCTAGAAGAAATGATTACAGGAGAGACCAAATATTTGGGCGTCCAAAGCCCAAATATTTTGTACATACATGCATCTTCTGCCTCAGTATTGATAGTGTTAAAATACCCTTGGACAGAGGTAAAACCTGTCACTTTATGTGCATTTTCTCCACAGAATTTCCCTCAAAGCACTTTACAGTTGAGTGTTTAGCTTTAGAGATGTAACTGGGATAACAAAAGGGAGAGAAAACAGCCTTTACAGAATTTTACAGAATACAGAAGTGCAAAGATAAAAGTTTTGGTAAGCAACATTTTTTTCATACATACCCATCACGGAGTAGTATGTTAAAAAGAGTATAACCAGAGGAATAAAAGCAGAACATCAGGAAAAGGCAGTTATAGATGAACCTGAGAGTCAGGAAATAGAACTCTTGATGTTTTAACTGTTCTATTATACCCCTGTTCATGTAAGGCAGTGATCAGTTCCTATCACAATCTCTAAGGTGATTTTAAAGCTAAAGTCATAAACCAAACCAAGTTCAGTCTTTATTCTCACATTGCAAAGGCCAGCAGGCTGCTCCCATTACTGCAGCTTTACTATGGCACAGGAAATAAGCATACCAAGTCCATTAAAAATTAAAAGACCCATAGTGAATCTGCAAATTTCTGTGTATAATTTCCTTCTCAATCCTTATCAGTGCATAAGGAATATGTACCTTTTGTTATTCAGTATAACTGTGCAGTGCTTCCCCTAAATGTTATGAAATGTGATTTTAAACATGCAGTAATTCTTAGAAACATGAAGATTTAAGACCTTTCTTGAACTTTTTTTCTCCCTGACATGCTCAGTGATGTAGTGTTCTAGAGGATAAAATATTGATTGCAGAAAGTCCACTTATACATAATTGTAACTATTCTGGATGGCCCAATGGTTAAAAACACGGGGCTGGAAGCCAATGGGAATGAGGAATGGATTTCTAAATATCTCTGATTTTTTTGTGGGGCTTTGAGTTTAAAATTAAAGCAAATAAGAAATTTGTCTTAATTTTTCCATCTATTACAACAGGATTAATAAGATACAATCATCCCAATGCATTTTAGACTTTCCTCCAGCGAGTCGATACAAACAGAAAAAGCTTTATTTACTACCAGTTATGAGAGTTTAAAATTTCATTTAAGAAATGCCATTGATTTCAGTAAGCTTTAGAAGGGGTCTAAAGACTCGTGCTCTGTCTTAAAGGCCAGATGTCACTCATTTTCATTGGAGTCACTGCCCTCTGCACAATTAACTTGCAGAAGGATTACTTTTCCTTCTGCCAGTCTGGTGTTTTCCTCCCTCTCACTAGCTGAGTAGTTTGAACTCCTCAGTCCTCCGTGTGTGTTCAGTGAACACTAATAAACAGTTCTTTTCTTGAATTGTTTTAATTCTTCTTCGTGTTTTTCAAGTTTTTTTACAAGTGCAAAAAGTTTGGTTTTGGAACTAAGATGCTTAGAAACAACTATAGGCTAAAACTTGAATGGAAGCTCTCCTGCTAATTTGTTTCCATATGGAACTTTCATGGAAAGAATATTTCTTGTGTAGAATAATCACTCTCCTTAGAATCTTTCAGCTAATTTCAAAGCAGTCAGATTTAGTTGTGAGAGGATGGCACATTCACAGTGTTATTCAAAAATGTTTAAACTTTCCTATCAAATCAATTAGAAAAATCTTCTTCAAACTTAATGAGGTTTCCAAGGATCAATCAGTAACAACTTTTTCAAGGCAAGTAGCACAACTAAGTGTAAAATAATTTTACCTTTATTTTAGGTCAGAGCTTGGGGGTTTTTTGCCTACAAGCTTACAGATAAATTTCAAACTGTGACAGGGTACTCAAAGGCCTATCAGTTATTTTCAAACTGTTATGAGTTAATCAGGCTAAATACACACAGATTTTAGATTTAGTAACCTTGTATTTTGTTAAGTGACCCTGAGGTTGCCTTTGATTCCATATAGCCAAAAGTAAAAATAAATAAATAGATAAAGCTATTCTGCCAACCAGGTTGCACAGAGAAGTTGTGGATGTCTCATCCTTGGAACTGTTCAAGGTCAGGTTGGATGGGGCTTGGAGCAGTCTGGTCAGTGAGTGGCATCCCTGCCCATGGCAGGGGAGTTGGAACTAGATGATCTTTAAGGTCCCTTTCACCACAAACCATTCCATAATTCCATGATTCTGTGTCCCTGAATGGAAAGCCAAACACTTGGAGATTCTGTTTATGACAATGTTAAAAAAACCCCTAACAAATATTTTTACAATTTCTTTATCTTTCTCTCCTCTGCAAACTTCAGTCTCCTAACCCTGTGATCCAGAATTCCTCCCTATTTTACTTTTCTTTGTTTTTCTACCCAATCTTTTGTTTCCCTGATTTCCTAGTTCTTCTGTTCCATTATAACTTCCTCACCCTTTTTAAGATTCATGCCAAATTTTGCCTTTTAACGTTTCCAGCCTCTCACACTGATGTTTATTCCAGCTTCTAATATCATCAGCACAGGTCCTGTTAAGAGCCAATCTTGGCTGTGATGCTTCAGACTCCCGAAATGACACAGGAGGATTGCAATGCCATATCTGTCAGGGCCCACTGAGCAACCTCGTGGTCAGAAATGAATCCTGCTGAAGGAGCTGGCTAACCATCCACTGGAAAATAATTCAGAAATGTGAGAGAGAAAAAAATACTGAATGCTTAACCATTTTTTTTCTTTCTTTCTATGTGACCAGCACAGGCTATATTTGGAAGGCATGACTAAAAAAAAAAAAAAAAAAAGGCAGAAAAAAACAGATTAAAAATTATTATTCAGAAAACTGGAATGGTCCTTAACACAGAACTCAGAAGAAAAAAAAAAAGGAAAAAAAAAGGTATTTTTCATTTATTTATAGCATAGAAAAGAAAGGCCAATATAAGTTTATGGTTTCAAATTGAGAAGCTTTCAGAAGAGGTAATTTTTTTTCCTGGTGAAAGCACCCTCATGATTGTATGCAAATTTCATCCTTCTCCTGTTATCCAGCACAGAGATGATGTGGACTGACTCCTACCAGTGGTACTGAATTTTGAAATTTTCCTTTAGCCCAATCTGAGATGGTAGTTTCATTTTAAATAGGACCTTGCTATTTAGGTCTGTGAGCAACACAGAGCATCATGAACAAAAGGCTCTGCTGGCAGAAGTGGAAGGAGAAATTCCACCAAGGAATTTCATCCTTGATATGTCATATTGGATGAAAGTCTTACCAAGGTCTCCAGAAAACAGATTAAACACTAGTAACTCATCTAAATGGTCTCTTGTGGTTCCCTTCATCCCTACACATGGCCCCTAGTAATGAAAACAGACACTGTTATTTACCCTCTCAAGGTCCTACTTAGCCCAAATTGTAAAAGCTGCAGCCTGCTTGTTACCCAAGTCTTTGACTGAACACCAAGATTTGCATTCCAGTGAGGCCCTAGTTTATTATTCTGTTACAATAACAGTAGATAATCTGTTGCATTCAAAAATTTGAGCCTTGATTGTAAAAGGTAGAGATCTCTCCAAAACCCCAGAGAGATATTTTCTTGTTCAGGCTTTAAAAGCAGTTTTAATTTCATCACATCCCTTTTAATCTTCCATTTCAAAGTGATGCATGAGAAAAAAAAAGGCAAGCAGGTCATAGAATATGCTGAGTGTGAAGGGACCCATCAGGATCATTGAAGTCCAACTCCTGGCCCTGCACAGAACACCCCAAGAATCACAGCAAGCGCCTGAGAGCATTGTCCAAACACTTCTTGAACTCTGTCAGGCTTGGGACTCTGACGACTTCCCTGGGGTGCCTGTTCCAGTGTACAGCAACCAGTGACACAGCTTCAGGCCATTCCCTTGGGTCCCATCGCTGGTCACCCGAGAAAAGGACCCCTCCCTCCTCTTCCCCTCATGAGGAAGCTGTAACTGCAACGAAGTCTCCCCTTAGTCATCCTCTTCTCCAGTCTTTGAGTCTAACTTTGTAACAAAAATGTAAGGGCATCTGCTAGTTAACACTGACTGAAAGAGCCTATCTGATAAACAGCTTCTTTCCTGTTTCCTGTAGTGAAGTGCTTCCCCTCACAAGAAAGTTGTAACTGTGATGAGGTCTCCCCTCAGTCTCCTCCAGGTTGAACAAACCAAGTGACCTCAGCTGCTCCTCATACGGCTTCCCCTCCAGACCTTCACCATCCTTGTGAACCTTCTTTAGATTCTATCTAATAGCTTAGTATCTTTTTTATATTGTAGTTCCCAAAACTGTCACAATATTCCAGGTGAGGCTGCCCCAGGTCAGGTCAGAGCATGGCAATCCCCTCCCTCAATGGGCTGGCAATGCTTGGCCTGATGCCCCCCTGGACACAGTTGGCCCTCCTGGCTGCCAGGGCACTGCTGACTCATATTCAACTTGCCATTGACCAGGACTCCAAGTCCCTCTCCCAGCACTGTTTTCCAGCATCTCATTCCCCAGTCTTCCATGTGCATAACCCGNTCCAGCATCTCATTCCCCAGTCTTCCATACACCCAGTGTTGCCCCATCCCAGTGCATAACCCAGCACTTTTCCTTGCTGAACTTCATGTGGTTGGTGATTGCCCAGATTTATTGAAGTCTCTCTGTAGGGCCTCCCTATCCTTGAGGGAGTCCACAGCTCCTCCTAATTTAGTGTTGTCAGCAAACTTACTTAGTATTCCTTTGAGTGCTGCATCCAAACCTTTAATGTAGACATTAAAGACAAGGATCTGAAACATATCTTCTATCATCTTGTTAAATATCTCAGTCCAAATTTCACATGCTGGCCTTATTTTGGGGGGAATCCTCCCTTAGAATATCCCCAAATCTTGTTGCCCAGACAAGATTGTTGCATTTGTTGCACTTTTGTCATTTCTCTCTGAAATATTCCCTGTTTATTACAGCTGTTCCCTGATGCTGAAATAGTATAGCTTTTGATTCCTTTACCTACGATTACTAAGATTCAGGTCTCCAAAGATTTAGATGTTTAAATACAAAATGTTTTAGTTCAAGACCATCTCACATAAACTGTTATTGATAAGAGCACAGTCACACACAGCTGACTGTCACTCAGGTGTCTATGGAGGCAGAAATAAAAATCCCATTCCACCTGAGTGTTAATCAATCTTTGTCACTCCACCAAGTTCTTTTATCTGATAAGCTCCCCTGTGGCTAGGAGAAAGGAAAAAAAGAATCCTGTAAATGGAAGCCCTGCAGCCCAAACCAGCAGACCGAAGGAAATGGGAATACAGCTGTATCTGGCAGCAGCTGCTCTTCAGGCCAACACAAGTCATCCAAACACCCACCACTGCCGGAGGTGTGCTGGCATCTTTCTCCATCACACCAAGAACTCTCCTCCATGGCCACAGGTTCTTGGAGCCCAATGTGTCATTTTTTTTGTTCAAACCACCATGCACTCCACAATCCAGATTAATGTCTTGCCTTGCCCTTCTCACCACTCTCACCTGAGCCAATCCCCATCGTAAGCACTGTCACAGAAACCATCCCTGCTGGCCCTGATCTGCCAGCAGAGACCTGGCCTATGAGAGCGAGCCAGAAAGGTGATAATCGATCACAGGTGGCTTGGACACTATTTCCATTAAAGGTTCATCTGTTTTTTGACAGGTCTAAATTATATCCCCGAGGCTGCTCTCACTGTTGTGATACTCAAGACTGAACCTGCTCTCCAACCTGGGTTCCCTGTGGTCACTGTCAATACTTGCTCACATCCTGTGCTTAGTTGGGATCAAGTCAACTCTGTCTTCCTGACAGGAAAACAGGGACATATACTTGCTATGGGAGCATAGACTGGGTATTGGTGACAGCTTGAGATGCTGAGCTGCTGGCTGAGCAGTTGTAGTCAGCACAGCATCCTGCCATGCACTGTGTCCAGACGCATTGCTGGCTCTTTTCCCTTTCCCCACAGGATGCTGAGGGGGAGGCTTTAAGCACCAGCGTGTCCCCACAGACAGACACAGCTTTCTGCTTCTCTGGGATGGTTTGTGGGCAGTGTTTCTGAGATCAAGGCAAAGTCACAAAAGACTTCCTAAGGTAGAAGGAATGCCCTGCCCTACCAAAAATATGAGTCAAGAAGCAAACACCAGAGGTTATCAGCATCTCTGAGCCAGACAAAATAGAAAAAGACCATGAGAGTCTGCTCTGGCGGGGATCCCTAGGTACCAGACCTCGCATGGTGCTAGGATTTTTATTAGAACTCTTGGAAGTCATCTTCTGGTGATGATGGTAGGGCCAACCTTGCAGTAGAAGAGAGGAGTGGAGGGGAATGAGGCTTCTTTGGAGACTAGCAGAGACAAGAGCTAGATAAAATGTCTCTCATATTTCCAAACACAAATAAGATGAATTGTACCAAATGCAAACTTGCAAGTGTCTTCTGGGATGCTGCCATGAAGATAAACAGAGTTCAACATCAAGGCAATTACATGAGTAAATAAAAGCAAGAGTAAAGGAATAACATTAAAAAAATGTTAAAGAGACAGCCTGGTGGGCAGCAAGTGCAGGGAGGGGGGAAACATTAATAAAGACTCCTCGTTCTTTAGAAGGATGTCTTTGAGCTTTATAGGGAAAAATTTTTGAGTGAGCCTCAGAATATAAAATATTCTGCAGTAACACACTGAGTTTATAATCAACACAGGAACTGCAAAGGTAGGGAGAAAGGATAAGAAGATTGTTTTGGGGTTTACCATGAGGGAAAATACAGTATAACCCCAGTCCTCATGACTCATGTTCATAGTTTACACTGTCTCTTTATGATGCAGGGGTAAGTATATCACAGCCTGCATTTCCCTCATGGGAACTGGAAGAGCACTGGGTCGGACAAGGTTGGCCCAAAGTGCCCTGTTCAGCAATTTTGACGTCATGGCTTCTGCTGGGCTACCAAATGTTCTGTAACACGCTGGAGACTGTGACAATGCATGATGGCATTTGAGACACTGCTGTGCAAGTGATTATTTTAGGGTTTTTTTCATGAAGATCCCAGATGGAGAGTGTGAGACATTTCTTTCCAGGTAGACACATGACTCAGAGAAATAAAGGGTTTCTGAGAAAGCCATGAACTTTTGGTCTGACATTGTGAGTGTTACTGCCTGAGAGAGGGAAGGGGGTGTCAACGTTGCTCAGGGCAGATGGGGACATCTGGTGACCTGACTGGCATCCACAAACTCAACATAACTTTCATCAATATCCACTATAGTCCATCAAGGGCTGGGATTGCCAGAGAACACTTAAAATTCAAATACTTATAGATCCCTTTGCAGAGGCAATATATAAATTACATTACTGGCATTTTGGTCATTAAATAGTTGTGAAAGATTAATCTAGTGATATTGTTGACTGTTACTAGGACAGATAAAATCTCTGCCTAATGGTACCATTTGCCCCTGTTTTGGTGATGCTTCACATAGGCTTCACTCTACATCAGTTCTTCATCAGCTGGTTGGAGAGTCAGGCAGAGAGATTCAGAAGAATAATAGCTTCTGTCTGGGGCATTGGGTACTCCAAAATACTGTGTCAAAACTATTGTGAAAGCCACTGTTTTGTATATTTTTCAAACTGCTACTCCAGAATTTTTCTGGACTATACAGATTTTTCAGTCCAGATAACACAAGACTGTTTTCTACAGGACTGCTATGCCTTCTAGAGTGGGATAGAATGGACCAGGGCCACAATCCTGACTCCTGTCACCTCTGCAAAAGTTCGAGAAAATGCCACTTGCTGATTGGGAATTCTGTTGATCTGAGCGTGGCAGATTTGAACACAGCACGTTGAAAGAATTCGATGGTTCAGATGATTCAGGTCAAGTGTGAGGCTTACAAAAGTCAGTCCCAGATAAATGTAAAGATGTGTGGGATAGCATTCGGGTTGAAGTTCAGCCCTGTGAAATTGTGTATGTGAATAAAACAAGCAGAAGCCAGTGGTGCACAGGAACTGCCAATGTTGACTCCACTACCTTCAGCTACTAACCCTGGTGAGCTGGAGACATGAACTGAGCAGCAACAAATGTAATATGGACAAAGTCTAGTAGACACTGGAACAACCCTGAGCCCATGGAAGTGATGATGGAGACCTGAACTCCAGTGCAAGAAGGATGCACTAAACCCAGTAATCCTTCTATACCAGTGCCCATCAGAACATGCAGTATGAAATGAAATGAAAATAGAAATGAAAATATTTGTTGTTTATGCTATGTTGTGCAGGTCTGAATTTCTGACAAAAAATTATTTGGTATTTAACTTTCACAAATATTTCTGATAGATGGAAGAATTTAGCATCAGGAATATAAAACATTAGTACATCAGCATCACTTGTTTTGCAAGGAAAAAGGTAGGAATATGAAAAAGAGATTATGTAAAGAATCTAAACCAAATTATTCATATTACAAAGGAGAAAAGATGTTTGCTTCTAGCTTTTTAAAATAAACTTCAAATTGCATAAATTTTAATAACATTATTTTCCAGTTACTGCTTGAAAACTGTAGAAACACTAGGAAAAAAAAATATTAAATCCACAGTTAATTACAATTTATTTGAATACTTGTCTTACTTTTCAACTTCTTCCTACATTTTATTAAAATATCTTTTTTTCCTGAGAATTGTAATACTGTAAACATTCATTAAAACTAACAACTAAGATAAGAATCAGGATTAAATTTATGTTCTTTCTCTCTCACCATTTCTAGAAGGTTTTAGCAGTAATTTCATGATTTTTGGAGGACAATAATTATTATAATTACTATAATTTAGTTATTGTAAATTGTTTGGTTTGCCTGTATCTAGCAATGGCTTTGTTAAGATGTACAAATGTGAAGGCTTGGATTTCAAAACTTTTTAACATGTTTTACAATATTTGTTATCTAATTCATTCCAATTGATATGTTGAGACTTATGACCTGATTATTATCAACAGAGCCACAAGTTTCTTAAGAGGTTAAATACATGACAATGTTAGAAAATTAAATTAAATTTTGTGCTCATATTTTTTGATTCTCTCATCCTACAGTTAGGGCAGGATGACAATTTCCTTTTCAGATGCACAATTGAGCTGACAGCTACAACTGAAGTGAAAGTAGATCCTAAAAAGTTGTTTCTGAAAAGAACAAAACCACTAGTCAGCATTTTCAACAAGAGGTGTCTCGAGTTCATCCAGAACTTTTTAGAAAAATGATTGGCTTCTTTTTTTTCCAAACTAATTTTCTTAAAACAGATTTACTCATACTCTTGCTTGCACTCAGTGGTCCCTTGTAGTAGGTTTGTGTGACAAAAAAATGAGGTAGGGTGACTTCTTACACAGGCAGATAGTGATAGGACAAGAGAAAATGGTTTTACACTAAAATTCTTTGCTATGGGGATGGTTAAACACTGGCAGAGGCTTCCCAGAAAACTTGTGGATGCTCCATCCCTGGAAGTGTTCAAGGCCAGGTTGGATGGGCCTTTGAGCAACCTGGTCTACTGGAAGATGTCCTTGTCCACGGCAGAGGTGTTGGATCTAGGTGATCTCTAAGATTCCTTACAATTCAAGCAACTATATGGTCCTATGGAAAACTTGTCTCCCTAATTTGCTGTTTATAGGGAGCAAGATGGAAGGAAAATAAAGAAGGAAAATAACTGTTGCTAAAATGGTCCATTCATTTTTCTGTAATTGTCCAAGCCAAACCCCCAAACTAAAACCCCCAAGCAAAACCACACAAACTGAATTTACAGGTGATGCTTGTTTTAGTGTTTACCCCTGAAGTGCCATTTGCACTCAATTTTCAGTTATAGCAACTACCCCACAAGCATGCAGAGCACAATTAATGCTGATTTCAGTTGATGCCTACAAGAAAACATTACTCTTAACTAGTTGTAGTTGTTTCTGCTGAGAAAAAAGGATTGGGGGAGAAAGAGGAAAAAGGATAGGGGAGTGGAATGACAAAGTACTTCCAAAACTGAATGCTACATAGATTAATTTCTCCTAAAACCACAGAGAAATCTTGAGTTGCTGCTAAAAGTTTTAGTTTGAGCTGAAAGAGATCAGTATGAGAATCGTTGAGGTTGGAAGGGAACAGTGGAGGTCATCTGGTCCAAACTCCTTCCTCCAGGAGGACAACCTAGAGCCAGTTTTATAGTATTATCTTCTAAAAACTAATAAATGGTAGAGTTCTGAAGTCTATCCCAAGATCTTCCATCATTTCCAGAGATACAAAAATAAATATATTCTTTTAAAAAGAGTAGTGTTACCAACTGTTTTTGCATAATTATATGTTTCATTAATACTCAGAAATTTTTTTTCTACTGTAGTGTAAAGTATGAGAAGGAATGGAGAAGTAGAAAGGAATAAAGAATAAGTGAAAAACAATTGAAAAAAAGAGCTGTATTACATTTATGCTTTACCATTTATCCTCTGTGAGGACAAACTAAAGAGAAAAACGTTACTTGGGGTTCTAATAAACAAGAGAGACTTTATTGATTTAAAACTAAAATTCTTCTGTATTTGTTATTCTTTGGGAATGAAGTTTTTCATCTGGTGCAATACAGTAGAATAGGGAAAGATCTCTTCACAAAGTAATTATAATATTTGTCCTAACACTTGCAGTCAGGTTGTTTGCAAAAGGCCAGATCATCCTAATCTATCCACGAGAACTGAAACTGTTACATATATGCGAGACATTTTCATGTTGGGCTTATAACATTAAATTGGACTAAAATTAACGTATCTTTCGATCTCTTTCTAAGAACTCTGTTGAATTTTCTGTTTAAAATGTGCCATTATGTCCCTAATGATGCCATTTCTGGGCTGCAAGCTCTACACTCCTAATTTTTCTTTGAACGTCTTTTCTTCTCTCTGGTGGGAACCAGAGTTTTACATTCCTTTTAAATGTTCCCTTAGGCATAAATTATATTGCTGTAAAAAGAGGCAATGAAATTGGAGACTCTATATGCAACAGCTTCAGTCTTAGCAAGGTCAGCTCTATTTGCACATATCACTGCCTTTTACTCTGTAGAAGGACACCGGTACTTTAAGAAACCTGCAGGCTCTGGGCTTTGTCTTTTAATGAACTTTAAGCCTTTCCTGCCTTTAGGACAACATACAAATGCATACTCAACTGCTAGTACTTTCAGAGAAAGTGTACCAATACAACAAGTGGAAGAATTTTCCTCCCTTCATGTGGTTTGTACTCAAAACCAGTAGCAAATTATTCAGCACAAATGCCTTAATTCATGGCTTTTCCACCACTTCATACAGACATGACTAAACTTTTGACAAGAAAATCAGAAATTGTGGAGCTAGAGATGTAAATTGGAGAGGAACAGGGAGAAAACTAGAGGTGTTCAGTTAGGGATGCATTTCCATTTCTCCAAGGAGCCCCTGTAACTGCTACCAAAGCTTTGAGCAACCCTTTGGTTTGAGCCCTCCCTGGCTCAAGGGAGGAGCCTTGGAGCTACGTCCAAGGAGCAGTGATGCTGTTGGAAATGAAGGGTGCTCCTGGGTGATTCCCCTTCCAGAGACACTTGTGTAAACTCAAATCTCTAGTTCTGTTCAGAGCTGCTGGGCTTTGCTATGATCTGACAGGGACCCCATTGCAGTCAGAAATTAGAAACAGAGGTGGAGTGTTGTGGGAAAGGAGAAACTCAGGAGAAGGAGAAGTGAAGAACTTAAGGGCAACTTAAATAAGGAATTTACGTGGACAGGCATTACTTGTGCTGCTTTCAGGAATAGTTCAGTAACTAGTTCAATGTACTTCTGGAATAATGAGGTTGTCAAAGACTGTCAATAATACAACATAATGAGAGAGGTGTAGTTCCTGCTTTTGATTCTTCTCAGTCTACCATGTGCCTCAGAGAATTGTCCAAAGATTTCTTGAGTTCTGTCAGGCTTGGTGCTGTGACCATTTCCCTGGGGAACCTGTTCCAGTGTCCAAACATCCTTTGGGTGAAAAATCTTTTCCTAATATCTAACCTAAACCTCCTCTGGCACACCTTCATGTTTTCTTGGGTCCTGTAACTTGTCACCAGAGAAGAGACCAGTGCCTGCCTGTCGTCTCTCCCTCACGAAGAAGCTGTAGACAGCAACGAGGTCTCCCCTCAGTTTCCTCTTCTCCGGTCTTGGAGTTTAGCTTGGTAAAAAAATGTAAGGGCATCTGTTAGTTAACACTGACTGAAACAGACTATCTGATAATCAGCTTTTTCCCTGTTTCCTGTAGGGAAATGCTTGAACACCTAGATTAAAGAATCTTCTACTTGTGGTATAATTAAATAATTTGTATAAAAATGTTGAATATTTTGATGAAAAGCCCACATATGAGGACACTGATTCATCAAAGGAAATAAGGTATTTCAATCTTACTAATAGCAGTTGCCCTTTATGATTTGGAAAATAAGTAATATAATTATTTCAACAACCACGCAGTCACTTCCAGAAGTCACCTATATTAATGAATAGAACAACATTAGATCACATACCATGAAAAGATGTGAAAGTGATTGAAATACACAAACTAAATATCCATCCGAGATGTTTCAGAATTTCAAATATATTTTGACCACTTTATTATTCACAAAACTTAAAAGGATATTTAATTTCACTCTAACTTAAAATGAAACAAAGGCTTAAATGTTGAAATTTCCTAGAAAGTCAAACTTTTTAGCTTGAAAATTTCCTATTCCTTCTTTCTTCGAATCCTTTTGCAATGGTTTTTGTTTAAATACAAGTGAGAATTTTTGTGCCAGGGTTAATTGTGGCAGGGCTTCAGTTGTCACTCTTGGTCATAGTTTTGCCATTACTTCTGTCCTCCTGTTTTCCCTGATTTGCTGGTTTTTGACCTAATAGGGACTTTACACTGAGTTTCATGGGAGACTAAAAAAAGCAAAAAAGCAGCTGGCACATGAACATAACTCTGTTGGCCCTATCAACAAATAACACTGGAAAATCCAGCCCAGAAGGTTCTGCACTCTCCCATTTGACTGCCTGATTCTTCTCACACAGAAAAAGATCAAGGAAAAGTTTGTATATTTTCTTTGTCTTCCTTGGAGTAGAGTCAAGTCCAGAGGGAAATTAAAGTTTTATGGCCGTGAACAGGAAAAGTAGTTAATGTGGCCCTTTAGTTATGGGGTCACCAGAGGTTACGCTTACACAAGCTCCTCTCAAAGCATGATCAGCTAAAGGAATATCTACCTTAGTGATTCTTTATAGCTGCTAACATGAAAATACAAATTTCATCAAGTGCCTGCATGTGTGAGAGAAATATCACCTTTGGAAGGTGAGAACCAATGGCAAAGAAAAGCATCACTTGATAAATGTCATATATTCCTTGAAGTAGTCCATGCTGGAAGCAATCTTCTAAGTCATCCAGCTTTACTCTGTGCAGAAACAGAAAAGTAATTCATAATTTTGTGCAGTCTAAATGCCTTTAAAATTTCTTTCACTTGGGGGAAACTTTTCTTCGTTCTCAGCCTCAGTATGCTAAATTAAATTTGCAGTTATTTGGATTACTGTTAGACAAGCAGAAGTTCTGGTCAAAAATCAGTCATTTCAAGATATTAGATCACGATAGGAATTTTGGCTGCAAGACAGAGATGGGAAGTAACAGGGAGAGTGTGGAGTTTTTTTATTTGGTGTTTTGGTGGGTGGGCTTTGGTGAGGGCTTTTTGAGTATTCAAACTCCAACCTGCTTGGATGTTAAAGAAAATTCCCACATGGTTTCTCAACATTTTTCACACATTTTGCATTTTTCTTCATTCAGCCAAAGAAAAGTTTACAAGCCAAACCAAAGAAACAGAAGGCAACATGGGAAAGTTTCATCAAAAACATGGAATAAGATTGCTAATAGGAATCGGATACAACAGGATTATTAAGTTAAAAAGCTAGACAGGCTCCAGCAGAGAATTATCAGGATATTTTGTAGTCTAGGTCACACTACCTACAGGGGGCTCACACTACTTACTCTCATGAAAAGGTGGTTGAGGGACAATCTAAGTTCTTCTTTCAGCTTCCTGAAGAAAAATTATGGAGATTCAAATTATGGAGATTTCACACTTTGATGTGTCAAGCCCAGCTGGCCTGATCCAGATATGCTTATGCTGACAACAGTCCTGCTCCAAGCAGACAACTGGACTAGATGGCTCCAGAGGTTCCTTACAACCATTGTTGTTACAGTTCCACTTTAACATACCGTGGAAAATCTGGTAGAAAAGGACAATTTCATGAATTATATGGTGATTTCTCTCATAATCAACAAAGAAAAACAGCCTTCAACTTCTGAACTAGAGGCACACAAACAAAAAATGTCCACATCCTATTTCATAATGATGTACGATGAAAATTTTACAAACAATGTTATGCAGTGGAGGGTGAAAACAGAAAAATTCAGTGATTCAGGCTACAATTATCAAGTGAAGTACTACTATTTCCTTTAAAAACATCCATCTTTTCGTAGGGCTCCTTACTGTCTAAGGCATATTTGCCCTGTGAGCGATGTTGTCGCCCTGGATACAAACGGATCCCATCTGTTGGAAATGTCTCAGGGAGCCAGCAAGAAGACTTTCTCTGGGCCACTCCATTCTGTCTGAGAAAATAGTAAGTCCCTTTAATTAGAACTCTGCTAAATGAAATAGGGATTCCCTTCCTGCTGTTGAACACAGGATGAAAATATATCCTCCATCTTTCCACACCCCCAGGACACTCTTTCACTGGTATAATAATTGTTACAAAGCATCTGTAGTTGCTACAGCTGGGCAACATTTTCCTAACAAACCAGAAAAAATTTGCAAAGCATCTCGGGTCAACTTCTGGCTGGTTTTCAGTCAGCTTGAGTCCATATTCTGGGCACATTCCTATGCCAGATTTTGCCTTCAATTTATGCAGGATTGTGGGGTTTTTCAAGGTAACCTGGAAGTCACACCAGCTGTGCTTACAAAAACTTAGCAAATGGAAATTGAGTCATTTCAGATGAGATGTATTGTTGAGTCCTTTCAGGATAGAGCTCAGATTCAAAACTCTTGAGTATGAACCTACAGAACATAACTCCAAAGTAATAGAAAACTGTCCTTCAAACCTTTGGCACAGAAATCCTCTGGTTCACACAGCCTCAGCTGGAATTTCTCTGCTCATATGTAATTAGGTCTATATTTTTCAAAGGACATGTAACTTTTTTTT
>VYXB01007062.1:305928-352356 GCA_013397135.1 Pachyramphus minor | reverse complement strand
AAAAAAAAAAGCTCAAAAATGAGAGCATAATGCCTAGTGAGTAGATGGGAAGCATATTTTTTTTAACAGGCTGACATAATTTTTTCATTTGTCAAAAAATTCGGTTGTAAAAAATAATTGCATTTATTTATATTTTGAGTTCATAAATTTTTAACGTTTTTGCATTATATTCTGTTAAAGTACAATTCTACTCAAACTGTATAAAAGTAAAATGTACTAAAAACTGACAAAAGCACTGTTATTGGTCTTCATATCTGAATATGGGTATATCAAATAACATTTCCAGTGTTTCTAATATTTTTTTAAAAAATGCCTTTTGACTACATTCAGAACAGGAATTATGAAAATATATTTATCTGTCCAGGCGAGAAAATACTTCAGATATTTTAAAGTGGCTACTTTAAAGATATGTAAAGGAAAAAACCTGATCAAATAACCAATGGAGAGATTGGGATTGGTCAGTTATAATGTGCTATTTGAATCAGCTCATAAAATGAAGTAATATTTTAAAAAAGGTTTTAATAGAGGCAGATACAAAGTCAGCTATGTCAGAAGAGAGAATGTAGGTCACACTAACAACACAGAATACCATATCCTGAAATGCAGTGACACTGAAAAGGACTTCAGAAAATCAATTTACCATGAATTCCCTATGCAATCTATGGGCTAAGGTTAATGCAATACTTGCATGATTATGCAGGAGACCATGATATTACAGGTATGTATCACTGATGGGACCAGCAGGGCTATGTCCACTTCTGGTATCCAATTTTCAAATAACGATGATTCTGGAATATTGCAAGGGAATCAAGAATGAGTCACTAAATAATTTGAAACTGTGGAAGCCTTACCTGTGCATAATATACTGCAGGTGGCCATCCCCAGGAAAAAGGCGGGGATAACTCATCACAGTGTCAGTGAAGTGCTGGGAAGAGAAAGGCCTGACACCAGTGGACTTGCAATTAGGGAGCAAAGCCACAAAAGTAAGTAAATAAGAAAGAGAAAGTGACAAATTCAGGTTGGAAAAAAAAAAAAGTGTGTTCTTTTAAGAAGTAAAGTAAGGATTAGGTTAAAATTAAGTGCTTGAGAGCACTGGATATAACAAGCTGATGTCTCTTCAGTAAGAATGAGTGCCCTTACAAAAGATACACTGCAGCTTGTCTTGGGGCTGAAATCACATGACTGGCATGATACAAGAAATAACACTAGATGTCCTTAATAACCATAAAGCCTCAAAATCATAGTACATTCACTAGAGTATGAATATTTTGACACAAAGAGGAAGCAGAAATCAAGGAAAAATAAATGTTATGTTTACATGGTCAGCTTTCAAAGCAGAGGAACCCCCAGCAGGTGAAACCAAAACAAAAATACACGTGCTACTGTCTTTAAAAATGGAAGATAGAAATTAGGTCTGGGGAAAAAACCCACATTTTTTGACTGTTTGCTTGTGAAAAAAAGCAACACGTTCTTACATGCACACAGAGACACATAGCCAAGAAGCAGAAGCATTGAGGGAGGGGCAAATGAGTATTTAAGGATGATGTGTTCAAAGATCCCAAATATTTTATTTACACCTGTATTCAAAAGAGGATTTTAAGCTGTCATTTCAGCACATTATTCTCCCATGTAAGGAAAATAAATCAATATTAAAGACTGTTACCAAGGCAGTAAGTGCTACAACATTTGCATTTAGGAGCAACAGATCTCCAGAACTGGCTTGTGTGCATGCAAATATTTTCAAGGAAGTGTTGAAGGAACTAATTAAAAACCCCTACATCCTTGCTCATTACCATCAGCTGCTGGAAAGCTGGAAGCTGCTATGCGAGTATTAGCTTTAAAAAACATGTTGAGCCAGCCTTGAAAATTTCAGCCTAGTAAACTTTACCACCAGGAAAACAAAACACTTAAAACAAAAATAAAGTATGAAAAGAACCAGACTGTCATTACATAAAAGAGAGAGAACAGTGCAGAGTTTTTAAAAAGAAAATAAGGCTCAGAATGTAACCAACTGCCTCAAGTACAAGCATATCTGATTAATCTACTGCTCTTTCTAAAAACAGCTGATAGCCCTCATCACAAAAAGTGACAAAGGGAACAAAACCAACTTGGGAAGTAAAAATCACCAAAGAAGAAGAAGAAGAAAAGGCTTTCAACTGCTTTGACAATGAGGTGACTCAAAGAACTGTGTTAGGTACAGCACTGTTTAACATGTTAGCAAACAGGAGAAGGGGCTTAAAAATCCAGCCGATAACATTGGAATTTGATACAATTATTGATGCTTGTCCAATATTATGAGACTATTAGGAACCACTTCAGAAGGGCCTAATAAACTAACTAAATAGGCAAAGTGATGGCAAACGAAGGTCACAGGAGAGAGAGACATGTGACTGCATATTAGAAAGAATTTCTCCCATGCATCTGTGCTAAAAGGCCAGCACTGCCACCGCCTTGGAGCTCATACAAAACCGTGTTTGTGGGTAGTGCTATTGACAGGGCTGGAGGAGCTCTGGTAGGAAACGGAATGCTCGTCTGGATCAGGACCTCTGCTGAATCTGTGACCGTTGTGGGGGGAGGTGGGATGGAGCAAAACCGTGGGCAGCTGGCTGACAATCTGTCCATGTGCAAGAGCAGGCAAAGAAATAAAGCAAAACAAAACATGTTCCTTCTGCTTCACCATAAACAACTCGGCCACGAAAAGAAAGAGTAGGTGCAGACTAAGCTAGGAAATAGGGAGGCCATTACAATTTCATTTTGTAAAGGAGTGATTTGGCCTTTCTGCTCAGCATAGCCCAAGGAATTGCAGAAATGAAATGGGTCCCAGAAGAGGCCACAGAAATGATTACCTTGCTGAGGAGAGAGCAGAGGGGGGCTCACCCCCGGTGACGCATCCGTCCGCTCCCTGCAAGAGCCGAGCTGGGATCAGGAGACCCTGGTAAGGAGCTGGAGCAAATTACCCCGGGGAATTACCCTGGGGACCCAGGAGGGGTCAGAGGAGGTGCGTGGTGGAGTCACATTTTCCTGCAATGCTCCCAGCCCCCGTGGAGAGGGCTTGCCCCAGGGACACTGCAAGCCCTCATGACCCCAGAACAGGCATCAGAACCCCACTGTGAGGACCACAGCTCAGAGAGCAAGGCTGGCACAGGTGTCTCCATCCCCTCATGCAAGAAAGACCTGGCAGCACGGGAGATTTTGAAGCCAGGGTAAGGGCCAAATGCCTTAAGCACTCCACTACTGTAGCCGAACTTCAGAGATTCTGGAATAATATTGGCATCATTTATGCGAAAAGCGAGCGCCTTGTGCAAGCCTGGACGTCTGACTACACAACAAGTTTTAAGATTAAATGAAAAGGTTCTATCTTCATAATGGAAAAAATAACATTTTATCATAACTAAGTTTCTGAAGATATTAGTGACAAACCACAAATTGTTCAGTATTTTCTGCTATAACAAGCACATACAGAACAGAATAAGAAAATATTTGTGTGTTTCACGTTACACTTTTATGTACTGTACACTGAGCTCGCCTAAGAGCCAAACAGCATTTGATTTGTGCCTAACAATAAATAGAAAAAGGATTGCCAATTAAGAATGTGGGGCAGCTATTTTTAACGAAATGTTTTTAAACTTTTGGCGAAGTACGAGAGAAAGGCAGTGCCATCTGTCGGGGAAACGCGGCCGGTTCAGGGACGGCGCGGGCTCGGCGCTGCTGCGCCTTGGGGAGAACAAAAGCCCGGTCAGGCTCAGGGACAAGCCTGGCTTGACGCGGGATAAACTTTTGCTGATGCGTAGAAAGAGGAGGTAAAACGATCTGGATGGATTCGACGCCGGACTGCGCAAACCAGCAGCTACCAGGTGTATTTAACACCTTCGTGCTCCTTCTCAGCAGCAGTTTCAGGCGCACGGAGGCCAGACGTGGGACACGGGGTGATGGAGCGAGGCGGGCAGGAGAAGCCACATCAGGGTAAATCCACAACACTTTGGCCACTGCAGCAGCCACGGAAACCTTCCTTCCTTGCCGTTTCATGAGTCAGCACTTCCAGCGTCAAGACTTTACACTCAAACATGCATGGGAGGAAGACAATCCGAGCTCCGCAAGGGAGAAGATGGCAAGCTTAGGTGCTCTGTCAGGGATGGGCTCGGGCAATTTTCACTCAGCATTTCCACACTGCTAGTGGTTTCACTTTAAATATGCAGCAACCGAATGGTTGTAGCCAAATGCAGGTTTCAGTAGTTGCACTGAATTTGAAAGCCAATGTATTTAACATTTAAATACACTGCATGCACCTTATGAATTATTTACTTACACCAGCCTTTCCGGAGACGTGGGGATATTCTCACACCCACACATGCATAGCAGCACAAACACATCTAGGTATATCAGCTGAGTCTTCTAGCTAATCATGCTTTTCTGTAGCTGTTTAGCATGTTGCTGTTTTCATTTACAGGTCGGGGTGGGTGGTGGATATCAAACATGGACATTTTTTTGCCCAGTGAGGGACTGACACATCGGCTAGAATCACGTTGATGGTTATTCAACAGAACTGCAGTAGCCGCTATTTTTGCTCCATTCCCACAGCAGCAATAAAACAGTAGCACAAAACAGAAAGTGACACACCAGATACATTGAACAGCAGCTGCCCTTAAAATCCGAGCAGTCCCCATGGACTGATTTGCCATTTGCAAACGCTACCTTTTTTTTTTTTTCCCCCCACCCCTCCTAAGGGGGTGTAATTAAGGAAGAAGAGGGTTAAAAATGGGATCATACGAGGAGTAAGAGCAAAAAGCAAACAGTGAGACCAAAAATACATGATCATGATCTGGGAGCTGTGTGGAAAGGAATGCATCAGTAAGATGCTTTCTTTAAGAAAAAATTATCAAGAATAGCAAGTGGACAGACTCCTACTGCACTGTCCAGTCCTTGCCTGATTAGTAAAAAAATTCATTTTTTGGTTGATATCAAAGCAAGAAGTTGTCAATGAAAGCCACATAAATAGTGAAAGCACACAGCAAATGTGCCCTTGGGCAGGATTTAGGTATACACAACCTTTTGGAAAAATGCATTTTTCTTTTTTAAACAGAAGGGATTCCTGAGTGTATTTTGAACAGGAAGTATTTTGAAGTAAAATGACTTATTTTTATGGTGTTCCATGGTGCCCTGTTTTAAGTATTTCACATCCTAAGATATGGAATGAAAAAAGCACTTCTCTGGTGCCAAAGGGGAGGAGAACTTGAAAGAACACAAAAGTACCATTTAACTTGTAAGAGGTGCACTCTGAGGTTTTTTTCCAGCTGAACTCTGTAAGTGTGCAAAATCGAAGAAACAGAATATTAGTCTTTGATGAAGCAAACATAAAACTGTATAGGCTTGGATTGCAATCATAATGATATTGTATTCAAATGTCAGGGCTCCTTTCTGAATAAATTCACTTTAAGTATTCTGTAGAGAAATATTCCATGGGGAGACTGAACTAACCTCCACTTTCAAACTCACCACGATACACAGGCCAACCAGAACCAGAATTGAAGCTAAAAATATTCAACGACCCTATCACTGCATAGCTCGTGATAGTAGTCTTTTTTTGCATAACATATGTTCACAGATATGTCATCATCATCTGTTGTCAGACTACTGGCAAATAAAGACTTGCAAATTTTCCTGCATTTTTCACATCTCTGCTTGTTCCAGCAGTAACATTGCCTGTTTCCCTTTTATTCACCATGTCTGGCATGTTCTAGTAATTCTCTGTCATGCTAAGATCTTGTGCCCTCAACATTTGTTTGCTTGGCTTTTTAAAATAGATGTACAGCAATTTCTCATTTTTTTTTCTTTCCCCTCTTATTATCTACATTACATTTGTTTCTTCTGATTTAGGAAGGACAGGAATCCCTTTCTATATCCTGCACACACCCTCGACAGTTTAAGACTCAAGTCATCCTTTTATTTAAAATCAACAAACAAACCGGCCAAATTTGATCCTGGATGATAATGTAACTATCAGCATAGTAAAGCTCAGCTAAAAAGGCCTGTCCCCAATACTTCTAGCCATGGGATCTGGAAATACTTCCAAGCTGCTATGACTGTTCTGCCTTCATGTCAGAATGAGCCCCAAGACTTAATCTTCTCTTATTCTTTGATTTTCACTGGGAGAAGGCCAAGGTGTGCAGAGCATGCTGTAAAAGGTCTGGATGATCTGAACAATAAGACACTGGGACTACAGGGTACAGGCACAGAGTATGATATGGATTTTGCTATTGGTAGCACTGGAAAGGGGCCTTTTTTACCCAAAATATAGGAATTTGCAGTATAGAAAATTAAGTTCCAAAGGGTGAGAGCAACTAAGTATTAACTAACATTAGTGGCTGGTACCCACTACTAGAATTCTTTCATCATACCCAATAAATCACAGTTTTTCTCCACAGTCTATTATTCTATGTGGTCAGGCCTAGAACAGCAAGCAAGGTAAATAAATATGTGCAGAACTTCACATCCCAAGGGGATGACCCCAGTGAATAAAGACAGAACTGTAGTAAGATGTGTACTGTCAATGTTCACAATGCTCAAAGCCATCCACTAGTAAATTCCATTTACTTTGGGAAGATATACCAACCATGCAGATTTTAAGGCTATGAGTTAGTTTCCCTGATGCTGATGGGAATTTTAACCTTAGTCAAGGAAGTGTCTGGGCCTGAAGGAGCCTGAAGACACCAATAATCACTAGCAGGTGATGAGTGCCTGTGTTGAATGATCCCATTTAAAATCCTGCCAGGCATCTATTTGCCTCTTCAGCTCCTTAGTTACTTTTGTGTATCTGGCCTTTGTTATTTGGAGAGTCTTTGGTTTATTCTTCTTTCTATAGTCTTTTGTCTTTGAAGGATTGATTTATTGCTATCTGATATGAGCTACATAATCCAACAAAAATGCCTTGTCTCAACAGTTTATAGTTCTGCTTAAGATTTATGTTTCATCCATCCTCCCAAGGAAAGTACTTGCTTTTTCTTCTTTATGATTTTAAATGTTTGCCTATTCAGAAATAAAATCCTCTTCTAGGAAAGGAAATTAACCTAAAGTCTGATTCACTTTAAAGTCTGAGATAGCTCAATTTAGGATGTGCTTTTTGTAACATAAAAACCATACGCGTTCCCTGCTATCCATGTTCCCCTGTGCATTTTTCCTAATGCACTTGAATTGTTCCTACCCCTCACTCCAGCTCTTCCTCAGAAATGTCTCATTTTCTTCCAGACTTTTCTTTTTGTTGTTTCCCCTTGTTTAAAACACTGTGGCCAACACATTTTTTACTGGTTTCACCTTGTCTTCAACTTTGTCTTGAATCTCTTTCATACCTTGGGACGAGTGTTCTATCTTCAGCCCATACATAGTTGTCTCCTTAATTATTTAATCTCTTACCCACCACCTTTCACTCCTCCTGAAATCCCTTTCTTCAATTCCCTCCTAAAAATGGATTCTGCATTAAAATCCTCATGAAAGCAAATGTTGGGAAAGCTCCTGTAACAACAGATTGTTTCTGATGCAACGATGAATTCTGCAGCTCAACATAAATAGCAATTTTACTTCCCAATAAATGGATCTATTAAAATATCATAAACATTCTGCAATGCACCTCATTGGTGCACCTTGCCACCAAATGCAACACAGATATGGGCAGTCCTAAGACCAGCAGCTTTATGCCCACGTGTGCAGGCAACTCAGTCTCCCAGTTGTGGAATTACCTGGAGAAACCATGAACTCCACAGCTCAGTGAGCTGCAAGAATGGGAACTCCAACCAAGGACTTATCACCTCCTTCCAAAATTGCACACTCCCTGAACTGTTACCTTGGTATGGAGCTCTCAGACTGCTGGAGAGTTGTAACACCTTCACAGCACCATTGTACCAAGGACTGGGATCAAGAATAGACCCTGGTCCTCTAGATCTGAATGTTCAAGGAATCAAAGAAGCTGTGGGGGGAGGGTGGGGGAGAGAAAAGGGGACATGGCCTGGATTTCTCTTCTGCAAAAGTTCTGGTCCCAGCTGTTGTGCCTGGAAGTATTTTGCTCTGGAAGACAGTGATATTAGTACTTTAATAATCCAAAGCATTTTTCAACATCCTCCATTTCGTGGATACACTCTCAAGTTAATACATAAAGAATGACATGCATGCAGTTTTCACACCAACAAAACCCACATTCAAAGTGAGAATCCTGTGGAAATTAAAAGCTTCTGAAAAATCAGGTGCCCTTTATATGGAGCCCTTGACTCAAGTATTTAGCTATGCTTTTCTTGCCTCAGCTACTCTTCCTCAAAGGTGTCAGAAGTTTCTGCAGCCTCCACATACCTCAGCAGAAGGCACAGATGCTTGATGTCTCTTAGTGATCAACCCACTAATTTTGATGCCATGGAGCTCCACAGCAGTGCTTATTATGCACAAAATATGACAATATTAAACATTTAAAAAAGGGGGGTTTTAATGTTCCATTTCAAACCAAGTATTTCTGATTAAGAGAGTCAGTTCAATTCCTACCACATTTTGCATCTAAACCTTTTTAAGGGTTAAAATAATCTTCTATACCTAAAAAAAGAGCAGTGACTAACATTAGGTGTGCAAGCAAATATTTTTAACCCCAGAGCACAAACAAGGGCGGGCAGGTAGGCTTTGTTGCTCTCAGCTAAGCTACATATGGGATTTCTGATGTGATCATTCACATTTACTGTGACTGTCAATCCAACATCTGCTGCTACCATATTGGACTGTGAATATTTCAGATCAACAACTGAAATCCAGATGTGTTTGTGTCATGAGCTCTATGCACTCTACTTGAAATGATTTGTCTTCAAAAACAGAATTACGGGTGCACTCACCCTTGCAGCAGTATCCTGAAATGTTCCTCGTGCACAGCAGAGCTTTTGTGGGAGAACTCAGCCACCTGGGTCCAAACTCCCTGACACTCTGGGCAAGAGGCGTGTGCAGACGGGACCCCCTCCCTTCTCGGTGCAACAGCTGGAGGTAGAAGACAAACCACCATCACATTCTATGCCATGATTATCCCCACTTCTAATTTGATTCACTTGCACTAAACCCCCCCAAATTTTACTATGCAGTCACCCTTCTAAGGACAGCATAACATGCGGTCACAAAATCATCAAAAGCCGTGCTTATTTTTTCCTCATGTCTCTCTACACAACTGAGAAATTTTAAAAAGAAAATGGTTGTTACAAGCAGTACCTTTGTGACCTGCCATGCTTTAGCAATTACCATGTCTTGTCTCCTCTAGTTGAGGATTTCCACCCTGGTCACTGGCTTTACCTTCCTTCCCTTTTGTAGGGGGAGTAGAGGGATGAGGGCTGTAGGAGAGCTGGAGGGGTGATGAGCTGTAAGGAGCAAAAGGGGCAGGATGGGCACACCACATAAGGTGGGGGAACATCTATGAGAATTTTTCAGGCTGACTTTATTGTGAGAACCAAGAGGTTAATTTAAACATGGGGAATTCTGCATATAACTAATACTTCAACATCCCGACGCAAAACAATGGAATATTTCTTGTTTCAACAGAGGAAAGGTGTTGTTAAGGCTTAACTCATATGAGAACGTCTTAAGACCAAATATTAGTTTTTTTCTGTTTTCTGTTCCCACCAAGCCTGGGTACTTACTGGTGCTAGAGATGGGGTTCACATACACGTGTGAAGAGCCATACATCCAACTCTTCATCTGTACAGGGATCAAATATGGAAGGCTGGACACCAGCCCTCAACTTCCAAGAAAAAAATATTCACAGATTTGACCAACTCTGGAGTTTAAAGTATTGCTGCATTCAAAGGAGTATGGAGGGCTGCTCATTTCCCTGTGTGTGGTAAAACACACAGAATTGCTCTCTGTCCCCCATTAGCACGGTCCAACGTGGCCTTCAAACTCCCTGTGACATGATGGGGAAGCACAGGAGTGCACACAGCTACACAGCATCTCTCAGGGCAGCTGTGCACAGCCCTGCTCATGGCTGGAGAGAAACATATACCCCGAGGACACGGAATGGACTCACTCTGGCTAGAGCCACACTTCAGAAGTGTGCCACAGAGTCAAAAAACACTGCACTGGGGAGGGTAAAAGGACAGCAAAGAGGTAGAGGGAAGCACTCACCATAGCCAAGGGACTCGCATTTACCCATCTGGGCTACTAATGCAGTTTATTTTCCTAATTCTGCTCATTAACACATTTATTGGATCACTTAGTTCAGATGTGTGTAACTTCAGAAGCATGTTCCTGGTTGGTTTGTGCATGGCACTTCTCATATTCTAAGGAGAATTTGTATTTTTAGATACAAGCCAAAGCAAAGGTGTTTTTAAGAAAACAACTACAACCAATCAGGAGTATTCTGACAAAAAAAATTCACTGAAAAATACTGATTCATGGAAACCTGCCTTTGTTGTTGGTTTTTTTTTGTTTGTTGTTTTGTTTTGTTTTTCAGTAGGAAGAAGGTCAGAGAAATATTTTTCAGAACTCTAACTTTTTGTAAGAAAAAGTTGGAGAGAATAAACACATTACTGCATTCACCTTAGACACAGGAGACCCAGATTCAGCTTAGAGCTTTATCTGATTTAATTTTGGCCTCAGCAAATCCCAAGTCAATGTCTCAATCAAGTGCATACATCTCAGCCTCTGGTATTGGCCCAGGGAATTTATGGAGTCTGGGAATGTAAAATGTTCCTTGGATACTCCTGAAGAAGGCGTGACAATGGCAGGAGTGGGGCCCAGATCTGCACAAATGTTGGGAAAGAAAAACAGGTGCAAAAAGAAATGTACCCAAACAAAATTAAAAAAAAGAATTCAATTTACAACATGTCAGTCAGAAAATGAGTTAAAACAGTATGATGAGTTCCTCTACCACAAAACCTGGGAAAACAGAATCTCTTCCATGAGGATTGAAATCCCTGTTTATGGTGATAAATATAGTTTAAACCATCCTCTTGAAAAAAATAGAAGGACCATGAAATTCTGATATCTTTAAGTCTGAGGAAAATTCCCAGTGACTTTATTAAGAATTTTGCCTTGATGAATAGGGATTTTGGAGTTCAGGAGGTGGCCCTGAAATTTCAGGGTGCAACTGAACACAAAACAACCAAGCTCAAAGGAATCACCCAGGACTCTGAAAGCCTTCTCTGCCCTCCAAGGCATCCTGCAGCAAAGTGCAAGTCACAAATGTGATGTGCAATTTGCCTTCTATTTGCCAAGTTCTGGATTCCTTTTCTGATCCAGACTACTGTGCTATCACACTGAATGCCACTGCAGGCTCAGTAAATGCCACCAGATGCAACAAGTCCATGGTTTCTCAGACTCTACATTTCCCACGCTGCTTAGATTTACTTGTCACTATTTTCCTGCTTGATAACTGCAGGGATGAGAATATTAGGAGTGGCAGTCTAATGAGTGACCACTCTGGGCATTCAACCTGTCAGAGCTGAAAACTCATGAATGAGCTGCAGTGGGTCAGTGATATGCTCACACATCAACCAGAGCAGGAGGCTCCTTTACAAAAAGGCTCTTCCTCATCATATATCCAAAACAGGAATGGAGGCTATAAAATAAAACAAATCCAAAAAGCCCCAAGCCAAAACCAAGTAAGGATCAAAAATCACACAAGAAAGACTTAAGTCTATTTTGAGCATAGTGAAAATATAACAAAATATTTACTTGTCCTTTAGACACAGTATCAGGCAGGTATTGCACTAAAGATGACTTTTTTTTTGCAGGGTCATAGGAAGAAGGTCTGACCCTTTGTCATACAGTGAATTCAAATATCAGATGTGCAGAAATTTGTATAAATCTCACAAATATATATATTTATTTTTTTATATATCTTTTTAATATATATCTCAATCAAACCCCACAAGTACAAGTAAATGAATTCAAATGTACTCATTGCTCAATTAAATCTCATCCAGAGAGATGGGTCTGGGCAGTCATGGCCCCAGTTCAACAAACCACTTAAGCATATGCTTAAAACAAGCTCTGGATCAATTCCCAGTGAGGATTAATGCATATTCGTAAATGCTTCGCTCCTTTGGAGACCACAGAATGAAATATTGCTGGAAAAGCCTTGAAAAAGTAAAAGCACAATTTTAGTTGCTTGTTTTTAAATTAGCTTCAGCCACACTGAATATTCCAGACTCAGCAAACTCTCCACAGACAAATGTTTATTTTCATTCTATAGCACCTTGTGGAATGAAATTAAAAATTCAGAATGTAGCACAGGGCGGCCAGAGGGAAGGATGAGGACAGAAGGTGGAGGTTAATGCAGAAGGACTGTCTGAGCTTTCCAAGTACATTGTAATAGAAAGGATGGCTAAGCTGGTAAATAATGATAGATCAATCTACTGCTGTTTCTGTGGTTCTGCAAGATGTACATGTCCTGACACTCCTCCTTATGTATTAAATTGAGAATGTGAATCGATATAAAGTGAAATGTTTTCTTTCCCTCAAGCTCCTTCTGTGCCTAGATGGGCTGATGTTCACACTCCGCTTTTTTCCTTTGGTTAACCAAAGAAATAAATTCTTGATTAGGCCCACATTATTCATGTTTTGCAGAGGATTTTTTGCCTACACATACAAGTCCTGCTGGGGTAAGCCAGCAGAGACCTATTGACTTAGTGTCGTAGCAAATTACATGGCCTTATAGTCAGATGAAATATTAACTCAAGGGACTGATATTTTCACTGGATCAAAGACCAACTAATGAGAAACAGAGTACCGGTTTTCAAAGAGGGTTTAAAAAGTTAGAACAAAACACAGATCATTTAATATACTGCAAAAGTTGCAGTAACTTCCTGACAGTTTGCTTGCCTACAAATCTCTTAGCCCTGATTTATTAACATTAGCTGCTGTGCCAAGTTCATGTCATAAAGGATAGATGCTGTGTGCCCACGCTCTGCTTGGAACTGCATAAACATGATCATCAACTAGATTTGACATCATAATCAAAACAATGAAAACAAGCTAAAGGTGGCAGGCAATATCCAAGAAACTGTATTAAAAAGCTCTGTCTACATTGGGAAAAATAAAATTTGTCTCCAATGATGGAGGGAAGGACCTGTTTTTTAAGGGAATTCAGGTGCTTAAAGAAGCAGGTGGATGCACAGTGGGATTTTTAGAAGCTCTTTGATGGCAACTCCCACTGAAATCACTGTGTATTAGGCAGCTAGGTATTTCGGAAAATTCACATTACCTGCATCTTTAAGCACCTAAATACCTTTAAATATTTGGCCCAAAGACAGCTTACTGTAACGTCATAGGAAACAGAATAGTCCCTGCTCAAGGGAAAATAGTTTATTGTATGGTCAATTAATTTTCAAGCAAGAGAAATCCATGTAAGCAATTTGTAAGAGAAATTAGGCCAGAACTCCTGAGCTATGACTTCTGAATGGTATTTTGTAATTGAAATAAGAGCTATGGTACACAAAGAAACCTTGGACTTTTTTTTTTTTTTTCAAGAACATAACAGCAATGGTACATGTGCAGATAAGCTGCTCCTCTTAAACTGGAGCCCATCAGGAATGTGTGGGCCTCAGTCCCATCGAAGAGCAAAAGACAAATGTGGTACCTTGGTGTTTGTGAAGGGAGTCAGGGGCTGGTAAGTGCAGGGGTTACAGGAGGGACACACACCCTGCAGAGAAGGCAGGCAGATGGACGTAGCCGTCATTTGTCTCTTTGGTCTGGGAGAAAGATATCAGCAGATGCAGGTTTTTGTCCCAAGGAAGATCTGGAATTCCAAATGGGAACCTGTAAGATATTTTGGGACACTTATGGCCACCACTGTGATGGGAAGGGGGCACTGAAAATGTCATGGAGGTGAGACACTGCATCTAAACTGGCTCACCGCCATGTAGTTTTCTAATTCCATTTGTCCAAAAACAAAGCAAAGAGACCTAAGATAGCAAATCCTGCACAAATCCTTTGACTCCTGCTTCAGGAGCACAAGCCATAAGTAAAGAAACCCTTCTACTTTCTTGCTTCTGGTTACTGTCTTGCATCCAGGCTTTCCCCTGTTAGCCTGAGGTCCAGGAAAGCAAACAAGTTTCTTGGCTTACCATTTACTGAAGAGGAAAATAACTGCTCTAGTGTTGCACCATGCCACCTTTCAGTGGCAGAAGAGGATTTCTCCTTCATCACCAATCTGTGTATCCCATCCAAGTCACTTCATTTAATGTGGAAAAAACAAGCAGTGACAGAACAGGGCCCTTAGAGTAAGGCTCCCAGCATAATGCAGCCACAAGAATTTAACAAGTGGGATTTACTTAACTGGTCACTAAGTGTTAGGATTGCTTTAAAGATATATTGCTGAAAGTGTTTCTCTGGCTATACAGAAACAGAACCAAGGGAGCAGAGAAAATGCCTGGCAAGCAAACTCTCTCCCTTTTGTTTAATAGCTCTCTTCAGACTTGTAAGCCCAGAAAAACCTCCATTAAAGTTAATGGACAAATCTTCCAGGGAAAAAAAATTAAGTACTTAAATGTTACTAGTTTTGGTCTGAACACGCAAAGTTTCTTTTCCTTGCTGGGCTCACCCCAAGACAGCAATCTTCAGACAGAATTACATAAATATTGACAGCTTTCAGGCTGGCTTTGTGTCTCAGACCTTATAAGTGACTGGCAGAGTTCACGGGCCAGGTTCACAAGCCTTGTAAGTGGGCAGAGCTTCACTGAAGTCAGTGGGAGGCCTGCACACATTACAGGAACCTTCCATAAATAGAACAGAGCTGTGTCCATTTGTACCAGAAATGACTGCAAATTACTGCCAGAAACATTACAGAGAACATTTTTCACTCCGTAGACTTCAGGCAAACCGTTCCTGATGACACCGTCCAAAACCATCGCCCCCAAGTCACTTCCCTGGCTATTGCCATGGCACCCTTTCCCTTAACATTTAAAACCTCTCTAACACACCAGTGCCAACTGCAGTCAGCCCTGCTACACCTCCAGCGTGCTGCTATGCTTACTTTTCAATAGGTGACTCAGGCACAGATTGTGACCTTCACCAGGTCCCAGTGAGTCAATGGGGAGACACAGCAAGGTGCTGGGACAAAGAAAGGTGAATATAATCCCTTATATAATGGATTTAACACTCAGTCTTTACTCACATCAGGCATTTCGAAGAAGAAATGCTTTAAATAGCTTCTTTATCCACTCACAGTACAGAAAGATGCAAACTTACCCTGCTGAATGCTTCTAAAAAGACAAAATTAAAAAAAGGTCAGTTAAGAATACATGCTGCCATTTTATATCTTAGATGAGATTTTAAATGGGTAGCCATTAACAAAAAAAGGCTGTGGTACTTCCACCCTAAACCAGGCAAAACTGCAACTAAGGATGGGATGCTGCACAAACACAACTGTGTCCTAGTACCACACCTGAGGTGAGACATAACAAACATAATCTGCAGTTCCCATTTGGGTGTTGAAAAGTGTAAAAACAGCCTTTGAGATGTCCTGTTCTTGCCAGACATGAATGATGCAATCAAAGATAAAGTATCCTGCTGTGAAGCCTGCAGCTCATACAGGGAGCAGAATGTTACAGAGACTACTTACACAACACGAGACTCCTGACTGTCCTTGGAACAAGGTTGGCAGAGACCCCTCTGGATGAACAAGGAGGAGTCATTTCTCATCAATGGACTGTTCCTAAAATGTTTACATACTATCTTACTGATATTATTATTCATAATATCAATATGATATTGCTATCTGCTGTTTGTTCAAATGAATACAGTTAAAAATAGAATAATGGATGGGGTTTGGTGTATAAGTGACTTGTTTTGGCAATTTTCAGTAACACATGAATAAAGTGCATTGTGTCACGGCTTCTTTAAGCAGAGTCAAGTGCAATAGCAGAAAAAGGAGTAAAATACTCCAAGAGAGATTTTAAAATTCTGAGAGGATTTTAAGAGATCTCTTGGCGGCACTGTCAGGCTGCTCATGAAAACACACAGTGTTTTAATACTGACTGTCAGCTCTCCAGCTATAAGCAGAGGCCAAAAAATATGGGTTTGAGGATCCTCCTGTAAAATCCAGAAGACTGAACACTCATAGTCACAAGGAAAACTGATAAGGCTGTCTTTGACAGAAAAAAAATTTTAGGAGGTCCAACTTGACAACCTCATATTTTCTCATCAAAATTAAGGGGCAGAAATCCAATACTTCCCTGTACAAACTTATCACTCCAGCCTGACAGCACTACGTACTGTACAGAACAGAATGGGGTGCACAGGGACCTGATGTTTGTGGCTTTGCATTTTGACCCACAGCATCTGATGAGGATTCTGCAAAGCTATTCTGATTTACTCCCCAAAACACACTGGCCCCAACAGGCTGCAGGAACCGAGGCTCAGATTGCTGTAGAGAGTTACAGGTTCATGTCCCAGCTGATTGTCTGAAGAAAGTTCAGTGAATACCTGCTTTTCAAAGCTGAGCTTCACACTTTAGGTGCAATGTAGCCCCAATGCATAATCTAGTTTATGCAGACTCTAGCTTTTTCATGTTCTACTTTCAAATCCAAAAACTCATTAACACTGACTTCCCTAAGTTTTAACAAAATGTCCATCTTGATGACACTGTAATCCCTGAAATAAAATACCATAAGGTTTCAGAGCTCCCAACATATTTTAAATATGGACACAAGTAATACATATTAGCCCATGATAAACACAGGGAAAGCTTATGAGCTAATAACAGCTTTCCTTCCCTGTTTCAGCTCATGACTCTGCTCCTCATGCACAGTCATGGCTGCTGCAACTTTCATGTTTGGTGTTCCTGCAACTGTTGAGCTGCACACTTCTCCTGCATGTCTTCACTTGAGCAGCAGCCCCATTTCACACCTCCCACTCTCCAAAAAGTTCTCTCTTCAGGTGTTTTGCACCAGTCACTAATTTTCAATTCTCTTTGGATTAGACAGCACGAAACTACTTCCCTGGATGAATCCATCATCTGTAATTTTGTATTGAGCTTGTTTTGGATTGAGAGCACCCTGGGGTAGGGACAGCTTTTTGTTCTGTTTGTACAGCACCTCCCATAGGGGCTTTTGTAACTGAAATAATAAATATATAACTTCTGTGTCATTAATGAGAGTCATTGGCAAAAGGAAGAAATGAGTAAGTGCTAATACCCACAACGTTAATCTGTGCAATGTGCTGCTTCTTAACACCACAGTGAGCCAATGCAGTAATTAAAACTGATCAGTGCAATTGTTTCAACATTAATGCAGAACTTAAGATCAGAAACTGAGCAGCTGCAGGGATTGCTGGAAAGTCAGTGTAAGTATCACCATCCTTGCCTGTAGGTAAAGTGCTGAGAATGAAGATAATGCTCTGATTCGCGGCATGGTAAAAGTACTTTACTGCAGCATTTTCCAGTGGACTTCTCTGCAAACCTACCATAACTAAAATGAACTTCAAAAGGTGTTCTTCAAGAATTCTGTAGTAAAAGTGAGATGGGAAGGATTTTACTGCTTTTTCCCATGCATGCTAGTATCACTTGACAATTTTTTGTCACATTGATTCAAATTCACTTTTTCCCCTGAGAAGTATAAGAATTCATCAGCTTTCCCTGTCTGATTTCTGCTGTCAAACACATCAGGAAGCATGTACCTCTCCATAATTCAAATTCTTTCCTGCCCACCTTAATTGTGTGTCTCTTTTCTGGATGTAACATAGTAAGAATGGGCTGTCTTGAAGGGAGACTTCCCCTGGATGTCCTTATAAGGCAGGTGTACACAATCACTGAAGGATAAATCCTGCTCGTAATTCTTCTGTCATCAGTTTACTTTATGTCTCCATGCCTCATGACAGCCATTTTGATGGCCTTGTCTACAGGGAATATTCCCATGAACTCCCTCAGACTCTGCAAGGAATGAAAACAAATGTGTACCTCCAAGTATAAGTCATTCCAGCTGTTTCAGGAGAAAGCAAAATGGTCAATTCATGCTCTTCAGAAGCAATAAAACTAATCCTGATTTAATTAATTGTCTTAACAGGAGCTGAGGAACTCAACAGTTTCTGTGGAAGCCAGCTAAGGTCTCACCTATTTCCACTCACCTTTAACAACTTCCAGTCAGCTGATAAGTTGCTCTGTTGATAACAAGAGGTTGCTGTGACAGAAAGTAATTGCTAGAAAAGAGTAGCTGATCACGTCTGTGCTTCAGGATTCACAGAGCTCTAACAGACTGCAGATCCTGGAGTTTGCATGTGTGTGGATTTTTGGTTATACTGACTGTCCCCAGTGTTATGCAGAAGGCTTTTGGGCCCCCAAATGCTATTTGTGCTGCATCTTCAGGGATTAGGGCTTGGCAGCTCTGCATGTCTACCCTTTTAACTCCAAATGTCACACATTGCTAAGGAAGATCTTTAAAAATACCTAAAATTTGGTCTGCAGCACTGGATTCCTTCAACACAGTAGCTTTCTAAGACACCTTCACCCTGATACGGTGCACTGAGGATTGTAAACAACAGTAGAGGAAAGGAGAAAAAAACAAAAAGAAAAGAAGTAACATAAAAATACTGAACAAAAAGGAAAAAGAGAAGGATGACAAGAGAAGTAAGACAAGCCAACTGTAGTGAGGAAAGATGTTCTTATCCTGATACATTGGGGACTTTTGAAAAGAGTTCACAACTCAGTGGTGTAAGAATATGTCAAGGTTATTGAATCCAAGGCATAGGTTGCTAACTAACTGTTGCTTGCTTTGCTTGACCTTTGAGTCTGCTTCCGCAGCTTCCCCAGGACTTTGTAGGGTGTACAAAATGCATCCTTTACACTAGATGGCCAATACTTTGGGCTAAAGTCCCACTGTTTACTGTGCAGACAAAGAGCTGTCCCCTTGTTCTGCTCCCACATTTAAACCAACCCAAGAACCATCATGTCTAAACTTCACTGTAAACATGTAGATGCCTCAGAATAAAGTTATATACAGTCACACATACAAAGGAGGTGCTAAGGTTGTTTCTTTCCATGCAAAATAAACATGGTGGGGGGGGAATATGTGCATGTGTGTGTGGTGGTGGGGAAAATACAAAACTCTATGATCAATTAGCTCAACTGTCAATCCTTTCAAGAGAAAAAGAAATTTAAAAAAAAAAAAGGAAAGAAAGCACATGAAATAAGTATTTTTATTCTTTTCTTATTCTCTCAGCATTCCAGAATATCTATAGTGGAGATTCATCCTCTTTTAAAAAAAGAAACTTCCTAAGACATTTGACTCTATGAGGCCTTTTCAGGCTTATTAAACAACCTCTCCTCCCTGCAAATAAATACCCCAAAAAACTACATCCCAAAACCTGGAAGCACAGCACCAATAGCTGTGGCTTGAGAGATGCTACTTTTGCCTTTCTTTTCCTTGCCCTGTTTAGACAGATTCAACCTTGAAATAATCCTGCCATTGCCTACTGCTGGCTGGAGCCCCTTCCGTTAAAGCCAGAGAGAATCAGAATAAGGTTTGCAAAAACCTGAGAATAAAAATAAAACAATCACCCAGCAAACAGAGTAAAAAGAAATTGTAAGCAAGTATTTGTATCAGTAAACTTGAAAACCATCATCTGCTGTCTTCGCTTAATGTCAATAGTTACTGATGTCTGCTCTCATAAATATCATCTTGTAACTGGCTTTTCATCCCTTTCCACGCTTGCCACCCCTCCTCCTCAAAATGCACTCAGTTGTAATATATGGAAAAATTGAGCTCTGTAAGTAAATTCCAGTCTGTGTTGGCAAATCTCAACAGATTTCCACATAGTGCTGCCAATTTACACTCATAGATAATTTGACCCATTAAAGAAGTTATTCTGGTCAATGAATTAGTTTGTTTACCAGTAAAAGGAAGTAGTAACTATGAACTAAAGTGCTATTTGAATATTCCTTATTTACAAACTCTGTTTCAGCAAAGCTCACACTGTGGTCACATTTGGTTAGAATTGATTCTGCGGTGCAACTTGGGTACAGGTTATTTGATCAGTATCTAACCAAAATAACACATTTTATTAATAAACTGTAATACTGAACTCTACCTCCGTTCCTCCTACTCTTTCAGAAGAAAAAAATAAAATCCATAAATATACATACATTGTTCATATGCCTGAAGGCCAAGTGAATATACTTAGTGCTACTTGAAATAAGACAGTTGAACGCTGCTGAAATCTTATTGAAGTAGCTCGCAAAAGGCCCGAGGAACAGAACACAATAAGCGTTCAAAAACATCTCACAATGTAATAATCAATGTGTAATATGAGCTAGGGGTTAGTTAAATAAAATGTGAAAGCTGTATTAATGAGCCCTTTTGCTGTCCAACACAGCATTTCATTTTCTTTCATAGGCTGCATAATGCAGGGCTTGGGAATAAATTATAGATGAAACCCCCATCATATGTTTATAAATACACTAACATTAGCATTTTACTTCCTCATAAATCTGCACCAAACATTCAGGCACAAGATAGAAAGCCCTGTAAAACAATGATATATTCTCTGCTTGCAAGACTTGCCTAGTGGCCCATTCATTTTTACCACTGTTCTTCAAACATTACTTTCTTCACTCATGCCCCCTCATTTAAAATCCATTTTAATTTAAAGATGTTCGATGCAGTCCTAGTGGTACATTTACTCATCCTGGTTATACATCATGGAGCAGGGAAAAGAAAATTGTTTAATCTAGAGATACGGTTCACTGTGGTCACCACTGAACAGTGGAGTAATTACCAGATCAGCTCCGCTAAAAATGCACTCAGGGTGTTCTGTGACCTATCATCTTCTAATCTGCATAGTGAAGTATAGCTTCATAACTATAAATTGCTGACTTAATTAAAACCAGGACCTTTCTGTCATTTAATTACAGGGAGAAAGGTTATTGCTTAAATGCAATTTTCCAAATGTGATTTCTTAACAGTTATTAACTGCTTCACCATCATTTATTGTTTCAGATTTTTCAATTTGAAAATAGTCCCTGTGACAGAAGTAATGACTTCATGAAAAACTCAATCTAGATGGAGCTGAGCAGACCCATTTGTTTCTCGTAAGTGGAGCAGACAGAAAACTTGAAAATGTCACAGGAGGATCCTGTGATTGCTCCACTTTACAGGAGTAATTAAAAACCAAGAGGTTGTATTAAAGGTGAAGAGAGGGGGTTTATGACAATCTCAAGGTTTTTCCCCTTACCAAAATATTGTGCTTGCCTTTTCAACTCTATTAGGAAAAGCTTGGATTAATTGATAGTTTATCCCAATCCAATACACCATACCAATACACTAAGACAAGCCAGTTAGTTCTGCTGCTTTTCTATTCATATTCCAAGACTCACCTTAATTTGAAGAAAAATAATTTCCTTCTGCATATAAAGCTTTTCCCTTCTAAGTACTGTTGTTTTCATCAAGTAAGTGCATTTTAACTAAAATTTGAATAGCAGCTCACTGTCTAAGACGGGCCTTCTCATCCAAGAATGAATTTTATTCTCCTAAGCCACTTTTATACCAATCTGAGTCCAGAGAGAAAAAAAGTCAGCATCAAGACCTCCACTGCAGAGTTCTGCATGAACTTCTACTTGAAGGACAAACCTGGCCCTTTTAACTCAGAGGAACAGCTAAAGCCTAAAGGCCTCTTGCAGGGCACTGCAGATACAAGGTAAGGTCCCTCTTCAAAAAAACAAGCAAAAATCCCCACAAAAACAACAACAACAAACCAAAGAAACAAAACCCCCAAAACAAACAAACAAACAAAACCCCAAACAAACAAAAAATTAAAAATGGAAAAAGAAACACAGATGCTTGCTGTTGCCAGGACAACAGTTTCTTGCTCCCAATAAGAACACATTTTTAATGTGAATTTTCCTTGAATTCCCTTTTGTCTAATTAACAGTCCTTCCAAGATACAGGCGAATATTGCTTGAAAGAGGTTTTGCAGATCAAGGGAAGCTTATTGTTCAAGAATACCATAGGAAGCTAAGAAGCTTTCTACCAGGCAGTCATATATTTCTTCCTTTACCCTTGTGGCGAGACTCTACATTCACATGAAGCTTCATTGGCATCACTGGTGGGGCTTTTAAGGTATTGGAGGAGATGATAATGGATACAACAGGCAGCACCATGGATCCATACATTTTAAACATCTTTTTGATCCCATAAGTGTATCGTTCTCTTCATTCATCCTGCAACATCCTCATTAGTAAGGGGAGAGCTGCTACCCCCAGGTCACAGGAGCTGAGGGACAGAGGCCATGTCGCTATGGCCCAGAATCTTCATCTCTGTGTCTGGAGAATAGAGAACCTCTTCTTTCCTGAACAAACAAGTCACAGGGATTAATTTCATGTATTTTGCCTCAGTTTTCTGAGGCATTCAGCTGCATATGGACTATAAAACTAGAACCTGAAACTCAGTGGGGACTGTTACTCACTACGTTATTCTGCTGAGCAGTTTGCTGCAAATATTCACTGTAGGCACAGCACTGGCTGCATTGCATGAGCCATGTGGCAGTGTTTGTTCTCCCTGCAGCAACACAGCTGAATATTGCCCATTCAGAATTTGCTCTGCTTTTACTATTAACACAACACCCAAAATATTTTCAAACCATGTGTCACCTCTGTTCCAAACTGCATTGCTAAGTGGAATACAAGCTTCTGACTCTTTTTCCCCCCCCATTCCTTTGTTTAGTGTGAGGACAAATCACGCTTTTGGTTAGTCACCAAACATATGTGTTATTGGTTTTGTTCCCTGACTGGTAGACTTGCATAACTTAGCAATGGAATCAAAGCTGTAAACAGACAACATATGTGCATGTACGATGTGCAGTTTGCTTTCAGCTAATGATCAAGCACTCTGGGTTACAGTTTGCCCTTGGCAAGTATCTGTACCAGCATAGCTTGAATCCTTGTGTGTTTACACTCCACACTGGCAGGGGAGTGGCAGTGTGGCACAGGAAATAGCACGAGGGAACATGAATTATCTATTTTCGAACTCTCTGGAGATGCCCTTCACACGAATAAAAACTACAGAGAACAAAAATGAGAGAGCGAGAGAGAGAGAGAGAAGGAGAGAAATGGAAGAGTTTAGCAGAAAATGGGAAAGACAAAATGCAGCCACTGTAGAAAGAGAACAGGAAAAGGGACAGTGGATACAGCTACATTCCCTGGAATGAAAATACAGCAGGTCTGAGCAGAAAGCACCATGCACAGGCAGCCTTGACAAGGACTCAAAATCTGGACTATCCTGCCAGGCCAAACCAACATCTTAGTGGTACGTACTGTGGCCCTACCTGTTTATTTAGAAAGCAGTGTTACTGCCAGTTTCATGGAATTACATGGTAGGGCTAATAAACTACATTATTTTTGTGAGCTTTTCTTTATGCAGAGGAAACCCTCCTCTCTTGCCAAGAGATCTGTCAGAGTGCAAAAGTATCTCCTAAAGAAAACCATATACCTTCTGTCCCCATTTCAAATTAAGTTAGAAATTGTACTCTAAGGACACCAGTGCACTAGAGGAGTTTGGTAACAATCTCCAGTCTCAGTTCTACGCTCATAACACTTCTGTGTCCTTCCCCAATGCCAACAGCTACTCTGCAGGTGGAGGAAGGAAAGCCTGTGCCTGACACTGCAGACTTCCTGCTGGGTTGTGTCCTGTGCAAGTTGCAGCAGAGCTCCTTACTATCACATCCATGCTGGGAGAGAGTTTTCATAAAGCTCTTATATTTGTACAGAACTCCTGGAGAACAGACATTCCCTAAAAGGGCCCAAAACTTGCTTGCAGAATATAATTATGGGTATCTTTTGGGACTAACCCTTCTCAAATACTTTTTTTATCTCTGATGCCATTGTAGATGGATCTAATCCAAGAATCAGAGACCAAGTTCCTAATAGCAGAGGCCGGGTCCCCTCCAAAGGAGAGAAAATTTTCCAGGCTTTGATCAGTCTTACCCAAGTTTAACTCACATTCAAAAGGAAATAAACCTAATAAATTCAATGTGGCATTTTTTATTTCCCCTTGCAGCTGCTGAGGCTCACAAGGCAACAGGGCACATACCACAGTTCAGAGAATTAGAAGAATGCACTGAAGACAGTGAGAGTTACTTCACAAACACTTTTTGTGAGCCCACTAACATCAAAGCTGTTTCTTCTTTAACACCTGACACATTCTCATAGGTTTTTGTAAAGTAGATACTCTTTTAGTGAACACCAAAATAGTAACGGATGCCCTCAGGTCAGTTAAATTCATTGTTTTACCTTGGATATGTTGGGGGCCAGTTACCTGCTCTGAAGCAAACTTGTCATGCTCACATATTCAGAAATATGCAGTCCTATTTCACAGGCAGAACTGGCTTGATCATGTGAACCAAGACCCACTCTCGGTGGGGTCTGACAAAGCATATGCTTTACAAAAATCATCATGCCATGCTGTCTTATGAGCCTTCCACGCTTTCCTGTGAATTACAAAAGCAGGTACTCTCAGAGAAGCAACACATGGATTTCAAACCACACCATTACAACAGGACATAATGGCCATGCAGGTTAACGGCCTGAAAATATAGAATGAGCCCTTTTTGTAATTTCCTATATTTTGCTCATTTGATTAATTGAGCCCATTCAATTTCCATTTAAGACTATTAAGAAGTCTGTAGCTCCAGCTATTTCTGTCTGCGAGACTCAGCCTGGAGATTTCAGAAGCTTAACATTCTAGCTGCATGTCACTGCCACCATTGTCTCTTGTCACAATTCTAATTCTATGTTCTGATAATAAAATTTCATTAGTGTCTGCACATCCTTTGCCTTACCTTTGAAGTACTGTCTTGTGCTGAAACGATTAGCAGTACTTTACGTCATATCACTTGACTGTTTGACAGCCATTGTGAGTGAGCTAAACGGGGAGAAATTAAAATTTCTGACAATTTCCATTACATCTAAATTGCTGAGAAATTAAGGGATATTTACTTTTACAAATATTAAAGGTTGTTTAAAATGTAAACTGACTTCATTTTATTAGTAGATTCCACAATGTGCTAATTCAAAATGACTACATGGCCTTATGTGAATAAATTACCAACTCATTTTCCAAAAGCGAAGGACATTTCCTCCAGGCTGCTTTTTGACTGTTTGTGTCAGTAGAAAGAGAAAACAAAAAAACTTATGAATATTTCAGAACAGAAGAGATTCCTTGGTGCCTGTATTTCTTGCTTCATCTTAACAGAATAATGAGGTTATTCCTGTATGATAGGGTTTTTTTAACAACTTAACAAAAAACATGCCATGAAGCACTGAGTTTATCATATGATGTTAATTTATCTTGGGAGCAATCCCTCCTTCATCAGTATTTTGAGCCCTGCTGGTCCAGACCATCACACCCCACATGCCTGTCCATACAACGACTGAGCTTAATTTTAAAACCAGTTTAGGTTTTTCTATTCCTGAGGGTTTACATGTTTGGTGTCACAGTTTCTTCCATGATTCAGTGTCTCCTCAAAACTAAGAGGTTATTGTCCTTGCAGGCTCCAAAGGGACATAAGCAAAAGAGATGGTGAGAAGCTCAGCACATCTGCATGAGCTTGTGGGGTATCACCAGTCAGGTGCCTATTTCGGACTCAAATACATCGCTGAAGTCTTTTAACCATTCATTTAACTACCCAGAGCTGCAGCTCAGTCCTGCTGGTTTAAAAGCTAAGTTACTGCAGCTGCCTGTAGTTATTTAGGTTTCAGGTTGGGAATGAGTGTTGTTAACAGCAGTCATGACTTTCTTTTATCTCAGCTGAAGTATTATGGGGAGGCCAGACGCTCCTTTACATTTTGAATTGCACACAAGAAAATCTGATCATGGCTCCTCCATTCTAAAACCTTTCCTTTGATTCCCTCAGATCCTCTTCCGCACTATCATCCTTTCCAGACTGATGAACCTTCATTTCACCATTTATTAGGGATTTTCATCTTGATTTTTTTACCAAGACTTTTCTTGGTGTCTAATCACAGCTTTCCTCACAAACTTTTTTTTTTTTAAAGGTCTCTGCACAAGGTCCAAAGACAAACACTGCTCCTAAAAGTCCTAATGCTTTGCCTTGTAGGTTCCTCTTTTATAGACTCCATTGTAGACAGCATTCACATGATCATTCTGGGATGAAACCCCCAATGACTGCTCATAGTGTGCTGGTACATTGAATGCAGCTTATTTCACCCATAAAATGGGTATAATAGTTACCTACCACATAGGATGTTGTAAGGTTTAATTTATTAGTGCTGTAAAGCATTTTAGGCCCTTAGAAGAAGGGTGTTACGAAAACATAAAGCACTATTGCCATAAAACATTTGTCTGGCTGAAAAGCCTCACTGGTCTGCTTGCAAAACAAAGAGAGATGCGGGGAATCAGAGTGTCTCACCAGGCATTTTCCACTAAGAAAAAAAGTACTGCTTTCATCTATTTGCTGTCAGCATACATATTCTAAGACTCTTGGTGATGGAGAAGCAGGAAAAACAGTGAGTAAGTCTATTGCATAAAGCATTACTATTTGATTAAAAGATTACTAGGACATGGAAAAGCATACGAGATGTTTGCCGTCACCTAAGCGCATTTACAAAGAGAAACAGATCTGCAGATGCAGGAACTTTTAAAACTTTAAGTCCTTCTGATTAAAGTAATTCATTATGAATAATGCAAACTGTGTAAGAAATGCTGTGCAAGGATGTGAAAACAGAGAAAGATTACAATATTTTTGATGGCTTGGTTGTGGGTTGTTTTGTTGAGATTTTTGAGAAGCAAGAATCTCAGCAGTAAATGCAATCATGTTCAGTGGCTGCTACCAAAGCTCACTGTGTCTGAAATTTTCTTACATGCTTTGCTGAATCAGGACTCCAGTACATGAAATATACTTTGATCTTGACAGTGGTTCAAGTCTTTTCCTTAAAGTCAAAGCCCATTTTGGTTTTTTTTGCTTTGATGCACCATCAAGCTCATGCACATTCTTTGTCAAAATATATCCATATAATAGGGTTATAATAAATAGTTCTTTTAACAGTTCATTTAGGATTCCAAAATGATGAGGTCTGCAAAATGCAAAGAAAAATCACACAGATTTTTTTAAGCAAATAAACTGAAACAACCCCTGAATTAATACTACAACTGAAAGAAAATTAAATCTGAGATAAGTTTATGTGACCTAAAGGCTTTGGGGCAGCACACAGCAATATGCTAAAGACAGACTCATAACCACAAGCTACATTTAGGACTCAAACCACATCTGAGTGGCACATTTCAAATGTTCTTCTAGTCCTTAAAATAGATATGTGATTACCAGATGCTGACAAATGGCTACCCTATAAATGGCTAAAGAAAGATTTCTCCTTGTTCATATTTCATTTTCTCTTGCATTCTATGTCATGTCCAGCTTCTGCTCATATGCTACTGAGTCAAAAATAGAGCTATTACGTGATAAATGTTGATGTATGATATTTTTGATCTGCCCAGAAGACAATACAGCATGTGACAGCACATATTTCATACAAGATTTTCATTGAGTTCACTAGAAACCCCCATATAGGTGCTCATAATTTGGGCTCTATGTTTTGATTCCAAGAATCAGAGGTTGTAAATCTCAAAATGACCTTTATGATCCTGGGCTGCCCTCTGGCAAAACAAACACCACAGTATTCCTCCAGCAAATTGGAAGGATTCAGAGGAGCATCTCAACTTTCAGAACTATACTTCGATCAAACTTCCAAACCACTTCCAACAATATAAAAACAGAAATAAAACTGGCAGGTGCATCTTTTGCAATGTCCTGTAATATAAAAATCATGGGTCACTTAATTGAAGTGATTGGAAGTCAAGAAGATAATCTAAATATATACAGCCATTCTGTGAAGTCTGCTATGTTGTAACCGGACTTCCAAAAAGTTTGCTATGAAACTAATAATAATATTAAAAATTAAATAGCACAAAACGAGCCTTTTAAATTCTGATGACATTTAAGACCAGGATTGTAAAACAGAATACACCTATAGGAATGAATTACTGCAAGAATATCTTAGGTGAATTCACCATGCAATGATCAGCTTCACAGCAGCGTGTCTGTTCTGTGCTCTCCCTCTCTGAAACATGCTAAAGCCACTCTACAGATAAATGTATAGATAAATGTATGCTCCGTAGCTCACCTGGCTGCACAGTAATCTGTGTAAGCATGTCTGGAGAAGGGATTATCATTCTGATCACGTCAACAAACATTGACCTCAAGGCACTTACACAGAGGCTACTCGTTGTCAGTAAAACCATGGCTGGCTCCAGCCTGAACATGGGATATTACCACCAGTGGAACAGCGGTGCTGCACCTCCCAGGGATACGGCAGAATCTGTGTTTCTGTGCCACCACTCAGCAAGTGTCTGCCTCGGTGATGTTAGACCTCTGACAAGAGTTTATAAACTATGCAAGGGTGGGCAACTCTGCCTTCAGGCCACAGCCTTTCCCCTTAAAGCACTGTTAAACCACTTTAGCCCACAGCTTGGTTGGTGTGCTGCCCAAACCTTGTCACCAGTCTTACGGTGTCACCTCTGCGTTTGTTTCATGTGGAATGACAAATTTAAGAACACCCCCTCTAACTGACTTAAGCCTTGAAAATCTTCATCTCAACAGAGCAGTTCCACTGATTGCACAGTGGCAAATGGGAGACTGTCACTTGTTTTTAAAGTGCTTGCTTTTTACAGTGCAGAGCATGAAGTGTACCAGCAACGTTAACCTTCCGGAAACACACAATATTTAAATTACACTGCTCAGAGCACAGTAATTGAGCCAAACAGACATAAGTTCACATCCACTGAGCCTTCAACGTAGCAAATGCTGCCATCAATCCCTCTGAAGTGCCCGAAGGATGGTTCATATGCCCAGAATATTGTGTATTTTTTTCCCTACTCTAGCAGTAGATTTAATAAACTAATAACTTCCTCTTCCAAATCGTACCTCAGCCATGTAATCTAGAGATAGTCAGATTGTTGGCTAACTCAGACGTTTCTGACACACTTAGCTAAAACCCTGAAATAATGAAAACAATAAAATACCACTCTAAACACTTTCTTTGCCACATTTTGAGTGAGCAGACTGACAGGAGCTCATGCATAGGCATGATCATACATTTGTTAAACTGCCATGTTTATGAAGAGTCCCTACCTTATTAACAAGCATTTTAAGAAGAGATTCACTCACTCCAGAGTCCCCCATTTGGTCATGACCTGTACCTAGTAACAGAAACAAGACTTTCCACAGACTGTCATGACACTTCATCCTTCAGAGGTCCAGATTCCTTTTCACCAGCTTTTACTTCATTACTTGCAAACAGAAGTATAAGAAAAGATGAACTGCTTGCCTACTGAATTCCTCACACACACACACAAAGTACTTTCACTGCTTTTGCAATTTTCCAAACATCTGAACCTACTTTGCACTCACATAAGAATATCACAGACACCAAAACACTTAGTTGCCACACAGCTGTTGCTACCAGATGTCTCATCTTGGGTGCTGCTGGATTCCAGGATAAATGAATACTAATATTCCTAGAAAGGGAAGGACAGTCTTGCTGGTAACATGACTCAATGGCATCAGAGGTACCTCCAGAACTCTTTACACTAAGAAAACAATTTAGCTTCCAGCTACTTAGTATCATAAGTACCAGGTGAAACATCATATATATCTATATGTGTAATGTATAGATATAACATATGGTCATATTTCAAAAGACATAAAGAATTGCAGCAGCTACATTGTTCTCTTTCCTCTTTATTTTGTACCTCTTGCAGTGAGTTTCTGGACTTACTGCACTTTGTGGCAGTCATGACATTTTAAGTTCTTACAGGGTAAAGAGTAACCTCTGTGGAGAACCTGCACATGGCATATGAACCACTACTGTGCCTCCCTCATCTTCAAAGCAAGGTACATTCACCCTGTCTGAGAATATCAAAAAGTGCTGTGCTCTCCCTGCTGGGTTACACAGGCACAAAGCAGATCAGGCAGAGACACAGGCAAACCCATTTACTCATCTAAGAAATCCAAACATCCTTTTTAAAAATTAAGGTCTAAACTATCTTTTGAGAGAGCATGTATTATATTCATGAATAAAATAAATACCTTTGTTATCTGCTAGGAATATGTGGTTAAGCATTTTTTTGTTTTATAGTATTTTAAAATCTTGCTTTACTGATGAATATGGCTCTCAATATGCAGGAAATGAGCAGATGCTCAGCATTGTCTATTAACTACCCTATCAGCCTATCAAAATGACATGCAGAGGCTTAATAACAGATTTTTTATAAAAATTTTATAAGTCCAGGTGTAAAACACGTGCTATTTCACAAATACAAAGGGTTTCACAGTGTCAGCTGTAGCCTGCTCTGCTGGCTTTTTGCAGAGTAGGTATCCTGAAGAAGCTTTGTCCAGCTCAGATAACGCCAGAACTTTAATTCTACTTGCTTCAGAAACAAGTTATATCAACTATCCCCACACTCTCCCAAACTAAATAATAACACCTTTTTCATCTACTTCTGCCTGTGCATATCATATCCTATGAGATAACATAAGTGCATGCACTCTCAATTTCATATTTCTCATGGATGGGTCTAAGGAATCCTCATTAAAAAAGTGTTTGGACTCTCATGCCAGAGGCAACTTTTGCTGTTTTGAGTCCCTCTCTACTTCCAAGTGCAATGCAAAATGTCACACAATGGGCTAACAAACTCTTCTAAAATAAGATACTTGGGGAGATAGTGATAATTTTAACTGTAGGGTTTTTTCTAGGGGAAGAAAAACTGGTGGTCTAGATCCTGATTCAGAAGTACCCATGTTGACTGAAACAAGGCTGTTATTGAAAACAGGCATGAGCTGAAGTATCTTGCAAAATTTGTCCCTAAATATATTATATATATTGATATTCATTTTACACATAAAATTATATATAGAAAAGAATATACTAGAATATATTAGAATATAATAATTATATATATAAAAGAAAGCCTTTAGACATAAAAGTGTTTTTTCTGCTACAAAAGCACCCTCATCTCCAATTAATTCTGCTGTGTAAGTAAGCCTTACTTCTGATCACTGTGCTCATCTCAAACTCATAAAAGCAGCAGTATAATTTAAGAAAAAGTATCTTAATACATCGTTTATCAGCCTGTCCTTTTTACAAGTATTGTCAATTTAAAAGTCTCATTTATTTTCTTTCTTGTTCTAGGCAGACTTTTTTATGGTGTTCTCACTTCTAAAGAGAAAAAAACACCCCAAAGCTACAACATAAAATCAGCCTCCTCGGTAGTGAATAAAATCATTTCAGCAAGTCTAATTATACCTTCGCTTTTGTAACTTTTTCTCATTCAGATTCACAGAGAGCTCTTGAAATCAAATGCTAGTAAAAGCAAAAGATTAGTGTTATTATTATCAAGCACTTAGAGTGCGTGTAAATTTACTCAGTGTTCTTTACAAGCAGAGATAAGATATCCTTCCTACCCAAAGATAACAACTGACAAACATAAGGACCGCAAAGAATTGGGTGTAAAAGGGAGAACGCGGGGTGAAAGAGGGTGATAAGAGATAAGGTAATCAGCAGTGAGTCATCTAATCCAGACCCAGCCCGTATGAAGGGACGGAGCCGCGTCCTCCCCGTCCAACAGCAGGTGGGGCTGCTGCAGTGCCGCGGCCCCGGCGGGGGGAATGAGGCCCTGGAATTCCAAACTCACCTGCGGAAAACCGACCTCTCAAATTCAGAACCGCAGTACGAACGGCCTGACTTTCAGATAACTTCATTTCATCGTTCCTGGTGGCCTCAGCAAGCTTTACTAAAACTCCCGACGGCTTTTCTGTGTGCCACTAAAACACTGAATCAGAAAGATCCAGGCCAGACGCTTGTACCTAATCTGCATCACATCTCTCGTGGCAAAGCTCCACTGGCTAGTGATACAAAGTCAGTCTACACCTGCGTGGAGCACACCTGAACGACTCCTGAAAAACTTCAGTGCATCTCGTTTAGAACACACATTGCAGACCAAAGCCAGCTATTTACAATACAAGGGTCATCTTGCCACCTCCTTCCCATTGCCCTATCAAAATTAGCAGCGTGTAGAAATGATGTTCGAAGTAGAATGCAAGAAAAAGTCCTGAGGACATATCTTGTTAGTTGAAAGACTGAGATTATTTTCAAGTCCAAAGGTCCAGTTCTGCTGGACTGAATGGGAAGCTGAGCCCTTTTTCATGGAAGCGAATGGGCACAGAAAGGTGGTACTTGGTTTAGCATCCAAAAACCACCTGCAAGGATGATAGGACCACATTCTAGACTTCACCAAGCAGGCACAGCTCAGTGAGAAGTACTGGCTGCCACTGCAGAGCCCAGACATTTAGTTCAGCTCTGTGGACCTTCCTTAGTCTGACAGCTTACATAAGCCATGCCACAGGGTAAAGCAGGAGAGCCCCAGGGATCAGTCTGTGGCAGGTAACATCCGGATATCGTCATTCGGGGTTTGAGGCCCAGTTTTCATGCTCTATTTCTACCACTTCTGAGTCAGTGGCAGGTTGTTCTGCAGCATGATACAGTCCCTGCCAGCACGTTGTTTCTTCAGAATCAGGCACCATGGGAGGGTTTTAACAGTCCTGGTCATCATTTTTCTGGCATGGGCTCATACTTCTGGCACTGAAGTGGAAACATTGCTTTGTCCCCATCCCTCCCCTGACATGCCAGCCATTATGTTGCTCTACACAGAAGTCAGTCTTCTCTTTGCTTGCCTCATTTTCTATTTTCAGTCCCTTAGCATTGATTCCATATGTGCTGAGGATGTATCTGGATGGACATTCATACTTCTTGTCCAAGATGTTATCCCTGTTTCCCTCTCACTAAAACAAATGCATTGCATCCACAGCAGCATGATACTCAGGACAAGCTGCTAAACTCACCCAAGAAGCAGCATAAACTCTGTGGCAGTTATTTAAGTCAGCCATTGCCAAGTAACAATTCACTCTTTGTGACATTATTAACAGGTATCTCAGGGCATCTCTGCAAGCAGCAGTTGTTGCAGTGTCAACACACCTTGAGATATACACACGAGGTCTCTGGAGACTTTATAACTTGGTTGCTGTCCAGTGCTGCTGCATTGTCACTCTGCTGTTGCCTCTGCCAGTTGAATTAAGACAGGCAAACATGCTGCAATCACACCTTCATTTTGCCAGGTAGACCTATGGAGATAAGGACAGACCCAAACCAAAAAAGAATCCCTGATCACAGAGAGGGACAGATGCAGAAAGACAGGTCAAACTGTAATTTTTCTAGAGAACATAGTAATTCCACTCTTTGACAAGAGGCACAAAGAACCAAAATATACAAGTGTGGGGCTGGCCATGTCTCATCACTGAGGTAGATAGAGCACCTCAGCAGTTCCAGGGTCCCTGCCAGCCACCCAAATCAGGACAGAAAGGGGATGCAGGGAGCAAGAACAGTAAGAGAACATGATGCCAAGTTAAGGACTCCCTGATTTTCCTTTTTTTCCACTGAATGATGCTAACTTTCCTCACCCTTCCATCACCTGTGTGATGCTCCTGTGTGTAGGGCCATGCACAACTCTCTCATGACCACAGTGTCTGAAACTGGAGGCATGGCAGGGTTTTCCAGTCACACAGGAAGAAATGGCCAGGTGGAAGCATGAGGAACAACCAAAGAAAGAAACAAACAGAGCCGCTTTCAGAAGGAAAACAGACAAAAGAAAGCACTGCTCTTTACACAGCAATTTCTGCACTCCCAGTAAAATGCCTGGCTACAGTCAAGGTGCTCCTCTGGGAGAGGAGGAGGAAGTTGCTGTCTGGAGGACAGTAAGTGCTAGAGTCAGAGTTTCAGATTTGCACACACCCTCCTTTGACCAGTCCCTGCCTCAAAGCCTTAGCAAATGTGCTCCCTCCAACACATGGCCTACTTTCTCACTGACTTGTATTGCACTAGGACTGCAAGGAGCCCCTGAAATCAGAGGGGCTGCTTCATCCCCAAAGCCACTTTTACACCAGGCCAATTTCCCTTTTTACAGCAGGCTGAGTCCTAGTTTGCACTTTGCTTGAGAGCGGCATCTTTCGAGACGCTGCGATGCTGAATTATAACGTGAACAGTTTTTCAAGAATCATCATTCCAAACAGACGCCTACCCCTCACAGCAGAAGGGCACACTCTTAAACGGGGTAATTAACAGGCAGCACTACAACAAATGCTGTAAACATTAATAATATGAAATCTTTACCAGACTTCTTGCATCTGCTGGTAGAGGGTTTGTTTTTCATGGAAGACAAAGCAGTGACTGTGTGTAAATTACTCTCATGTCAAGTGCTAAAACGCAATAATGCACCACCCTAGAGCATGCATAGAAATGACTGCTTTGCCATGCATTTTGTACTAAAAGCAGTAACCTAATCATCAAAGTAAAACTGAATAGGCTGTTACACACCCTTAGCACAGGAACTCTTACATGTCATGATTTAGAATCAGCAATTCACATTTCCCACAGAAAGACAAGACCAAAAGGCACAGAGAAACTTCCTCACTCACATCAGATGAACGCCTGCAAAGAAGCCCAACTATACCACCTGGAATGATGCCCCATGTTTAGTCCCTGCAGCAGTCAGGGCTGCAATATCCAAACAATGGGACTGGTTGGCCACTCTCTATCCAGTTGGATATTATTTGCTCTACCTGTGCTGGACAAGGAGCCTCATCCATGGACAAAATTACATAGCATTCCTGCCTCAGGACACTCCAAACTCCTTTGTGCATTACTTCAACACAGAAATCCAAGACAAGGCATTTGCAAACGGAATTTCTTCCTTCTCATCATTTGTGCTTTGAAGAAGCAGACACAGTCTAAGCCAGGTTTGTTGTGGTCTAGTGGAAAGTGTCCCTGCCCATTGGCAGGGATTTGGAGCCAGATGATCTTTAAGGTCCCATTCAATCCAAACCATTCTGTGGCTCTATGATTTGTCAGTGTAACAGCTCTCTTCCTCCAGGTGTTTTGTCCTATTTCTCTAACTCCGTTCTCCAGAGTTGCCAGCGCAGGACAGAGATTTCTGCCACTTATCTGCTGGGGAAATCCCTGCTGGGAAGGGTGAAGCGTGGTTTGAGAACTGGCCCAGGCAGAATCTGACATTTCCTTACTGCGGTCACCCTCACAGGGGCAAGTTGACTTTGGCTGGAGCACTGTGTGTTCTGGCTAACCCGACTGGCAGACAAACTCCCAGGGACTCCTGGCAGCGTGAGCCAGAGCAGCCTGAGGCTGCACTGCTGTATTCAGGAAAGCCTGGGGCAGAGACACTGAGACCAGCACAGAGCCCAGCCTTCAGTGCCCCCATGAAAGCCTGAGCCAGCTCACAGTGAGGTTGGTGCCAAGGCTCCTGTACGAAAGGGAATCCAGCTTGTTCAGAGCAGCGTCCTCTGTGTCACTGCCAAACCCCACAGGATCTCAGGTCCAGTGTTAGTCATGCTGCTGGTGGTAGTACACATTTATGGGGTCTGTTGTTGAGGCTCTGCCATTTACTGCTTTATTCATTCAAGAAACTCAAGTTGGCTTAATCTCATCATGTTAATAGATCTAAATATGGACATAAAGAACTTGAGCATACATAAGCACAATGAATATGAGTCTCTCATTCATTCCTGCACAGTACACAGTAAATTGCCAGTGTGGCCCTTTCAGCTTATTAACATCTTTAGACTTGGCCTCACAAAGATTACACTCCCCACTCAGCAATTCAAACTCCTTCTAATACTTTTAAAACACAGGAAGGGCCAAGACCCCTAGAGAAGATGCCAAAGATTGAATGGTTGGCCCTGAAAGCAGATGAACTGCAGCAGCCAGCAAAGCAAACAGGCCATGCCAACAGTGGTGCTCTCAAGGAAAGGAAGTACAGTTTCTGTTCTGGCATCCACATAACCCAAACACTTGCACACACAATGCAGATCCCTGCAAGGCAACAGCGAGTATCTGCTTGGAAAGGGCCTTTGCCACTTGGAAGTTTTTCAGCTTTCTTAACGCTGTGGCTTTTCTTATGATTCCCTCACTCTTCTTGTCATTTTGGAAAAAACAAGTCCACTGCTGCCCAGGCTCCCACACTCACTGGACCCCCGAAAGCTGAAACAGCTCAGGGTTGCAATATAGTGGGTGATATTTTGCTTCCTTTCTAACAAGAAAGGACTTTCATTTCCCTCTGAACCGCAGTAAGCACACATCAAGAAACGAGCATTTGCAAGCATGAAATCTCAACATCGAGCATTATTTAAATTTGTAGGGCTATTTAATGTTCATCACACATTTGATCCTAACAGTGCAAGTGATTTTCTATCAGAACATTTTTTTTTTCCACTTCAACAAGGAAAACTGCCCCTCCAAATATAAGCACTGCTTGTTATTTTGAGGCAGTGAGGCAAAACACACAGCACATAGACCACATTTGGCTTGCTTAGCAGATGTCTACAGATCACTTGATGTTAATTTCAACATAAAAGCTATTATATTTCTGGCCTTGCCCTATTAGTTGTTGAATAATTATTTATGCTTGGCAGATAAATTCTAGGAACCTTGAATAAAGCCCATCAACCCTACTAAACTAACCATATTTGACACAACAGTTTTCACTCATAGAAGACCCTAGATGTAATGTTTGTTGCCTATATGACTCTGTCTCACAACCTAAAAGGTAATCCCATATTTATATTTAAACCTAAACTGCATATAGTATGTGTTTCAACACTACTCTACAGGCAGAGAATTAGCTTGTTTGGTTCATTGACACTTACAGTCATGTGCTACAGCTAGTTTCAGTGCATAACTCAGTTTATCTAAATCTCCTATTCACTTCACAATTCTGGCACTAGTTAGTATGTTTTTCCATAGGTGTTTTGGCTTTGCCTATCTAGTTTGCCATACCTGTCATCAGCCAGGCACTGGTGTGCTGCAACCTTGATGGTTACAAAACAAAACAATAATTGGAAATGTAGCCTTCCCTTAATTAATATATTTAAACAGCTGACCCTACTTACATGAGTGCTATTTATACACATTCAAAACTGCAGTTGTTGTGTATTCTGGTTGAATGGTTTGTAAATTCCAAATAGCCAATCTACAAGAAAACTCGGAAAAGACATTGAGTGCAAGGCCCTGTATGAAAGTCTATCAACCAAGTTTTGGACATTCATATGCTGTTGTCTGAAGAAATTTGGTTGATGTGTTGTCCTTTGTGAGCACATTTTAGTGTAATTATACTTCTGTATCCTTAACAGACAAGTTAGAATTTAAAGATTTGGGAAAACAAGGAATTTGAACATTCCACTGAGGAGAAACTCATTCAATGTGCCTATTTCTATCTCATCTGTCTGGTTAAAAGAGCACAGCTTCTCTATTATCGTAGTAACGTACATTATGCCTGCATTTAAGTTTATGTGCAGCTTATGATTTTGTGTGATAAATAAAAATTAGTGATGCAAAAAGGAGCAAAAGGAATTCATATTGCTTCCAGCATACTGCATTCCTGCCCTAAAAGCTGTGTGGCTTTGCTTTGCATCGTTGACAAACTAAACTCACTAAAGTTACAAAGATGTTTTCAGCTGATTTTGGTGGACATTGGACAGACCCCTTTTGCAGCTGGGGTGCCTCTGTCCTAAGGTAGCTTAATTACAGCGGGCAATTTTATTATATATTATCAATAGAAAATGTCTAAGCTTAGAGGCAGTTTCCCACTTTGTTTTCCAAGGCAGCTCTGTTGTGCTTCTCCCAGAAAGCCAAGCTGCTTACTGAGAGATGAGTGTTCATGTTTCTCCCCACTTAAACCCCAAATCCCAGAAGGCTGAGCCTGCAGCCCCTCTGCTGTAGCTGCCTTTTGAACTGCAAGCTATTTTTGCAGGCCTCAGCATTTGTCAAAACAAGGACCTTAATCCAAGCAGGAAAAGAACTATCAGGTCTGAAGGTCATGAGATAGGAGAAACCTGGAGGCAGCCACTGGAGCATGTTTCACACAGCCATACCAGCCTTTCAGAAATCTCCACAGGAACAATGGAGGAATCCATGTGTTCCTCTGGAAGGGAACTGTTACCAGGGCTTCTTGTGCCATTCCTCCCCTACAATAACAGACACAAAACGATCAGTCTCAACCAGAAGCTTGCCATTTAATGATGCCCTAAGAAAGAGCTACGAAAGAAAGCTGAGATCCTCCATGCCCCTGGATACCTCCACTCCAGACTGCTCTGCCTGGGTGCACTAAAGTGCCTCTCATCCCTGTGATAAGTCCTGTCTACACTTGACCTTTGCCCATGGAGATTTTAACCGTGGGTTACAAATGACCAATGAGATCTGTGGGTTGTGCTTCACTTCTGTACCCACGAGGCAGAGGTTGTGGCCAAAAGCAGGGTTTATTGTAGGGTTGGTTTTACAATTTTTACTAATTACAAGCCAATTTCTCCCTGTTGATGCCTGCTGCATGTGATAACACAAGGTTGCCTTGAACATCATGTCATAAACTAGCAAAGGGGAGCAATTGGTGAGGCAAAAAAAGTGAGGAGAAGAGACAGTAAATACAATCATGTACATAAAATACTACTTGTTAAACACATGCTTTTTTTGTCCATATGAATTTGATGTTATTACTTCCTTTGCTTGTTGATAAACTGGCCCACTTGTTAGATACAAGCCACGCAGCTGACTAATAGAAAGGATTTCCACATGCTGGCAGGTTCCCTTAGTTTGGGTTCATTAGCTAGAAGAAAATTAAAAAAAAAGTGGATGCAGTACGTGGAGGAAGGCAACACCCTTGCTAGAGGAGGGAAGCAGGATATTAAATCCAACATTAGCCCTACATGTGGTATTAAAATAGACAAATCTTTTCTCACGCACACTTTTTTCCCTGTGTTGGAATGGTGTTGCAGCTCTGAGGGAAGCTTTGCAACATCAGCAGTTCCTGTGACGAACTTTTAAGATCTTCAGTTGAATACCCGTGCTATGAGTTTCATTAAAAACTGACACCATTCCTCAGACATTCCTAAGTTACTTGCAGCCTTTTCATTTTTAATCATTGTTAATCTTACCTCACTCTGTGAATAAAAGCGATAAATCAAAGCCATATAGAAACACACTTTAAAAACAAGACAACCAGGAAACAAAAAAATATGCCAGTGGTGATCCCCACTGTCCCCTGGACTTACTTAGGAAGAGGTCAGTTCAGTCCTGAAGAAGGCATACTAGCCATGGAAAGCAGAAGACTGGATAATTGCAGTCAAGTCTTGTCTGGCTGTGATACTTGTCAGAGAAAACAGGCATATAAACAGGGTTTCAAGTATCACTCATTTTATTTTGAAGAAGTGTGTATTTAACTTGTTGGGGCCTCAGTTTGGCTATCCCTGTAATTCCAAGGCATCTACTGTTCTTTTCAATGTGGTGCGGGATCTAAGCAGAGGCCATCATCAGTCAATCACATGCTGAAAATAGAAATGACAAAGAAACATCTATAATATGCAAAGTAGGCAGACAGGCAAAATCTCCTGCAGATAATTAGGCTCAATAGTTTCTGTTAGATGATAAAAAGCGCCCGACTTTATATATTTCTTTCTGGTGCAGTCTGTTTTTCTTAGGTAGGTGTCCTAACTAAATATGACTTTCTAAAAAAGCCTCCAGTGTAAATCAGGGATATCTGTAGCTCCAAGTGCTGTTGCAAGCTTTAGCAACAAATTGGATCAGCTGGATATGTGTACCTTTCAAATTCCACTGCCATCAATAGCTGTGCTGGGCAGGGTGGCACAGCTGAACAGTGCTGCCAGTGCTACCACTGGGCAAAGTACCGAATTGTTAATTGACAGAGAAATTAAAGGGAAGACATTAAACCTTACAATCTGGGATCTGTAGGCAGACCTGTAAGAGTGGCAAACACCCCTGTCTGGATAACAAGGGATACAGATTGGTAGTATTTTAATCTCCAATTAATTAACACTCTCTACAGCTACTACCTGTAGCACAAATAAAGTTGCTCAGAGTCTTCAATAATTTTGTTTTCACTCCCCACCACGGTTCTGTTTGAGAAATGCTATGCTTTTATGATGAAGACAATTCAGTGATGGACTAATGAATAGCACAGCCTGCTTTGGGAACACGTACCTTACAAACTGGGATCTGATTACCTATGTGCCTCTGGCTGCCTAGACTATGTTTCTCTGACTCTCCACAAGTCTGCACTCTCTTCTATCAGGGTATTTCCTTATTTAATGGATGGGGCAGTGCAGCTTTCTGTAACCAGTAACTTCAGCACAGATTGCAGCACTAACACCAACAGTCTCACTATTTAACTGCAAAGCAAAAAAAAAAATTCAGCAACATTTTCATTCTTCATCAGAAAAACAAAACCTTTACTTAACCAATTTTCTTGTCTGCTTTTTTGTATCTTTAACAAAAGACTCTAGTTACAGGTTAGAGGCTTATCTTATTTTCATACCTCCAGGGTTCTAAGGTTACACAAGGACTAGTGTATATGCAGAACAGCATTCCTGTAGATTTTTTTTGTTGCTCTTGCTTACGACTAAACAAGGGATAAGTGTTACCAGCTTCTTCTCTGCTGTTTCCTCATTTCAGTAACAATGCACTGACCCTGATAAGTATTCAGCTACAGCAGTGTCTGCTTTGAAAGACAAAGCTACTCTCCCATATCTTCTGTAAATGATTTGAGGAGGTTTACACCTCAGTCCAAACATCTGTGGCTACAATTCCACCCCCACATGCTCACACTCCGAGTTTACAAATGCAAGAACTTGAGTTTAGGTGCAACACGGCCCCGCAGTGTATCCAAGTCTCTAGACTTTTATGCCCTACATACACTCTGGAATTTCCACTGTGCATACAAAATTATTCATGACAGAAACATTGAAGGACCACCCTCCCCCTCCCTCTGCAAATACGAATGAGAAAAACAGCAAGAGGTTTCCTTTTGCTTCCCGATCATTGTGAGGAAAGGAAATTTTAAACCAACATGTTTTGGGGAGGGAAAGGGAGAGTCACAGCAAAATGTTGAAGACCAGGGGTGCGAGCACATAGTTGTATTAACATCTTCCATCCCTGGAGCTGCAGTAATTTGCATGACATTATCTACCTGGGATGTTGCTATGGTTATCACCATACATAAGTAATTACCAGGGCAAATTGCACACACAGCGCACGGATTCATGCTGTCAGAAGCAAGGGATCTTCTTATACACTTGAAAATGTAAATGTTCGAAAAAACACAAATCACAAAGATTCCTGATAAGCAAAAAACTTCAAGACTGCTTCTGAGTGATCCAAAATTGTTGTTATCTATGCTTATTGACAACAGTACCTCAAGGGACAACTCAGACCACGTCCAAGTGAAAAAGACACTGCACATACTCAGTAGAAAATCAGTAGAAACAGCCACCAGTAGTAGCAACCAGAAGCCAATCAGTAGAAACAGTAGTTTACAGTGTAAGTAGATGAGAAAGGCAAGGAGAAAGAGAAGTGGTGTATCATACAGAGCAAATAAGGCTGTCAGCCTCGTAGTATTGGAGTGATTATTTTGGACAGATTATGTCAAGAAACTCGCTTCTGGCAACCAAGCCAAAGATGAAGAAAAGAGAAGGAGGAGGGGGTGATGTAGACTACATCCATGCTAAGAAAAAGACAAGGGACATGGTGCTGTGATGAAGCAGCTAGTGGGGACAAGCCAAAACTACATCTAGTCAAAGTGGTTCTCTGAAAGTTCCCCCATTTCCCCTCCTGAAATGTTTCTGCTGCCAGGGATCTGACTGTATTCCGATCTCTTCTAGTTTCCCACAGGAGCCGAGACAAAAGTTACAGTCCATCTACAGTTGTACACCCAAGGTGAAGAGAGCAATTAACCCCCAGCAGAATTTGGCTGAAAGCACAAATACAGGGTATCTAATGCTAGACATCCAAAATAAATTAGATGTTCAAAGCTCATTTTGCAATACTGATACAGTTACATTCCCAATAAAATACAGCTGCACTGTACACAAACGTAGAAACAGTCAGTCTATTGTTATCCATGGAAACTTTTCAACAAGTTTGGTGAAGGTGTTCTGTGTCCTCAGAAAAGACAAAGCTTTAAAAAATACTGCTGATACTATGACCTGAGTGAACCACATTAGTCTAACTGAAATATAAAATATAATTCTGAAAAAGACAAAACAGGTTTCTATAATTTAATTTGAGTATAAAAGAATTGAGGAGAAAAACTGTTATATTTTCCATTTTTAGCTTCTCTGAAAAACAAGTTCTGCTTACTTAGAAATCATCTGCTTCTCACAGACATTTATTTTTACCTCCTAGTAATACTAACAGAGTTATCACCAAAGATCATCATTCTCCCTAACTGAGCTGCAGAATGCATTTTTTCAGAGCCAAAGTAGACTGTAATCCTAGACCTAGCCTTTCACACTTCTCCGTGGGAAACCAGGCAGTCTGCCACACTGATCCCAAGAATGATGGTACTTCCCCACACCACCAGTAAGTTGAGCTCACTTGAGCTCATCATCCAGCCCCTGAAAGCCATCATTCCCAGATAACAAAGGGTCACCATGAGATCCTGGACTGCTGAGTTCAACCTACTCTCTCATTCCTCCAGGTTGCCTCAGGGGACTGTTATTCATAGCTATGTGAGACTCTGAAATGAACTCCATTTGTTGATGAGAAAACCAGTGAGTGTATTGGTGCTTTACCTCTTTACACGGGGGTCTCTGCATAACTGCAGCCAAATTCCACCAGGTACCGCATGTGAGTGGGAAATACACAAAGGAATTCTGTGAAGAGCAGAGGAAGAAAAGTCTCAATGCCAGGATGAGTATGTCCTTGTGTGATGACTAGGAATGCTGCACAGATTTAGAGGAGGCAAAGATTCCAAGAAGTTTTGCAGGCTGACTTTTTAACTGAAAATGAACTGGCACTCTAACAACTGTTGGTGCCACATCACTCTTATTTTCACCATATCCTTTCAAGCCAAACTATGATACAGTCTTCAGGCCTGAATCTCATTCTAGTTTTAACATGGACTTCAAATGTGAGTAAGAGTACACAAAGGTCCTTATTTAGAAAGTTACACTATGACAGCATCAAGTATTCTGACTATTTTAGCAGATGGGACTCAAGAAACATACAGAGAGAGATATGCTCTGAGAAGAGTTTTGCTACTTGAAAGTATGATAAGAGCAGGTATTAGCCAGCAGGCAGTCAGAAAGCACAGTATCCCTTAGGGATCATTTACATGGCCTCATGGAAGTCACAACTAATGATGTCCAGAAATACTGGCTAAAGATGCAAGATACGTGGACCCTCATTACGATAAAGGCAGACTGAAGACAAAGACAGACGTGAAACAAGTCATCTCAGGCTTTATCCAGGTACCTGGATGCCCACAATGACAGGCACATTGTAGCTGCACGTACATTTCATACAAAACAGTTGGTTGACTGTAAATATATCAGTGAAAGGGAAAGTAAATATGTGAAGAGTAAAATGCAAGATGGAAGAAGTGAGATAAATATTGTTAGATTCAGGGGAAAAGTGCTATAAACAGTAAGCAAAGCTCTTTGATTTGCACTGTTTTCCAGGCCATAAAACCCTAATATGTGCCAGTGTTTCATTAAAAGCTTATAAACTACCCAGCATGCCTGCTGCTGCATAAACATATTGCTAAAAAACATTTTCGATGTTGCAGACTGGTCTTCTGCAATGTTACAAAGAAACCTTATGTGTCTATAACTCAGATGCATTACTGAAAGAAGTGTGGACAGCAAAAATAGCACCTTAAACTCTAAAACTAACTAATCATTCAGTAGCAGCAGGTTTCTCTCTGCGGAGATGTTCATAGTAATACCATTAAGCCACAAAACACAAATATTTCAGCGAAAAAAACCCCAAAACAATATTTTAGGAAACAGGCATTTTGAATAGGGGAGTTAAGAGAAAACTACAATTTTGTAAATTGAGTAAACAGAGTAGAAGACATGCCTTCACAGAGGATTGAGAGTTCAAGGTCACGATAGCCCAACAGCAAAATCTGTAAAAGTTAATCTGAGTGATACAAAGATCTGGCAACATTATGACTGACCAGATCAACAACTGTTTTGACTGAACGTGTACCCTATTCTCAGCATTAAAATCTAAGACTCCAGCCCTCTAAGGACAAGTAATCACAATATTAGTCCTTTTCCACAAAAAGTCATATTGGATCAATCAAATCTTTCCTGTTATTACCAATGGTCCTGAACCAAGACTGGAGGGATCAGAACATTCATGATTTCCCATCTCTCATAAGATCATTTCAGGGCTCGCTCACACTTGAACCCAAACCCAGGGCAAAATTAAAATGTTCCAACAGACAGAACCCATATCCCTGAGGCAAACCCTCCCAGTGTCTGGAGGCTTTCAAATGTACGACCATGTAGGCACTTAGCCCATTCTCCATTGCTCTTACTGTAGTTTTTCTCACAGAAGTGGCTCCAAATTGTTCTGACAACAAAACACATAGATTCATTTCCCACATCCCTCAAACAACTTCATATTCCTCTGCATATTTCACAAGCATCAAGCTGATGTTTGACTATAGCACTGATGGGTGAATGGTCAGCAAAGCCTACCTGTTACTCGTGCAAATGACTCGTCTCTGAACTAGCAGCACACTCCATCACTTGTGGATCAAGAGGCTAAAAATTCAGCCCCTCAGCACAGCCTCACATCTCAGAAAACAGCAGAAACAAAATTATAGATGTAGCAATCAGAGACAGGAATTTCAGAAGACTGAGACACAAAAAAAGAGCCATAACGGAATTATTGCACAAGTATGAGATTCCTGAATATGTTAATGAAAACCTTGTTTTGCAGGTATATGCTTAATACAAAATAAAATAAAAAAACCCCCAAGCAAACAACCAAATCCAAACATAATAAAAGGATTACATCCAATTAGCTTCATAAACTCAAACACTGCTAATCTGATCAGCTAAACCATTTTCAAGCTGCCACATGCATATCACAGCTCTCACCAACAGCACTGAAGCAGTTGCTCAGATGTACAAACACACCCAGAGAACAGTCTGTCCAGACCTAAAGCAAAGGGCGTGGACAGCGACTGAGCTGAAAGGGGTGCATTAGTGTTCCATGTTGTCTGATTAAGTAAAAAACCCAATATAATATTTGACTGTAAACGTTTGAAATCTGCTACTGTTGCCAATGGTTCTGAGGCAAAACCAGCACTGGCCCGGCATGGCTCTCATTCACACTTTGCATGAGTCACAAAAGGCAGAAAACAGCAAATGTGGAAATCTCCACCACCACATTTCTGCTGTCATTACAAGCAAGTTCTGTGCCAAGCACAATTCCGCTACAGTTTTAGGTCAAACTGAGGTCTACCACGGTAACAACAGTGCAAGGGGAAGCTGTGGTATGGTTCAGCTTGTTGCATGTCAGTGTTACTGGCACACCCAAAGGCCACATCATAAATGTGGTTTGTATACCCTGTGGACGAGGCTGACAAACCAGTCATTGCAATTTGGAACTAGTGACACCCTCAGGTCCAAAGTAACAATGGACAGAGCAGTGCCGCTGCTGGTGCGCATTGTGGTCCTACAGTTCATCACAGGATGAACTCAGCAACAGGATGATAACCTGCAACAGGCTGAATATGATGACAGTCCTCTCTATAGTGTGATTCTCTACTTGTGAATTAAGAGTGTAATACACGAAAAGGAATCATAACAGGTAAATTTCAATTACCTCTGCCTAGAGACTTTTACAACCGTAAGCAAAATTACTTGTAATTTAAGCAAAACAAAGCAAAACCTTTCTCTTTGCTAGATGGCTTGGGCTTTCTCCCTGCTGCATTTTCAGGATACCAAGTTTGCTTCCCTTATAGTGACAGTGACCCCATCACCCTAAATATCCTCTCACACTGTGAGAGTGCTTGCAACCTTTTCTTCCCCACATTGTGGGGACTATCACATTGCTGTAGCACTTAAGACAGTCAAGAAGGGAAATGTTTGTTTGTTATTTATTTTTGTTTGGGTTTCGGGGGTTTTGTTTTGGTTTTTTTTGTGGCTTTTTTTTTTGTTTGGTTTTTTTTACTTGTAGCTTTATTGTTACTTGCCATGAAAACCAAAGAAAAAAAAAATCATGCTTTTGTCCTCTCCCAACCAACTCAGGATGACTCAGGCAGAGACCACCATCAACCGGGCGCTCCGGATGAACGAACCCACAGCGGGACAGACCCGCCCCGCAGTCCCGCGCTCGTCAGCCCGGGCTGAGGGGCTGCTCCGCTCCGCTCCCCTCCGTCCCTCCCGGCGGCCCCCCAGCCCCGCGGGCCGGGCCCCCCCTGCGGACGTGGCTGCGGCCGGGCCGGGCCGCACCAGCCCCGCTGCCAATGGCCGGGCCGGGGGCGGGGC
>VYXB01007062.1:244836-305672 GCA_013397135.1 Pachyramphus minor | reverse complement strand
CTGGCGGCGGGAGCGCTGGGCAAGCCCACGGCGCGGCAGGAGCGGGCGCGGCCCGGAGCCCAGCACGAGGACCGGCCCGGCTTCCAGTACGACCACGAGGCCTTCCTGGGCAAGGAGGAGGCGCGGAGCTTCGACCAGCTGAGCCCGGAGGAAAGCCGGGAGCGCTTGGGGTGAGGCGGCCGGACGGGGCGGTGGACGTGGCAAGGGGAGGGCCCGAGGTGGGCGGAGGCAGCGCGGGGCTGGCTTGCCCTGGTGGCACAGAGGGGTGGGATGCTCTGTGGCCGCTCCATGGACCCTTCCCACCCTCCGGGGCTCGTGCAGCGGTACCCTGTATCCCAGTGCAGCACCCTGTACCCCACTGTGGTACCCTGTACCCCAGTGCAGTACCTGTACCCTGGTGTGGCAGCGATACCTCTGAGGTTTGACTTGGAATCACAGAATGTTAAAAGGTGGGAAGGGACCTTGAAGACCATCTAGTTCCAAGCCCCCCCTGCCATGGGGAGGGAAACCTCCTACTAAGACCAAGTTGTTTAAGGCCTCATCCAACCTGGCTTTGAATACCACCAGGGTTGGGGCATCCACAGCCTCCCTGTTCCAGTGCCTCACCACCCTCACAGGGAAAATTCTTCCTAATATCTAACCTTTATTTCCCCTCTCTCAATTCCNATGTGGCAGCGATACCTCTGAGGTTTGACTTGGAATCACAGAATGTTAAAAGGTGGGAAGGGACCTTGAAGACCATCTAGTTCCAAGCCCCCCCTGCCATGGGGAGGGAAACCTCCTACTAAGACCAAGTTGTTTAAGGCCTCATCCAACCTGGCTTTGAATACCACCAGGGTTGGGGCATCCACAGCCTCCCTGTTCCAGTGCCTCACCACCCTCACAGGGAAAATTCTTCCTAATATCTAACCTTTATTTCCCCTCTCTCAATTCCTACCCATTGCTCCTTGTCCTGTCACAACTGTTCCTGATGAGGAGTCCGCCTCTGGTTTCCCTGTAGGCCCCTTCAGATACTGGGAGGTTGCCACGAGGTCTCCACGCAACCTCCTCTTCTCCAGCCTGAACAGTCCCAACCTTCTCAGCCTAATTCTCTCACACCCTGCTGGTTTTGTAAAGGAGCAGCCAACAATTCATCACTTTGGTGTTTTTCTCTCCTGCCTTTCCTGGCCCTACAGCAGTAAGCCTCGTGGAGGGAGCTGCTGTACATAGTGCTGTGCCTGGTGTTGGACAGACCTCCCCCATTGCTGGAGGGCTTTGCTGCTACAGCGACCTAACTCTGCATCACTTGTTCCCACCATATCAGTGTGAATCAAGTTTAAATCATTCCTTATTTACAGCTACATTTACAAGCACTTGAAGCATCTTCCCACACCTTTTCCACTTGAGACATCTTTCCCCACTGTGTTGCTGTTGCTTCCATGCTGCTGCCAAGAACAGAGACCGTTCCTCACTTTACTGCTTTTCCCTCCTTTACATCTGCAGGAAGCCAGATCACTAAGCAGAGCTAAGTTTAACAGGAATTAAGGAAAGTTCCTTTAATATAGTTACTAGCAAGAAGATAATTTGAAATATCTGCACGTTCTCACTAAGATTCCCCTTGCCTAGTAAAATACCATAGGGAATGGTACTTCCTGATTGTCTGTCCAGCTGCATCCTAAGACCTTAGTGCAGTAGCACTATAATCTCACTGGCTGACCTCTTGATCCTTCTGGAAGCTGTCATTGCTATTTATGTGTATCTCAGTGACTAGACAGATAAACTAGTTACCAGAAATTACTTCATCCAGATTGTTTCAAAAAGGAGAGGAAGGAACCATGTTCTCAGCATACACGAGTTATGACCTAGATTCTCACAAAGTGTGTCACTGCAATGGACATGCCTTATTAAAATTGGTCTACACCTACACCAGAATAGATAATCCAGCTGGAGATATGATTTAACAATACAGCTGTTTTTAAACAGTGTTTACAAATGTCAGCTCAGCAAGGGAAGAAGCTTAACTTGTGGTGATCTCACTGTGTGCCCCTTAGAGAGGTGACACAGGCATGTTAAGCTACAGCCACAGTCAATAACCTTTTAAATGGAGGTGACACGAGTGTCCCTCAGAGGACCACACACTGTGGGGTGAGCATTGTGCATCAGAATATCAGAGATGTGGTTCCTGAGGGACCCTGTGGGAAAGTTTCGTAACTTTCAGCATTTCCCAACCTTGTGATTTTGGATAGTACTGAGAGGTAAAGAGAGAATTTTAAAAACATTTTGTGTCCTAATAATCATATATGCTGACAACCCCACCCCAGTTTCATTATGGGCAAGCCCTGTAGTGGGTTACAGACAGAGTCACTTCTCAACAAGTGATTGGCTTTTAGGAAGAAGACAGATTTAAAGAAAAGCTATTTCTAAATGACTTCTGGGACATCCAGTCTGCTGTTCTATCCAAAGTGCATGCTGCATTTATTTTACCTTGCTTAGGAAGGGTGGCAGGACATGCATCATCCCAATGACCAATGCTGGGATTGGACTCCCAGGGCTAGGCATCATTAATGCAAAGCCACTCTCACCTTCTTCCAGCAAACAAAAACGAACTAACTAGCATAGAAAAATAGCCCTGCAGAGTCTACCTGCAACCTCAGTGGAGGAGCAGCTGCACAATATGATCCTGGATTGAGATGGTGGCACATACCAGCCCATAATTGTGTTGTAACCTGGAACTGCACCCTCCCTGATGACAGATTCTGTGACCGGGGCATCCCTTCTCGCTGTCCTCCCACCCTGGATCACTTGGCAAAGGAGGAGTCACACATTGCCCATCCATGTGCAATACTGCAACTCACCTGGCTTTGGAGAAGCATGACATAATCCTGGTGCAGCATCCTAGGACTGCATCAAGGGACTGGACATGGGCTGAGGAGGAGGGGAGCAGGGCTGCAGGCATCTGAACCTTCTCCCTGCCATTTGTGAGAGGCCTGCCATTTTTAAGAGAACACAGAAGGTAGTTACAGATCCTCACAAAATAAATGTTTCTGCTTTATCTACAAACCAAAGCCAGAGTTTATCAATGTACAGTTGTACTCACATGAGGTGCAGAGGGGAAGCCTTCCTCTTTGAGCCACTTGGTAGTAAAGGTTTCCTTGCCCCAAGTTTGTTTCATCACCAGATGTCTTTACAGACTGGCAGCTTAAATCTCTGTGGTAGAAGGTTGTGTGTACCAACTCATACTGACTGTAATACCACCTCAGTTAAAGGGAGAAAGTGAACATTCAGATATTACACATTTGTGAAAGTAAATTCCTGTTTATGAGCTGGCATTTTGTGTCTCTTAACATGCTCATTGAATTTTTTCTTTTATTAAGAATTAACCATTTAAACCCGAGGCACTAAGGCTTTTCAGACTGATCAGTGTGCATTAGCTCCACTTCAAAGCTTAGAATGATGCCAAGCCATTTTACAGGTAATTTATCAGTATAACAAGTGAAGTCCACAGTCCATACAGTAGCTTGTTACCTGTGCCTTTGGGAGCCTGTAGGCAAAACTATTTCATTGTCCCCATCTTCAGCTGAGAAGCAAAGTGAAACAGTGCACATGGATGCAATGGACCTATAAAAACAGGTGAAAAGGAAGAGGCATGAAACATCTTCTGCTAAATAGTCCTGACTTCTTTCATGTTAAAAATAGCCAAGAGCTACTGGCAAAATCATTTATTATAATTAATACATTTAACAATAGAAAGAAATACCATATAAACCAATTGAACCAAATTCATTGTGGGGAAAATCTGTTGACAAATACAGTCCATCATGCAGTGAAAGGGACCATTGGCAGTCAATTCTCCATGAGATTTATGAAAAACAGAAAAGGTTAGTTCAGTTAATTCATACTTTACTAATTCAGGAAGCAAATTCAACAGCCCCTTTTTTCCCCCTGTAGCTCAGAAATGGCATGTTTATAAAATCAGTCTGATACTATCAGACTCACAAGATTGCTGGAAATTCAGCAGAAGCTGCTGCTGTTATTTGACTACTTACCACTTGCAGAAGTAGGGCTTGGGACAGGACATTGCTTCACTACTCAAACAGTTCCAGCTGGCCAGGGTTGGTTTCTTTGTGGAGAACTGAGATGTTGAATTGAAAAGAATATTTAAAAGTGGAGAACCTTTCCCTGTGTCCTTTGGCTGCCTGGAGGTTTAGGAAGCTCACCTGTTGAATGTCAAGTCAGGGTTTAGATAAAAGTCAGCTCCTGCTTTTACCCTTTTCATACCAATGACATGTAGGTATGGCAAGTCAGCATTGCCCTATTTTTATTTTTTAACATAGTTTTTCAGATCAGTTTTATCTGCAGCTGTTTGCAGAACGTTTCAAATATGGGAGTTTCCCTTAGAGTACACCAGTACCTTTCACTCCTGATTTCAAGAGCACTTGAGGGTGGCAGCTTTACACAGGGCAGTGGTTTATGTCCCAGCTGCCAGCAATGACTGGAGACCTGCTGCAGACTAATATTGCTTTAGCAAGTAACAGGCATTCCTGGCAGCACCAGCAATACTGCTTTTCATTGGGAATGGAAGAAAAGAAACAGCAGTGGAAGGACAGGCATGGCCGACTGTACATGGTGTACATCCTCAGCATTATCATATAAGTCATATAAGTCACTCCACCCGAGTGTCAGTCTGCTGGAAAGCCAAGGGAGAAACTGCAGGTGTCCACTATGTCCTAGATTTGTGCCCTGGTTGCCTCCAGCAAGCTCAAGTACAGGCTTTCTCCTGCAATGAAGTTGGTGTCTCCTGCTCTGAGCCAGCATGGCCACTCCCTACTGACAGTGAAGAACAGGTGCCCCTAAGAGACTAGAAACAACCTAAGAAAGCCAGGTATTATCTGAGGTTCCCTTCATTCACTAATTTTGATTTGTGGCGATACTGAATAATGAATAGAGACCTGTCCCTTCAGGTAATCTGTAAAATGCAGGAAAGCCCTAACCAGTAGGGCAGCTTTATGAGTTTTGGGCCCTCCTTTTTTGTGGAAAGTCAGAGCCAGATAAAGATTACTGAAAGTAGCCTGGCATGCAGTTTGTTTTTCTGCCAACTCATAAAGATGCTGATCTCTTTTTACAGGAAGATTGTGGATAGAATAGATGACAACAAAGATGGCTATCTCACAACAGAGGAATTAAAAACCTGGATTAAGCGGGTACAGAAACGCTATATCTATGAAAACGTGGCTAAAGTTTGGAAAGACTATGATCTAAACAAGGACAATAAAATTGCCTGGGAAGAATACAAACAAGCCACATATGGTTATTATCTAGGTAAGAGAACATTTTCAGATTGTATGATCAAGGATTTTGGAGATTATAAGGTCTGATTTCTTGCTTGTGTCTCATTTAGGTCTCTTGAAACTCAAATTTTATAAATGCTCAGAGGTCAAAAGCACTTTTTAGTTAGTTATTGCAGCCCACCAGCACACAGAAGGTTTTGTAGAGTTTATCATTAAATGTACTGACACAGCTGAATTAAAGTCTCCTCTGGTTAGAAATATATTATTTTTTAATATTTAAAATGTTTTTTTAATTAAAAATATTTATATTGTGTAATTAACTATATTTGTTAATTCACTCGCTCTAAAATCTTATTTCTCGATGCTAAAAAATGAATCTAAGCAATAGCAAAGTTATTGATTAACATTGTTTTGGAGAATAACATGCTTCAGACTGTGATCAACTGCAAATGAAAATTTTTAACAAATCAGGCAAAAGAAACATTTATTGAAAAATATACCTGAATTCTGCCCCCACCCATTTCCTTTGCTCTTTATAAGTTAATGAAGGGAAATGAGGAGAAGAGATCACTTAAGCTAAAGGGCAATACTGACAGAACAACAAATCAGTATTAATTGACCATTTATATTTACTGGAAATGAGAAGACAATATTTACCTACCACGGGGACAGTTTCTAGAGCAAGCTTCCAGTAGCAATAATCATTCCAAAGTCTACCTTAGATTAAAATGGAGCCTGTTACATTTGTGGAAGGAAATATTTGACACACAGTCCCTGCAGCATTATCCCTGGGAACCCTTCTCAGCCCTTTGTCTTTGCTCTCTGTAATCCCCAAGATCTGGAGAGCACCTACTACACTGTGGGCTTGTGTTAATGAATACTTAAAATTCCCATCTGTAATTCCTGGCCTAGTCTTTTTCACCTGTGTTTGTCTCCCAACATCTGAATTGTGAAATTGTTATGAGTATTTTTCAATGTTTGAAGTCAGTTTAATGATCCTATTAAAAAAATTATATCAAATACTGTTCCTTTTATGCCGCTGAACACCCTGAAAGAATGTAATTGTTTTAAACTGAAAATAATTGTTAGGTTCCCTGTAGCAGAGGCGTAGCAGTTAGATAATTTCAGACAGTCTGCCACCTTCTAAAACCACCTTTCTTTGGTTTGCCTGCTTCTTGAAGCTGAAAAGTTGTGTAGATCATACTATTTCCTAAAGAGGAATAAAACTTCTGTGAATTAAATCTACAAGCACCACTGAGGCAGTATTTGGGGTAAAGGCAGGTAAAATATGACTCTGTGAGGACTAATACATAATACTGCAAAATCCATTATCCTGGATTGCAATAGAAGAAATTTACCTCTACTATTGTCACCTTTAAAAATCACCTTTGACCCCTGAATTTTGAATTCAAAACTTCACAGGAAAGAGAAGGAAATAAGCCTTTGTATTTCTAGACTCAAACGAGAAGTTAGGGAGCTGCATTGTGCTAATGTGTTTTAAAGGAAAACACTTTTGGTTGAGATCATCTTGGTTAATTTGCAGAAAATCCAGAAGAATTCCAAGATGCAACTGATCAGCACAGTTTTAAGAAAATGCTGCCCAGAGATGAAAGACGATTCAAAACTGCAGATCTGGATGGAGACTTGGCTGCCACTCGTGAAGAATTCACGGCTTTCCTTCACCCAGAGGAGTTTGAGCACATGAAAAACATCGTTGTCCTAGTAAGCAGAGCAAAATCAATGCCATTATTTTTACTTTTATTTTTGTGGATGAGCTTTGAAGTGCTTCTCTAACCTTTCCAGGCAGGGTTTAGAAAGAGAAACACACATAATAGCTAAGTGGGGAACAGAAAGGGGCTGCCTTTCATGAAATCCACTTGATTTAGAACTCTCGATATAAAAAAGACTTGTTAAGTGCACTTAGACAGCTCCTAAATGGAATCAAGAAACAATCTTGGGGCAGAGACTTAAACCAAAACAAAAGGAAGGGTATGCTGACATGCAGCACCCGAGTGTTTCAGTCAAGCTTGTATCTGCCCCTGACTTAAGCATGGTGGTCAGTTCATTCATAAAGGGGATTTTTTCAACATGAAAGGATATCTGTATATTCATTGTATAAACAACAATCACACTGGAGTTAGTAAGAGTACACTCACTTCTATACAAGGGCAGGTCAAGGCCTCAGAGCATTAAATATTCAAAGAGGCAAATGGTCAGAATTCTCAGTTTTTTCTTTGTTACTTAGATGCAAAACTATTTTCCAGGAAACCTTGGAAGACATAGACAAAAATGGGGATGGTTTTGTGGATCAAGACGAGTACATTGGTAAGTTTTGATACTTGTTTCTTATATAATCTCCAATCCGTTCTTTCCATCTTCTCTCAAATTGGCAGCAGCATCAACAACCCAGGGATAAACAGTTCTGTGTTCCAGTTCAACTATTTTATACCAACCATCCGACTCAGAAAGCTTAATTTCATTTTAGGCAGATAGCAACATCACCAGGAAAGGGTTCCTCATACTTTACAGCACAGACAGCATAAACATCCGCTCATATAACTCAGCCAAGAGATATAGAAGAACAACAGAAGAGGATCTGGAATATTTTTTTTCGTGAGAGGGACATTCTCTGTATACTAGACAATGTGAACAGCTGTTTGAAAGTGTTCAGAAATGCAGGAAGATTAGAAAGTGAATTAATCTTTTCCCAAGTTTGAATGTTACTCAAATATGCAAAGCAGCTAGGAAGTGCACATTGCAAAAAGAGAAAAATCACCTTTTTTCCCCACTAGTTTTTTTCCTAGTTTAATTAGCAAGTAAAGTCCCACACTTCTCTAATGGTGATACCACTATATTTCTTCTAGAAATAGAAGATACATTAAAAATGAACTGTGTTAAAACCATGCTAAGATTTAAGATTCTCAAAGAAGTTGTGAAATGCGTGAAAGTTAGCGGTGCATTACTGCAGTGGCAGAAGGAGAACAAAGTGGGAAACATCCTCAGCAGATCAGTCACAGTTAATTTACACAAACTTAGTCACACCAGGCAGTTGGCTGCTGTTGTGCACTTAGACCTATGAAGACAAAACAGGAGTGGAGGAGAGTAGCAGTACATGATACATTTTAGCCTTTCGAAGCATTATTCTCATACCAGAACCCACCTTCTCTGCACTCATTTTGACAGGTTTTAAATCAAGAAAGTAGCACCAGGAAAGCATTAGTGCAAACTTGGATGAATCCTTCTGTTTCAAGTGGTGCTGTAAAGATCGCTTCGCATAGAATCAGGAACAATGTACACACGTTAATTAATGGCAGGGGGTTCTGTTCCCTGTAAATTATATTTAGCCCAGAAAGTGAATGCTATTCATTTATGACTGAAATAACAGAGCAGCATAATTTCCACAGTAATTTCAGTTCATTCAGTGACATTACCTACATATAATTATAAGGTAATTGTCAACATTTGTTACCATGTGAATGCTGGTTTTTCTTGTCTTCTATAGATAGGAACATAGAATGTTCTAGTCACGATCACCCCACATTGGCAAGGATGATAAAAATCAAATTGACAGGACATGTCAGTTGCTTCAAATAAACAATATAATTTGCACTTTAAAAAATGAAAAAAAGAAAGTGAATGTGTTGTCTGAAGTTTCCTTCATGAGTTGAGAAAACTATGCTTAAAATATTCCTACTTCCCTTTTTCAGACGTAATTATTTTTTAATTTTGATGAAGTCAGGGTTAAGAAACCAGCAGAAAACTAAATCTCTTCTTTGATAGTTTATAAGGAACAACAAAAAGAAGTCCAGAAATGTCTCTAGATCGAGTATTTGATGGGGAAATCTGCTGAAGGTTACAGAATGATTCCTCCCTCTGTCCACTTCTTTCCTCCTATTTTGTCTTTTACAAAATTTATTTTAGATTTACACAAGCAGCAGAGCAAAATAACCCTTATTATGTTGAGCAGAGAGAACTATATTCTCATTGTGCATGGGCACATGACAGAATATTTCAGGAACACTGTGGACAGTGGCAATAGAGAACTTCAGCCTACAGAGAACTACACACCTACACTGCAGAGCCAGGGGAGGTTACTCCTAGCTTTGAAATGAGCATTTGTGTTTCCTATGGATACCAGCCAGCCTCTGGCCCTGAGACCATCCTCGTGGGGTGCACTTTTCCTTAGCACATCCTTGACAACCAAACACAAAAGGCATAGGAGAGGAGCAGTATCAAAAAGCAGGCTCTAATTCTATTTAGAAAAGTGGAAGGCTCGAGGAACAAGCAACCCTGATGAGCAAAAAACAATGAGCCACAGTGACCAGAAGAACAAAGTGGACACACTACTCATCATTTGGAAGGCCTGTGATGCAAAAAACAGTTCAGTTACAAATCACTTGCTTTTAATAATCACTGCTCCTGTCCTAACTCTGTTTGTGCAGATAGCAGCTGCCACTGTGGCGTTGTCCTGCCAATGTTTCCTAATATAGCACAGGAGTGATGTGATCTCTGCACCCTGTGTCACAAATGGTGCTCCATCCTGAGGTACCAATCTATGACAAGTGCCCTATGCCTGTGGTTTTTCACAGAATGCACCACTGATTCATGACTTCTCCAGCTCATTATTTGTAGGAGAATACCTTCTGCTGGTATATGCTACAGCACTGCATGGTTAAAAGAAGACTCATCTACTAACCTGGATGTCTCTTACACAGACCTCTCTAAAAGCAGGATAAAAGCATGCAAGTTCCATTTAGCAATTTTTGTTTGCCTAAATTTCCCTTGTGCCTTTTTTCCTTTAATCACTCTCTGCTGGCTGGAGTTTGATCTTATCCACAAAGACATTTGCTGGCAGGGACAAGATAAAATGGCTGAGTTCCTTTCTCCCCATGTGACTGAGCCTAGCACTAAAGCTTGTGATTGCTATTTAACTGAAGATCCTTGGAGAATTTTTTCATTCTGAAATTCAGTGATGATGGCCTTTGAACACATTCACCTCTCATGTTAGCCTGACCAGGAGTGCACAGTTATGAGACAAGGGTAATGTAAGAAAGGACAGACTCACCAGCAGTGAAGAAATAGGCCTGAGAGAAGATACACACAACTATTCTATTTACACTCCACATTTCATTTTCTGTACAAAGAGATGCTGTGCAAACAGTGAAAAGTTTGGTCTCCCTCTGAGGAACACTGTGCAAATGTCTTTAGCCTGTGCATAATTTGCAAATTAAATATGACTCAAGTGAGACCTTTATTTCCTCTCCAGCTGATATGTTTGCAAATGAGGAGGGTGGACCAGAGCCTGAATGGGTGATTACAGAGCGTGAACAGTTTGCAGATTTTCGTGACCTCAACAAGGATGGAAAGATGGACAAAGATGAAATTCAGCACTGGATTCTCCCACAAGACTATGATCATGCCCTGGCTGAAGCCAGGCACTTAGTCTATGAGTCTGATGTGGACAAGGTAGGTAGTGTTCTACTGTAGGTTTTTAAAGAAGTTACACAAGCTGTTACGTTTTTTTTTTTTAAATATCAGCTTGCAACAATTTATTCCTGATAACTTTTCTTATTAGTACACTTTAAATGGAGTTGTAGAGGCTAGAATTGCTGGTGCATTAATGTTTCCATGCCAGTTTCAGTTGGTAGGGTTAGAATCACAAAGTAAAAATAGTAAAATACGGTTTGTCAGCTCTAGAAGTTCCCTTGGCTTTCATTAGGTGAGATAAGAATCTATTTATCATCTTAAGCCTGGGTGTTTTAACACCATAGAAATACTCTTTTCCTTTAAGAGTGGTCATGACTTTTGTCTGTTAATTTAGATTACAAGAGGAAAATAAAGATCTATTTGCATAAGGGGCAGCAAAATCACCATTAGTTCTGTAATCAAGCACATACCTTTTACTCAAAGACTGACTCAGTACCTCCACTTCCTCTAGTGTGGGACACCAGATTCCAGATGATGATCTTCACAAGTGTAATGTGAGCAAAGTCAGAACCTGAAAAGCCAAAATACTCTTCCACAGATAGTGTGTAAATTGCTAACATATGCAACCATCTTCAGCAAAGTACACCAGGGGAGTTTCATTCTTACCGTCAGGAAGACAAAACCAAACCAAAGGGCAAAACTGTGTACCAGATAACCCATATACTGTTTGGCAGCAGGTTCATTACAAAGAACTTTCAATTAGCAGTTTGACCCAAATGAAGCCACTGGAGTCCAGATTTCACTCACCATGGCAGCTACACATGATTCCTGAACCTGCAGTCTGCTGCTTTGAAGAACTGTGTGTTTCCCAGGGCTCCTGCAAGTCTGTGCTGGGGTGTCTTTTATTTAACTTTGAAAATGTTCTTACAGAGGTTTTGTTTTCCTCCTACCAGGATCAAAAACTAACAAAAGAGGAGGTTCTTGACAACTGGAATATGTTCGTTGGAAGTCAAGCTACTAATTATGGGGAGGACCTCACGAGAAACCACGATGAACTATGATACAAATACCATGCTACACATCTTTTCTCCACTTTACTGAAATTACTGTATCCATCCCTTCTTTCAGGGAGAGATGGGCAAGGGACACTCACAACTGAATGACTTGCATTAATATATTTTTAACATGCCAGCTTATTACCTCAGAAACCTCTTAGAAATAGCTTTTTACTCTTTTCACATGGTTAAATACAGTATATAGTTACTACAGTTTTATTTTTGAAAAAATAAAAAGATAACTTTTCTGAGTAGATTAGAGCCTGACATGAAAAAGGCACTTCTAAAAAACTTAATTGCAAGGATATTTAATAGTGAAATACTTTCTTCAAATACCCTCTTTTACCATAGTGAAATGCAGCTCGGGTTAGAAAGAAACCTAATGCTTAAACAGACTTAAGTTGTTTACTTGTCTTTTTTCATAGCATATAACAATTTAAAGTTAAGACTTTGGTCCAGAGAAGAGGTTTGATACAACCTTTGCCTCCACACAGTTTTTGGCTCCCACTTTGGGTCAGAGGTGCTGCAGAAGGTATTCCAGCAGCCCTCTGGTTCAGAGCTCTCCAAGTTCAACACGTGCAGCTGGCCCTTCTCTCTGACCCCCGTCACAGAGCAGAAGGGGTGTGGAGTTCAGAGGGACAGCTGCTCATCCCGACAACGGAATAGCGCACAAGTGTTTGGGGGCTGTTGGTTGTGCTGTTTCCTGGGAGGAATTATGCCACATGGAGCATAATTTACCTCACGCTTTTCGCACTTTACCCAAGCCGTGCTCTTGTTCGTGCAGTGTGAATGGCAGCAGCTCTGTGATGGAGAAAGAATGAGACATATCACCCCTCTGGGCCTTCTGCCTCCTCTGCCACATAAGAGGACAGATTTATGTGGCTAAAGTTCTGGTTTTGTATGTATATACGTGTATGTATATACTGAAGCAACTCTACAAAGACAGCTCTCCTTCCCAAAAAGAGGGTAAGCTTTCCACACAGGTGCTTTCTTTTTTAATGTATAATGTGAGTTGTTACATGTATATTTTTATATACCCAAGTTAGATAAGTTTGGTTGGTTTTAAATGTACCGGTTTAAAAATAAGCACAATAAAACCAATACTTCTTTTTGATACTATGAAGGTGCAATAACCCTAACACAAGACTAACATAGAGAGATGATGTGAAAGCACAAACCAAGCCTCTAAAGCCAGTAGTTCCCAAAGGACTGGGTCATTGGCAGCTCCTACAGCACTGGGTGGTCATCTTCAAACAGCAGCTGGATATACAGCACCAAATGTTTCTTCTTCATCTCAATAAAAGGAAAAAAAAAAAGCTGGAAAGAAGTCCAATAATCATAGTTGCTATAACTAGAATTATTTGTGAACAATAATGACTGGGAGATTGGGGCTACACAAAAGTCACTGGGAGGTTCCTTGAAGGTTTGGTGTATAGCATCACACACTGGTGGTCACACAAGCATCCAGACAGGAGCTTTGAGCTCCTGGGTTGTGATACACTTCAGCAGCTCAACAAATCTGTGAAAATCAGCATGAGACAATGCAGAACGGTGACCTTTGTAAGCAGGGTCATTTTCATAAGGTCATACAAGAACTGTGGTGGAATATATTTACGTCTTCTAACTGAAGATGATTAAATCTGGATACCAGAGTCTGGCAGAGATTACATGTTCTTGCTAGCACCGTTATTGAGCTTTTGGTGTGCACTTCCTATGACATTGCCAGCAATGTCTCTGAAAAGTCCCTACCTCTTCCAGTAATGTACAGTAGGACAAATGTCATAAGACATAAGTGAACTGTTTTTGCTTTTACAGTACCCTCAAGTTAAATAAATGCCTAAATGCAGTGTTATCTGAGAAGCAATAAAATTGTATCTTGGCACATGTAAACGATCATCTGGTTTTGTTTATGGCTTGGAAAGGTTTATTGTATTCAATAATCCTAAAAACCTTACGAACTTTTTTTTGCAAGTTCTTTCCTATAAAAATTTAACGTATTTTACTAACAGATTTGCAGTACTCTCTCTGCACTCTGATTATCTTCTGCTATTTCAAGAAACAATACTTTAAAAGACCTTACAAGAAGCTTGTTTCCTGCAAGTGAAACTGCAGCTCAGACTGGATACTAAGCCAGGGATTTTCACTGAAGCCCAAGGGAAGGTTGTTTGCTCACTCTTGTTGAAATTCAGTGGGAGTTGGGTGCTGAGACACTAAGCATTGTTGCCTTCAGCTAAACATGACACTTCCAAATGCACTGTGCACTGTCCCAACAAAAAAAACACATCTGTGCTTTGACAAGCAATCACATTTCCTTCCACATTACTAAATGAATTTGGAGCAGAATTAGCATCACACAAGAGAGAAATCATGTTCCCATGTTTGCTCTTGATTCCTATTAATGCTTGGTACACACTAGGCATTTTCCAGGATAAAACTATACTTACAAGAGTAATGCTGAAATCAGAGTTGCACATGCAAAACTGAAAATTTTATACCCATAATATTTTACTGTAAAAGCTTTTTTTTTTTTTCCCCAAAAAAGAATGATACTCAGGTAGCATATATCCAGCTATGAAAAAGGCAAACATGCCAATTAGAATGAGAGTTAGAATAATCAAGTTATCTGTCAATAATGAGTAATGGGGTCATATTAAGATTAGGAGCTTTTTTAGTAAAGCAGAACATAGAAACATTTTTTTAGAGAACATAAGTGTCCCTAATAGGATTTGGTTCTACAGGCTCCCCTCTTTCTGCAGTTCTTCTTAGGGTTTCTCTCACCAACACTCAGTAATGGCACAGTACATTCCATGCACTAAATTTTCCTTTCAAGCTCAGTGCACTATGGAAGAGTAACTCCAAAAGAGACTAGAGCTTCTGGGTTTAAATTTAACACTATTTAAGGAAAGCAAACCTTTGCTAGGGGATATAACTGTTAACATTGTGATTTTTCAAGCCTAAGGTTTCTAATGGGGTTTGACTGTTCCAGAGATAACATTTTTTTTCCTAGGTAACATATTTCAACTCATATTATGAGCAAATGTTACAAAATTTTAGTGTAATGTGAAATACTGTAATGTCAGATAGCATTATTTATCTGCTTAATATGACTAAAACCATTAATTGCTGGGAGCCATACTTCATCCCAGCAACATGAAAATCCATTTTGTGCCTATCTTGTCAGTTATTGCCAATTTTCTTAATGAATTGTGACGTAGTGAAATTCTGTTGGGAAGCGTGTTTATATATTTCCAACTGCAGGTTCTGTATGGTAACTCTTATTACATATATCCTCCATTAAACTCAGTGTTTTCATTATGCCTATGCCACAACATATCAAAGGTGCATTTTTCTTACTTGGGTATCTGGAATAGCCATTATTATTGCACATGCAGTTTTAATTATTAGAGTTTATGAAAGGAGCTAAGTGGCTGATGTTCATTGTCCTATAATTCCATATAAAGATTCAATCAGGTTGAATCTGTCTCCTGTTCCAGTCGAGGTACTGTTCATAACTCCCTGAGGAAAGGAGATTGCAGCCCATCCCAATCCCATTACGCTTACACAAGTATCTTATAATAGTTGCATAATGCTTTGCTATTTGCAGTGCAGAAGTTGAGCTTGATGCCAGTGAAGTTAACACAGAACTAGTTTTAAGGAGAATAAGAACCAGTCTAAGTCCTAGTCTAAGGCCTTAGGCTTGCCCAAAGGCAAACAGAACAGTGGGGTGGTGGGACTGGAGGTCAGAAATAGCCTTACAGCCATCAGATCCTGATCTCCTTACTACTACTGAGCACTAACATTTAGGAATTTAGATGGGTTCATACTCTTGTGAGATAGTTAGGGCATAAGTCTAGTTCGTGAAAGGCGGTGTCTGATGTTCTACTGGTCTGGTCAAGGAACCTTAGGCATTTTATTGAGTGACAGTGGTGTCACTCTTAGACAGCAAGTTACTATTAGCGGATGAAATTAGTTTTACAGGGTGACAGAAGGAACCATGGACAAAATTTCAAGGCCCAAAATTTTGCAAAACCGTACTCAGCTTCTAGTCTGAACACTTGGAAACATCCACCACTAATAAACAGTGCCCTTCTCTTTTCATCCCTCCTATTTAGCGTGTGCTATGTTCCATTTTATATGTCCAGCAAGGAGCATACTAACCATGTCTGCTAATAACAAAGGAAGAATTTAGGGTTATTTTCCACTGAAGTTTCAGGCACCAGTAAGACTGATGTCCCCCAAATTCAAGTGCTATGTAGATTATTCCAAACATGATGTGTTTCAAAGCAACCTCAGAAGAACAAGTTACCAGTTTTCCCAGAGTGTACGAGGGGCACACATTTGTATGTGACACAACAGGCAATTTCCCACCCACATTCTGCCCCTCCACAGGATAAAGTAAAACATCTCCAACAGATGGGAGCATTCCTTCACTGTGCCAGTGACAAGAATACAGTTATCCTGTGTACACATTACTATTCCTATTGATAATTAAGCAGTGTCCATCCTAAGCACAAGTGTTGGCTCTTGAGCTCGGTTTCATATACTGCATGTTAGTCATTTTCCTTGTGGAAGAATTCATTTCATAGTCATAAAGGGTCCAAATATGATCTGGTTGGCTAGTTTTTGAAGTTTTAGTATTCTTTAGTTGGCCTCACATTTGTAAAGTTGACCACAGTTGTGGTCTCAAACCACTACATACCTGAAATTCCAGGACAGCTGTATAGAACAAGTCAAGGCATGATCCTGAATCTGAGCAGTAATTAAGGGTGACACATACATTGGAAATGACAATGTTTCATCATATCAACAAGAATTTAGATACGCATCAAGACACTTTCGCAGTTAAGTAGGAAATATTTTCTTTATATGGGAATAGCCTGACAGCTTTTAAAAAGGACCAATGGGGGTACAAAAACTTAATGAAAAATTACTATAGCTTTTGAAGACATACCCTGAGGACCTCAGTGAGGCCCTCAGTCTGGATGGTGTCACAGAAACATGAGTTGATAACCCCACAGCACCTGCCACATCCTCAAACAGTTCCAGTACAGCACTGTCCAAGAAACAGCCATCACTGAAGGTGCTGCACTTGCACCTGACAGACTGAGGAGGTTTTGGTAAAAATAAAGTTACCTAATAGGCTGCTCCAGCATGCACTGCCTTCTCCCACCTGAGGCTGCTGTTGGATTCTGAGGAAGTTTGATGGGTGCACGATAAACACTGTGTGGGTGACCATGAATCCCACCACTGTGATTCGAGGTAACAAGTTGGTATCAAGGCCACAGTATCGGGGCGGGGGGGAATCATTATTCTAATTGTTAATTATCAAACCCCCAAGAGCATGCTGTTCTCAGGGCTTCTCAGGACACACCTTCTGTTTGGATAAAAGCCAGTGAACTTAATGTTTCAGGAAGACAGGAAAAAGGGGGGAGGGTGCTTTTGTCATTAGATTGGCTGTAACACAGACATACAAAAAAATAACATTGACTAGATTGACATGTTAGATACATCCCCCCAAATTATTCCCAATGCCCCCACCCCCAACTTTAGATTCAGCTGAACTGAAGTTCATGCTGACATTGCACTCACTGCATCTCACAGGGCCTTGGTTGCTGGGACACAGAACAGAAAGGGACGCTGGTCGAGAACTCATCAAATGGGAAGTGCAAAAGAAGTCAGAGAGCTAAAACTTCCTGAAACCTTTAGATGGTAACATGTAGATGAAACATTTTTAAATTGTACGTGAATTTACAGGCAAATTCCACAGGCAGCAGGAATGAAGGGGAAAGAGTGGCTAGAGAGGTATCCCACAATCTAACAAACCCAGAAGCTTCTCTTCATTCCTGCTCTTAATTTAGAAGATTTTGCATTTAGTCCTTTGTCTGTCTTCTTATTTGTCCTTATGTTTTGAATTTGGTTAACAGTCCAGATATAACATTTCTGGGTACCTCCAAACCTTCCCAAATCGCTGATAACTTTGAAATGTTTTGGGCTGAAGACATGAAATTTTCACAGCTATTAAATCTGCTCCAAACTGCATACAGCAAAGTATAGTTAAATAAGAAAAAAAACCCTCACAAATGCAAGAGACAAAAAAAGTATTGTTCCATTATTCCAACTATATTTATAAACATAAATATATCTAACCTGGAACAGACATAGTTAGGGTTATGTTGAGTTGGAGTATTTAGTTTACTACATAATAATTTAAAAGTGAACTCTAGACAAGAAGAATATTTGTATACAGGTAAGCTAGAGGGTACTGTTCACTGAGACAACAAATTCAGTAATTTATACTTGAGTTTAGTCAAAGTGGCAAATGTTTCCTGTGTGGTTCATTCTTCAGCATAGTTGCATGACTATTAGAATATACACCTTCTTGAGCTAACAGGAAAACCCCGTGACTTTATTTCAAGGCTACCTACTCAGTTTCTTAATAAAAATGTCTGTATTAGATCAGCTCTACAATTGCTATGTGTTCTGAGTACAGAGTTTGTAAACTTTCAATCACCACAAAACCCTTTTGAAATTATTTCTGTACAAAAAAAGACCTTTCAAAAGCCATGTAATCCACTAGGATTAGGTTTACAGAACAGCTACGTAGACATCTGAATGGATGTAACAATTTATATTTTTCCTCTTTTTGTGGGGAAATATATTTTTTGCATTTGTTACCCCAAAGCTTGTAAAAAGTAAGATTGTGCCAAGAGGTTAAAATGGGTCCTCTGGATAAGGAACTCAGGGGTAAGGTAGGTTTTCCCCTAAATCAGACTGTATTCACAGTCCAGCTTTGCAGTGTTTTCAGAGAATTTTCTAGGCAGGTAACTGTGATATAAATAGCCATTAGTTTAATAGTGGGAACCTGGGTCCAAAGTGCAGTCAACAGAGACAGATAGTGCCCCTTTAACTGTGGCTTCAGAAGGTATAAGGCATACAGTACAAATATCCTCTTTATATTTCTGCATCCCTTCACAACATACACAAACACAGCTGAAATAGAGGCAAGATGAAGAGCGATGAGAAAAGACATGAAATACTGCCTCTAAAATCTACTTTACTCAACTGGAAACAAAACATTTTAAAAGGTGATAATGTTCTAAAAGCTATTTAACTCACCAGCCAAATCAAACTGACCAAAATCTAATTTATTCCTTGTCTTGTTTAGCAGATGCTTAAAAGATCAATATAGTTGTCTCTGTAGATCGGCATGAAATATTAACCAGTCTGAGAGTTCTGAAGCTTTTTACAACATATTCAGCCTCATTAAACATTAAGCAGCCTTGAAATATAAATATAAAATAACTATCAGCTTCCTATCCTTCAGACACAGAACAAAGGTAACTCAAATGTGGGAAGCAGGAGGAAAAAATATTAAATGAACTGGGAATTCATAGAGAAGTTAACTTAGGAAAGCTGTCAGTATAAATTGGCTCAATCAGAAACACTTTACCAGAAGGAAAGAAAATATTGCAATATCAGAAGAATATCTGCTAAGGAACAAAACAGTAGTGTGACATTTATAACATAAAAAAATTAATAAAAATAAACCTTTGATCACAAATATACTAATCTTGGGCCCAGTCCTCAATTATGCCACAGCTCCTTTCACCCTTCCTATTTGCTGTGAAACCCCCTCCCCAGGTTCAGCAGGAACAAAGCCCTCTCCCCTCTTTTCCCTGCCTTTCATCGCTGCCTGGTATGTTTAAAAATATCTGGGCAATACAGCAGAAAGGAGTTTCAGGTTCACTAAAGGGAAATGTCAGCTTTGCAAATCACTGAAAGTAACCGGACATAAACTGTCAAAATAAGTCAGCGAGGCAGCGTGGTTATTGTCAGGACGTAACTCAAGCCTGCAATACGAGATGTGGCTAAAGGTTATAGACAATAGAGCACGACAGTTCCACTGCCACGTGCAGATCAACTAATTTAGCTAAAAATGCTGTATAATTTTAATAAATGCGGTATGTTTAATACATTTTTCTCCCATTTAGCTGCCTGCTTTATTATTGCTGCATACTGATAGCAAAGAATAAAAAACTCAGCCTCTCACAGCCACTGTCACCCCTGAGTCTGCCAAGGTTTACGGAGAAGCTTTTTGTGTAGCTTTCTTGCTGCTACTTCTTGTCTAATACTGGTATCAGCCCAGACGTACCAGTGTTACAATTCATTACAGCCGCCTCCTCGCAGCTTGGCAAGATGGGAACAGCAAGAAGTGGAACTGCGTGGGATTCATTCCCCTGCAGAGATACGAGATTTTGCAAACAGTTTATGGAGCTATCAAGTTGGAACTTTCGAATTTTCTTACACAACATGATGGTAGGAATGCCATCAATCAGTCAACGCAGAAACCTTAAGGAGTTGAGAATGAAACCAAGAAACTAATTTGGTACGCCTAGAGGCAAAAAAGGAAATAAATTTAATATAGATATTTTTGAATTTTTGCAACATAAGCAAGATAGCAGTGGGCTCACATAAAGGATAAGTGTATCAGACACATTAAGAAGTGATATTCAAATAGCACTTGACATTGGGCTATTTTTGCTGCATTCTCAGAATAGAACTGAAAAGATACTTTTCATTCCACTGCATTACACCATATCTTTATACTTTCCCTACCTGTATGCTACGCTGTTAACAAGCATTGATTTGAACAGCATCAAATCAAATGTTTTACACCTCCTTGCATGCTAAATTTTCAGATGTGATTTGTGTACAGGGCTACAGTATCTCCAAACACGCATTTTAAAATTACATTTAACATTACATTTAATGAGAAAATATTATACCAACTGTGAGCAAAGCCCTACACCTTGCAGTTTAGTCAGAGGGGCAAATCCTGGCCTAACCCTGACACAGGCTTGTGGAGGGCAAGTGAAGCCTTAGATTTCCTGTGTCCTCTCTGCAATTCTGCACCATCCCACCCTGCTCCTAGTAAAACTTGGAACAACCTCAGATAAAAGCCACGCCTGCATTACCAGAACCACACTCATCCCTTCCCTGTCATGCCTTTTTTTCTTGTTTGGTGTTTTTTTTCTGCAAGGTGACTCTACAGCAGGAGCTGCCCCCTCAGCTGCACTCAGCAGTTACACAAGGAGTCGCTCACATTTCTCACAGCCAGGAAGGAGCACAATGAAGCCATAACAAGGCGCATGGACGAGGCTGCATGATGCAGACAGGAGTGCCCAAAATTCACACAGCAACTTAAGTTGCAGTGTGGTGCCTTGCTTCCTTCTTTGATCCGAGTGCTTTGCCTAAATTGCAGGACCTGCGGGTTGTTTGGGAGGAAAGGTGATTTGACAGTAGTGTCAAGCATTTCTTGGATACCATGGTACAACACAGAGGAATAGAGCAAGACAGTTTTCTTGCTGAGATTGTCACAACTCTTTTATCCAAAAATCCTCTTTTCTCAAGGGTATGCTCATTCATGTGTCATCCTTGTATCTCACTGAGCTTCTGGCATATAGGAAACAAGCCAAGCACCGGAGTTAGAAGGTCACCTAAGTGTTATGAAATAGGCATTGAGGCTTAGGATAGAACAAGCAGGCACAAAGCTGGGGATATATAGGCAGCAAGAGTACTGCAAAGGGAGAGGATTTTTTCACTGTCCAACTGCTCTCCAATCAAACCTGGAAATCAAGCCTTTGCAGAGATGAAATCTGTTTCATTTTTTGTGTTCTGCTCCCCTTGAAAATCTGAACAACACAAAAAAATGTGAACGCCAGATTTACTGTAAGTATCTTCTCAGGCAAGGTGTGCTTGGTTTGCTTTGATCCAGCTGCACTTGTGCATCTCTTTAACATCCATCCAAACCCACTTTCTGGAATGCAACCTTTGAAGTCTGGGACGTTCTTTTCATACGAGACTTCTGTCCACCCACACAGCAAAAACTTTTAACTGGGCAGTCCCTTGTTACTCATAACTTCAAGCAGAGGAAACATTCCACTCCCTCCAGTACATCAAATTCCAAGATACTCATCTTTACTTTCAAAACTCTTCACAGCCTACAGTCCACACTACCCCTGATTCCTCACCCACTGCTGAAAGACTTATTCCTCTCATTCACCTGCAACAGTCAATTTGTTAAAGGCCAAAAATTGTGTGTATGCTCACATGCTGTTCCTCATATTTTTAAGAGAGTTTTCTAAATTTCTAATTAGCTCACAGTGCTCTTCTCAACCACATCTCCTAAAAATATAACTGACAACCAGCACATTATTATTTTTTCTGTATCAGCAAGACAAAACAGAGAGGAAGAAATGAAGCTCTGATAGACCAATGGACTTTTCAGAGAGTGGGAAGGAAGAAACTTCTGAGGACTTCCACTAGTCCTATCAAACTCAGCCTGCACACTCCTACTTTTGCCTCCATCCCTGTGCTTTCCCTTTTCTTGTGCTGTAAATTCTTCAGCAGTCTCTTTTGGTTCAGCACTGTTACAGTGGTTAAGACAGTGAAATTGTGCCTCATGACTTGGATTTCTAAGAATTACAGTAATACAAGTAATAAAAGAACCACAGTTTTAACTTTATTTGACTAAAATTCATACTTCAAGACCACTAAACCATGAAGAAATAGCTCATAAGGGAGAGAGAAAATTACACAGATCAGAAAGGCACACCACAAATGCATCAACCCTCAGCTCATATTAATTGGTGTAGCTCCAAAAATTTCATCCTCTCTCTCTTTCAGTGTACCTATGCTCATTTACACCCACAGGTACTGTTTAAAATATATTTCAAGGAGATTTGTCTGTAAACAATCCTGCTAGAAAAAAAAGGAACACTGCATGAAGCATTTCTGCACAGGTTTTTTTGCTGCTGTAGAGGACACATAATGGATGTGCAGCAGCACACGAAAGACAGACGAGGAAGCAAATTATTCAGCTGTTTGGATTAAAACAGAATAAAAATGTTAACATATTTTCAGATTTCCTTCACTGAAAACTACAAAGATGTCTTGCTACTGCTGTGGTTTTCCACTGTCTTTAGAAGAACTGAAAACCTATTTAAGATCAAGACAAATACAGGTACACACAAATCAGTGGGCATTGAGAATGCCATCAAAACACATCATTAGGAGTATGGGCTGGTTTTGGCTGGGATAGAGTTATTTTTTACACAGTAGCTGGTATAAGGCTATGTTTGGGATTTGTGCTGTAAACAGTGTTGATAAGTCAGAGATATTTTGTGCCTGCTGAGCAGCACTTACAGAGTGTCCAGCTCTTTTCTGCCTCTCTAGCCCATGCCACCAGTGAGGGGCTTGGGGTGCACTAGGAACTGGGAGGGGACACAGCTGGGACAGGTGACCCCAACCAACCCAAGGGATATCCCCTACCCTAGAGCATCATCAGAGCTGAGGGAAGAAGAAGGAAGAGCAGGATGTTTGGAGTGATGGAGTCCTGCTCTCCTGGGGATGGCTGAACACCTACCTGCTCGTGGGCAATGGAGAATGAATTCCTTGTTTTACTTTGCTTGTGTGTATGGCTTTTGCTTTCCCTATTAAACTGCCTTTGTCTCAACCCAGGAGTTTTCTCACTTTTACCCTCCTGACTCTCTCCCCCATCCTGCTGAGGCAGGGAGTGAGTGAGCGGCTGTTTGGGGCTCAGTTGCTGACAGAATATGGGAGCTTTTTTTGGAACACTCTAATAGAAATCCATGAGCCTTTGAAACTCCCCTTGCAATAGGTCACTGAAAAAATAACTTTCTGGAGCAGACTTTTGAATAGAGTTAAACTTTTCCTTTATGAGTTAAATGACTATTAGACACATATAGAATTGGACACAAGCACACACAGAACACAGATGAACCACCACAGCACTTGATCACTTATTTTCTTAAAATGTCTGATATTCTTCAGTAAGTTTGTTTTCAGAAGGCATCATGATAGATTTGCAAACAGGCTGGAAAAAAACTAATTAGAACTAACTATTGTTCAGAAATGTTAATGTGGAATGGGAGGCATTTAAAGAACAGCATAACAGAGTTTAAAATATAAGTTCATTCCAGTAAATCAGTGTCAAAATGACAACAGAAGCCAACATGGCTCAAGACAGATATATGGAACAATATGTAAGACAAACAAAAAAGCTTTTTAACCCATCCATAAAATATCAGAAGTGAAAGATTTGATTAAGTATTAAAAGAAAAAGGCTAAACCAAGTGAAACAAAACCAAAAGTGAATCATACAGAAGATTCTCAGTATGAGAGGAAAAAAACCAGTTTTTCCTGGTTTGTGTGTTTTTTTAAAAAAAAAATCAGGTCAAACCCAAGATTTAAGAACTCACTTTCCAAAATGAGAGCAAAAAGGATCAAACTAAAATGCAATGACTATTTGGAATACTTAAAGAATTAATTTGCAACTATTCCAAGATATTGCTCTATCTGATACAACATACCTGAATACAGCACTTTACCTCTGGTTGATATGATGGCAGAGAGCACAGACCATGCCAGCCCTTCACAATGGTGCTTTGCAGCAGGTTTCTGGGGCAAAGTGGCTTTCTCAGTCCTATCTGGCTCCTTACTCTGTCATAGTGACCAAAACTGGAAAGGTGAAGTTTTTCGTGGTAACTGACCTCTGCTGAATTGAAAGGACATTGGAGTTTTCCATGCTTGTTCTAAATTGAAATGAACTTCAAAGAGAAACAGTTTAAAATTACCATCATACTGGGTGTTCTGTAGATCTTCATCGTTCCTGCAAGGCTTCCCAAAGCTTTGACTTCACCCATAAACCAGAGTTATACCCTAAAAGACTTCATTGCTACATCTGAGCTTTCTAACTTTGATTAGACAACTCAGCTAAGGATGAAAGCACCACATTGGCACAGCCTGACATAACCAGTCAAAAGAACTTGCTGCTTGATCCACTGCTAACGTGACCTGTGCCAACTTTTTCCTGGTACAACACATTTTCCCTTTTCAGCCCGATGGCAGCCCATGCAAGGGAGCAATGCAGTGACTTACATCCCTTTCTTCTCCTGCAAAAGGGTGCACAGCTACTCACAGCTGAGCCCTAAGGAAGCCCACAGACTATACACAAGATATCCAAGAGAGCAACAAAAGTGGGCATAGAAATTGAGAGAAGTCTTCGCTGACACTTTACAAGTTCATGTAGTTCAAAAGAGATCCCAGAAGACAAGAGACCATCATAATGCCATTAGTTAAGGGAAAGCCTAGGGAAACTGAAAACCTATGTAGGGAAAGCTTAAAAATCGTTTTAGAAACCCAAGTGAGGGAAACACTTTAAACAAGCACACTAGTGGTTCAATTAAGGGTTTCAGAGATGCCTGTAGGAGGAAATCTCCAAGGATATTAATACTAGGATAGACAAAGGGAAGCAATGGGAACCTGATGTGGAGATGTTCAGAACCATTTCCCCAAGTTTCATATTGGAAACCAAAAGCATTAAAATATTTAGAACAGCAAATGTATTTCAGAAATGTGGACAAAGTGCATTCAATAAGCTATTCAATCATATATCAGCACAAACAGGGGGGTAGGAGCTATAATTTTACAAACAGAAACAGCACTGAAAAGCAAAGCCAAGGAAGTCTTGATTAATAAAATGGGCTGAGGGGAGAACAGACAGTTTAATTTTCAATAAAATAGTTTGGACCTTTGTTAAAGAAAAGATTGAAGTCCTTTTAGGAAGAACACTGCTAGCTGATCTGTCAAAGAATCCAGAATGAAGGCAAAAAGGTAGAGGAAAAAAAGTCATAAGGAAATTTGTTTTAAATTATTAATGAAGAATTACACTTGCACTGTCCAGGTGCTTTCCAAGACAAAGAATACAAGTCACTGCAAATAATGTGATGCAATTAGTATATTTTTTACACAAAAATAATTTCTTTTAGCAATGATGGCAGGGTTGTTTTCTTTTTTTGGGGGGGAGATAGGGGGAGAGGAGTGGTGCTGGTGGTGAAGGTGATGTTGGAATTTAACACTAAACCAGAGCACAAAATTAAAAAGATCAGCAGACTTTACTGCCTAGTCCTTTCCTTTCCAAAACAGGGTTACATTTCCCCTGGAGGCATAACCTGTACACAGGTATTTTCCATCCACTGATTAGTGTGCTTTTTACAGCCCCAATCTGAGCCCCACACTTAAGTGCCAACTTATTCAGCAGAGAAATCTAAGAGCTTCCTTCTGCAGCTCCACTGGCACGAACGACTGTGCCACATACTCCCACATCCACTCTCCACAATCACAGCTGTATGGCCTTCATTTAAAATTAGGTCTGCATTTGCTATTGCCTTGTTCATAAGGAATGGGAGGTTTTCACTGTAGCTACAACCCTTTAGCTCCAGCTGTGGCCTCATGCTCCTAGATTGGAGGAATCCAGCTTGATTTCCCATGTGTTGAACAAATATCAGAGGTCACACAAAGAGAAAATATATGACCCTATAAAGAGCATAAAACCTGGGGAGGAGGGAGGGGAAAATAAACAACAGCTAATACCACCATAGAGAGTAAATCAAAACAAGCTATTTAATGGGGTTTGAAATTGCTGACTGCAAAAACTAACTTTACCCCAGATCAAACAAACTGAAATAAATATTTAAAGGTGTACTGCTCAACTGTTTTCTCAAAATACTAAACCTATAATAGTCTTTTCCCGAAGATTGGCCTCTAAATAAGGTGACGACAACAACATTCCAAAACAGCTAAAAATTCATTAAGATCAGCATAGTTTGACTGATTTGCAACCACAGCAGAACAACACAGCACAAAACAGTCCCCACACCTTTTCTCCTCTGCCTCTTCGTGTTGGAGTCATGTTCATAAGTGGAGCCCATCAGCTTGCCTCATGTTGGAAGAGCTAGGAGGGGTGAGGAGCAGCAGAGGATGGAGCTCTGCATATTCCCCTGGCTGGGATGGTTATCCAGCACTCTCCTCAGTCTTTGGCAGTGACTACAGCCTGCAAAATAATGGCCTCAACAGCTCCTTAGGCCGCTCACTGCTATAATCTGTATAATAAGTATTAGTTTAGCTTTTCGTATGGAAAGTTAATCCCCTAATAACATTTCAAATTGCTGAACAGTGTTTGGGGGGAAAAAAAAAATAAAAAAAATCACAGCTACCATTCAGAAACCTGCGCTGCAATCAGCCACACAAGATATACAACGTTCTGTAATTAGTGCACACCTTTCAGACTTGGCTAATTACCTCTTATGAATTTAAAATGTTTCCTCCCCTCCCCCACCAATATACTTGAGAGTAAAAGAAAAAAAAAGAATAAAAGATAAGCTTTATACTTCTAAGGTAGCTAAAATTCAGTAAGATAATGTCTCTGATGTGGTTATTTCCAGGTGAATATCAGGTTATTCAACCTAGGTGAATTTAATGATTCCGAACAGGTCGTGCAATGAATTTTCCTATAAATCACTTATAATTGCAAACATAAAAATTAAAAGTCAGTCTGAAGAGAGAGATAACACAGTATAAATGATGGAAAGCAGTAATCTACAGATAGTGGTGCTGCTGTAAAAAATGAGGCCATTCTGATGAGAAGCTTCTGAACCCACAGGGACAGCGTTAGGATGATGAGCCTAGGGTCTCTAACCTGCAAGAGCTTTTAAATGACTACAAGTGATTAACAAACATGTTTTCAATATGCTGACACAAAAACTTTAGAGTTTTTCCTCTCTAATACAACGTACTTCTACATGTCTCAGAAGGACCAAGCTCAACTTGGCTTTCCACACCCGCTCCACAATTCAGCTACTACCTGGATTTTACCCCTGTGTCGAGCTATGGATGAGGAGATTTGGTTACAAATCAACATTTTGAATGATGCAAAGCATTTTAGGTTCTAAATTTCCTGGGTTGAGTCCACCTTTTTTATATATCTGAGTGACAATCAGCTCAACAATGCCATGACCTGGTCATAAAAGCAGCTGGAACAACCTGGGTCAGTGGGAGACTTATTCCCTGTGTTGACATCAGTGCCAAAGTCTCCAGTTCAGTTACCTGCTAGTGTCCTGTCCTGTGACACAGGCTGAGAGCCCACCAGCCCTGCCTGCCCTTCCCATTCTTTCCAGCACAAAGGCCTATCTGATTTGTAGGTGTGAAAACACAAGAGGTGTCACAACACCTCCAGCCTTTCCCTGCAGCTCCTCAGTCCTCCTGGAAGGCATCACTGCACAACCCACCCAGGGCAAGTACGACAAGCAGCAAAAGGACAACTGGCTGCAAACCAGTCACAAGGGCACTGATATTGCTTAGAATAGCAACTGGAAAATACAGCTGTTCCCTTCACACTGGAAAAGGAGGGTGAGGGGGCAGTGTTCTCCTCCCCTTACCTGCCAAGAGCCTGAAGTAAAGGCTCCACATGCAGCAAGAGGAGTGCACATGTCCTCTGACCTGGTCTAAATATGTTTCATCGCCTTCTAAAGGGAAACCCAGACATATTTCATGGATATCATCTAGTGAAGAAATCCTGCACTTTTGAAAATAACTCTGTTTTAATTTGTCACCTCTTTGGAGTTTTTGAAATGTTTTGATCGCTTTTATTTTTAGACCAAAGCTTTTAGGAATATTAGCTGTGTCAAAAGGGAACACTTTCAGAATTAGAGACGACTTGAATTTAAGTCTAGGAGCCAAACTCATCTACTTTGTCCTGTATGAAATTCGGAGCCAAGATTAAACCCAGGCCTTTTCTGGTCATAATTTAGATAATACTGAACATTTCAAACACTATCCATTTTTATCAGATTTTGGCTCCAGATGAAAGAAACCTTGCAGGTACAATCATACAGCCAAATGACTAACTGCCACCCTTTGTGCCTGTTAATTATTTCTGGCCACAGCATTCTGTGCATAATGGAGCATGGACACAATATTATGGCTTTTCTTTTTTTTTTTTCCCCTTGCTTCCTTTTTTTTTTTTTTAATTTGTCTTCTAGATCAACATTTTGAGAAGTCTACAATTGCTTTGCTGAAAGTAAAGGGATAATCAGCCTGGAACACCTTGGGTTGTTTTGTATAGGTACTGAGTATTTGCAGCTCCTAATGACTTTTTTCTAGAAATGGGAGAGCAACCTTAGTTACAAAATTAGGCCCAAACCGCTTCCAAATTAATCACTTCAAAAATCCAGAAACCATTAAACAAATATGGACATGATGTTGGGGGCAGGGAAGGTGAGGGAAGGAGTTTCATCCCTGGGAAAAAAAAAAAAAAACACAAAACCACACAAACTCCTTGTCCCAAGCCATTATATTTCATCTTATTTTTAACTTCTTCCTACTTGTCATGGGACAGAGGTATTGAAATCTTTCTATGGTATCACATTAATATAAAATCATTCTGCTTTTTCTCTCATGTGATAGTGTAGTCACGTTAGCACATTTCATTGTAAGTTAGTAAAAATGAACGTTAATATGACCTGATCCTAATCCACCATGACAGAAAATTCCTAATACGATAAAACTTTCATATCATATTAGTAGAAAAAAGTCAGTTCCTGCCTGTTCCAGGTCACTTTCAATGTTGCCTTTGAGCATAAAGTAATGACAAGCATTTGTCTATCTGCAAAATGGGTCCCTAGCACTGTTCAATGGCAAAAGGAGATTATATTCAAATGTGCCTTTTTTTTTGATCTGTGTGACTCAGCCCAAATATATCATCTATATTAGCTTTTAATTCTAGGCTTTATTCTGAGATGCTCAGAGTGTCTCTTGTAATGAAGAGTAATCTCATTTTAGATGGTTGTTTCTTGATATTGAAATTATAACAGCTACAAAAATAAATATTCAGTCCAACGTGGCTCCTCTCCTCATTTTCATGACCAGCCTTTGGGAGGAAACAGTCAACCATGGGCAGTGAGTCCCTCAAAGTCAGGTAAACAACCACCTTTTTTTCCCTGCAAGAAGTTAGTGGATGAAGCAGAGCCAACTCACAGCTGGTTCCAGAGCAGCTTTCAGTGGGAGAACTCGTGGATGCTCTGCAGGTCAACCACCATACCAGTCACACTGGCTAGTTTGAATATCACCACCAGTTCTTCAAGTTGTCTGCATTACACTACATCACAAAAGCTTAAATGATATATTTGTCATCTCTGGGATGCCTTAGCTTCTCTGGACCAGGATTTAATGAGCTATCACCTTTTCTGTAATGCCAAAGTTGTAAACCTAATCTAAAATATCTAAATAGGATAGGTTTCATCTAAGCAAGATGATAGGTATCATCTGAATAAGATAACACATGTAAATAAGGAAGTGCTTCTCAGGACTTGGGCATTTCCCAGAAACTGATAAAAGATTTGAAAGAAACACCACCAACTTACTACAGAGCTTTGCAAAATCTCTGGTCAAGCTGAGTCTAAATGATAATTAAGTCCACTTCCTTTGTCCCAAGTGAGGAACATTTGGGTCATTCTGTCACGTGGCATAAACTAGGGGAGCTCAATTTAAACCCAGATCTCTATACCAATTTCCAACAAACTAAGGTCTGGTTTTCTTGATGTAGTCACTTTTTCATTGCATTCTCGTTACCCTGGACTGTAAAAGCAACTGTAGGACCAGGTAATCCTAAAAGCTGCAAACACTGAGCTTCCTTGCATAGGTTGCACAATTCACAAGTTAATGTTACAGATAATTTAATTTTTCAACACAGAAATTTAATTTTATGAATGGAAATACATTTAAACAACAACAGTCTACACATTTATCTTTTCCTCCAGAAAACAAGAGGGACAAAGGGTTCAATTTAAACTTCAGTGGAACAGTGCTGAGGACAGGTCACAAATGGATCAGCTCAGTTTACAGAATATCAGGTTAAACAGTGTAATACCTACTTTAGTTTGTTCTTCAATTCTGATTATTGGATACAATTGGGTGTTGTAGATGTTACAAAAGCCTCAAAACTTTTGAGTAACTTCCTTGCTGTACCTTAAGAGGAAAAAGAGAGATTTAAAAAAAAAGGAAGTGGTTCTGGTGGTGAACAGTCAGTTTACCACCACAGCAACGAAAATAAAATAAAAGAGGAATTTTCAGTTCTATTATTGCCTGTGAAACATTACAAGTGCAAAATGTAATTACCTTAATGCTATTTTTGATATCATATCAGCAAATTACACTGAGTCCCTACTGTGACACTTACATCAGGGTAAGAATTATCCTGTTGTGAGTGTCGATCCCAGGGGAAAATGAGGCAGCATAAATGGCTGTGATTCCTGAGCAATTAGTTGCTCCAAGGCTGCAGATATTCTTATTTAAAAGATACTTATGGAATGTTTAACCTGTAAACATCTTGAACGTTTACCTCCTATTTGTTTTTTCAGTAATTAAGCCTCCAGGGGATCCCCCCATGTAACAAGCATTTCTTCCTTATTTTGCCACCCATTTTTCTTTTTAATCAGGAGAAAATCCCTTTCTGCTATTAAGATACGCACTGTGAAATTCGGAATTGTTTGTAATAACCATGTCTTTCCATTAGTACTAATACCCTCATGCCACAGGACAACCCTGTAATGTGCTGAAGGATTATGTAACTTCACGTCGAGCAAAAAGAAATTGCAAGTTTCAATCACCTTTGGGAGTCAGTTTTTCAGTTTCCAGGGTTCTTTCAGAATTACCGAGGGAAGAAAGAAATATTGATCACTGCGACTAATTAGATCTTAAGCATTTGCTCTGTGGTCAGAGACACTGGCCTGAAAGAGCCCAAAGTGAAGATAACTGCACTAGGCAAAGGCTACCTTAACACGTGAGGATAAAAGGCACAGCACAAAAAACAGTTCTGCAATGGGCATCAAAAGTATATGCAGCTCTTCAGGGAAACTTTATACACAAAGCAAGAGGAAAGGGATATAATATTAATGCAATTTTTTCAACAATATCTTAATTTTTGAAGTTTATCAGTTTATGTGCTGCAACCAAAAATTTGGATGAATGTAGACCTCTTTTAATTTCTGTTGTTTTCTGTTAATCAGTACAGGTAAAAGGCAGTCAACCCTATAACTGCAAGTAAAACCACATACAAAAGCACACTTAATAGTCAAAACCTTTTTCACCTCCAAGCACAAAAGGGAAGATGAACACATTCTCAAAGGAATCCAAAAATCTCTCTTTAAAGCATAGACAATAACTTTTTATGACATTATTTATAGACAAAATGCAAGTGCATATAAACATCAACTTATAAGTAGATACTTAAAAAAACCCCAAAACCCTAAGTCTTTCTCCTTGTAAAAAAAAAAAAAAATCCATTTAATGACTCACAAAACATCAATTCAACATCTCCAAACTTCTGATATAGTACAATTCTGCTAGCAGTCATTCTTTTAAACTAAACAAAACTACAACTGTTACAACAACTTGCATACAAGACTCACAATATTACCCATATACATGCTAAGATATTTTACCATCTTTGACCACAGTTTCCTTCCTTCATTTACAGTTCCCAAACTTTTGTCCTGTTCAGTAACTACTGATTTTTTTCTTAAATAATGAACTCCCTAGATAATGTTATGCTCCCTCAGAAAATAGCAACAACAGGCTTTTCTTTACAGTAATTAAAAAGCCTTGAAATACACTGGCAAATGCAACAAGCTCTCTCACCTGTTGGGAATTTTGAATCCAGATTTTGGGCTGTTGTTTTAAACTGCCCTTGTGTCACTACCTCGGCTACAGAGCTCTGTGTGAAGCACACCACAGAAGGACAAAGCTGCCTTGCAACATAAAAGTAATTACTGTACATACACACAAAGCTAATTTTTTTCCCCTTCTGGTGTTGTTAAAAGCAAAAGTATTTGAAAACAGGGAAAATACAAAACAAGGCACAATTTTGACACCTGTTGAAACACTTCTGCATTCATTCTCACCCTTGCTAACAGCATCAAACTCTCTTGGAGCCTGTATAATATCATAAGAAGTTGTGAAGCATAGCAGATTTTTCTCAATACCAAGACTGCCATGTAAACAGTTGCACTATATTTTTCCACTCAGTACATAAAAGGCTTCATATTAATTCCTTCATATGAATTCTGACATCACTGGCAATAAAAATATAGGTTCAAATTCTCATTTAGTGATCAGTGGAGTTAACTTAGCCTACACTGGCAGAGGAAAAAAGGATGGTTAAGTGAAAAATGACTCATTGTAATGCCATCCTTTGAAACAGTGCATTCCTGCAAATATCAATAATACTGCCAATTACATTTAACACACCCAGATTTGTGCAAGACCATGTTTAACATGAGAAGAAAAGATAATAACAAATACTTGAGAATCCAAACATTCAACAGTAAATTGATAAAAAACAGAGAACTATCACAAATAAGCTTAAAATATGTACATCTTGCACTTTAAATTGTCTGAAAAGATCTGACAATGAAAACACTTTCTTAAATTAGAAAGAAAAAAGATCCACCCCACATATATTTTCTATATTGCCCAGATCACCAATGACTCTTTCCTTGCATGGAACAAGGGGTAGTCAAGAAACATGTACCAGTGACCTTGTGGTGGTCATTAAGACAGTGTTCCTCACACTTAATCTGTGTTAATGAGATTTGTGACAGAGGGACTCACAATCCTGCAAATAAATTCACTAAACACCCGTTAAATTAAAATTCCATGAATCCAGAAACCTACAAGGCAAAAAGGATTAGGATGCAGCAACAAACAGCTGGATTTTAACTGTCAAGATTTTAGAGGGCAATGTCTTTATTTCCTCATAATTAGTGCTAAACGCTACACAGAGATAAGATTTTTTGGATAGAATGTAGTTGATCTTTCTCTTGCTGCTTAATATTTCCTTTCTATGTTTCATCTCATTATTTTCTGTTATGCTTTTCTGATATAGAATCTCTATTTGTAGGTGAGACCAAAATTAAAACAGGAGAGTGCATTTCATGTGAATTTGTCCGTCTCACAATCACCAACATAAATAGAACAGCAGTAGAAGGAAGCAATTCCCACATCAGGAGAACTGGCCTCATATTTAATATTTGCTGTGAAATAAGATATAGTTTTAAAAATAAGGACAAACAGGAGACCCACACACATCCCCCTGGTACTCCAATCTCTTATTCTCCTTTTTTCACCCCTGAAAATGATGAGGCACTACTTACACAAAGTATTTTTGTGCAGTCACTTTCCTGGATTGGTCAAACTTGCTGCCTCAGAGTTTCTTTTTGCAGAAAATAATATAATCAAATAGAGGACTTGGTTTGGGTTTGTTTGGGGTTTTTTTCCCCTTTTCGGGAACTACATCATAAATCCAAGGTTTTACAATAAAGATTTTTCTATAATTAGTTGTAATGAGTCTTGTATGATAGGGGGACATTCAAATAAAAAAGGAACGAATCTTGTAAGAAACAGAATCCTTCTGAATATCTCATGATATTCCTTTTTATGATACAGTCTCTTTGAAAACAAGATCATTAAGTAATGCTTCCAAAATTATCATTATAATTTTGGCACTAAGATATAGATTAAAAGAAAAAAAATACTTTGTAGCAGTCTGTAATAGATCTAAAGTAAAACTTAAAATTACCCTAACTGGATAATGCTGCCTTTGTCCATAGCACATATTCCCAACAAACACAAAGAAGAAAAAGGTCTCATACAAAATACTGAGATGACCTTACAAACAGCTTTATGATGGATAAAAAGAAGGGGGGGAAAAGTCATAAAAAGCAACTGCAGTGGAGGGTAATTTAGAAAAGAGGAACATATTTCTATACAAAGCTGACTATAAATATTTATCAGATGCATAGATGGTCTAAAGATATTAAGAAAAATAATGAAAAATTACTATTTCATTGTCATATACTTCTTGCAAATACATGCTGGGATAATGCTTCAGCTATAATAAAACTGCTCATTATCTGGAGATGCAGTAACAGGAGAACAAACATCATTTATATTGCTGAGAACAATTCAGTGAAGGCAACGAAGGACTACAAGAGCAGAGATTCCTTTTTGATATTTGATGTTTATGTAGGCTGATTGAATTGGAATGATTAAAGTCATTTAATTAGAAACTGTACATGGGAGTTCTTTGCAAAAGAATAACGTATGCATTTGTTCAAATTCATAATACCCACTCTGGTATTGGTACAAAATCCTTTTGGGGACAGAGGGAAAGCAAATCAGGAGAGGATATTTGTGCTGCTCTGCAGTTGACCACAAAATATTTGATTCAGTGTTTGCCACATGGGCAGAACATTGGATGTACTGTTTGGGATATGCTGCTCTCCAGTTCTCACTGGTTATCTGGTCGCCCTAAAGGGATTGCTGTTTCCAGTACTCCATGTATACCTACTGTGTGCAGTAGCTCCCATCTATGAGCCACACTCCACATTATTAATGTCAGTCTAATGCTAAAATAACATCAGTCTAATTCCTGAAAAAGACAATGAGTGTAATTTCTCAAGAAATGTGGATTTTTTTTCCCCCTGCAAATAAGATTTAAAACAAAGATGTGCATGATAGTATAAAGAACCAAACCTGTTTAATTATAACACTTTCTTCCATTTAAAGACCTACAGAGGTTCTCTATTATCTATAGTCACACTACACTGAGAAAGTATTATTTTCTCTAAGTAACAAGGATAACAGCAGCAAGACAGGAAGCAATTTACTTGAGGAGAGCTGGTGGCTGGTCTGAACCAAAGGCTCAGGAATTCCTGGATGCTGTTACTGCCCTTCTCTCCATAATCTCGTGCTGCCTTTGCTGTAATAATCTCCCAGCAGTGTTTGTATTAATCACTTGCACTGCTGTAGCATCCAAAGAGCCCAGTCAGACCTCTTACAGCAGTTAATGTACACACAGAGAAAGAAACAGAGTATCAACATCAAGAATATCTTGCACAATAAAAAAACACTTTTTTTTTTTTTTAATTAAACACAGCACAATAAATGCTGGTTTTACTACATCTCTAATATAAACTTACTTTAGGAAAATTTGCTCATTTAAAGTTCTTAAATTTCCTCTTTTTTATTTTTTGTGCAATATAAAGTAATTTTAACTTTACTACATGCTTTATAGGACTAAAAATAGTTGCATAACATGTTTTGTATCAAATAGTGTTTTTCTTTTTTCCTGGCCATGCCATTCTTTTTGGTTTGTTCTCAGAAGATTTCAATAGAAGAAATCAGCTTTTATGATAGAATATATATATATAAAACAAATTGTAAGATTACAGTTCATAAAGTATTTGCATTTTTTCAGATATATCAGCATTATTTTCATCTCAGGACCACCACGTGTTTTGCTTTTGGATTCCCACAGGTTCACACTGAAAATTAAAGAGAGATGGACACTGTATAAGACAGGTTGTGCTGGTTTTGGTTGGGGTAGGGTGAATTTTCTTCATAATAACTAGTTTGGGGCTAAGTTTTGGGTTTGTGCTGAAAACAGGATGTTTTCCGTGCTGCTGAGCAGTGCTCACACAGAGTCAAGGCTTTTTTCTGCCTCTCATCCCACCCCACCACTGTGTAGGCTGGGGGTGCACAAGGAATTGGGGGAAGCACAGCTGGGACAGCTGATCCTAGCTGGCTCAAGGGATATTCCAGACAATGTGGTGTCATGCTCAGCTTACAAAGCTGGGGGAAGAAGGAAGGGGGATGTTTGGAGTGATGGCATTTGTCTTCCCGAGTAATATCATGGAAAGCCCTGATGGAACCCATGACAGAGCCCTGCTTTCCTGGGGATGGTCAAACATCTGCCTATGATGGAAAGTAGGAAATTAATTCCTTGTTCTACTTTGGTTTGCTTATTAAATGGTCTTTATCACAATCCATGAGCTTTCTCACTGTTAGTCTTCTGATTTTCTCTCCCATCTTACCTTGAGGGGGTGAGTGGCTGGTGTGGGCTTGGCTGCTGGTTGGGGTTCACAGATAAACATTTTTTATGTTTGTATACGAAAGTATGTTTATATGTAATATAAAAATTACAAATATATATATACAAAGAATATATATAACAGAATTTATGACATAATGACATTATCTACTGTCAGCAGAAGAACAGGTACCATCTGTGAGCATTCACATGAGTAGAATGAAGCAGCATGAAGGTCCTCCATGATAGCATTATACAAAGGAAACATATACAGAATATCTGCTGTTGGCACCCACATCTTCGCTCCTGGCTGGGCAGCCCTGGGAGAAGGGCACTCTCAGTCATTCCTTGATTATTAGAACGTCAAATATCAAGTTTGTTTATTGAATTAAGTTTCATGTTGCAATTGAAATGGCAGATAGGTCTCCACAATGAAACACTAGGAAATGAGCCAGTTGTCAAGTTCAACACCATTTAGGACTGGGAGCAGGGATGGAAGATGGGATAACAGCAGCAGCACAGAAACCAGCACCTCATCCATTCAAAGGTGGGGAACTCAGCAGATTGGAGGAATGGGTGGGTGCCATGGATACAGACTTCAACAGTTTGGAAACTACCATCTCCCAGTTTCTGTATGATGATGTGGTCCCTCTTTAAAGAACAGCAGGAACATCTGACTCTAACACCCTGCAACCAAGACACAGCAAACACAAAACTTACAGCAGATGAAGAGTGAAAATACAGTGACCAAGCACTGCAGTTGTGTTACGAAGATGGAAATCTCTAGCAGCATTACAGAACTGAGAGCCAGGATTTGCACAGTAACAAGAGGGAAAAAACTACTGGAATTTAAAATAATTCAATTTACAAGATTTGGCCTGAGGAAAAATACATATAGCTGATGTTTGAAAAAAGTTGCTAACCAACTCACTGAGCCCAAAATTGATCATGGAAAGCCAAGAGGAGGATAGCATAGGTTAATTTTTAAGATCCTAATATTTTTCAGGCAGTCAAAAAAAAAACCCAACAAACCAAACAAAAACATTCCTACCCAGAAAAATCCCTTATTTCTGCATCAACCACCATGGGGATCTGCCCTAAAATAAAGGGGGATTTGGGGGCATTATGGACTTTCATATGCAACACACCAAGATTGTGAGTGAGAAGAAAAATACTTCATCTAAGAGGTCTTGCTCTCATTTTTTGCACGGGTCTGAAAGAATTCACATATAATGTCAAGGCCACAACTAGATCCAAACCTTCAAATCTAACCCAAGACTCAGCCCCTGGTTTGTCCATGTCACACCTTTGCTTGGCCATAACTGGGGAAGGGAAGGGGTACAGGAAAAGCTCCAAGTCTGCCTCTGCCACACACTCAGGACCAACTTACTCAGCCACGTAGCTCAGCCCAGAACTGACAGATATTCTGACCCGAGCTGAACAGAGTTCACTGAGCACGGTTCTGCCCGGCAATGTCCCTTGTCAGGCTTCATTCTGCTTTCACCCCTTTCTGGGACATTTAAGAGTTGGAGGGAATTCCCCTTGGCAACAGCTGGGGAGAAGCTCTTCCTCCCAACACCCCAAGGAACAGGGGCCAAATTGGCTGTGTTTCACAGCTGAAAAAAGAAACAGCCCTTGGAGCAGATGGCAGGCAGCAAAGAGTGGTGTTGGAAACAATCTTTCAAGGCAATTTAATCCAAAAATCACAATTCCACACAGCTTTCCAGTGAGACCCCAGCTACCTGAAAAACCCTTAACATCCTGGCAGAGAATTTTCTGATCCTTAAATAAAATAATGGTAAATAAATATGTAACATCTATGATTATTAAAAGCAAAGGTATATCAATACAGATTAAAGCCTAGGTACCACCAGCACAGACACAATAGAAAGAGACAACCACACATCACAAATGCATTTTTCCCCTCTGTATGGGTATCAAAAGCATCAGCCAGACTGATCTTCAACAGCAATATAAAACTTGTAGCAAAAAAAAGTGTTCATTGACATCACTCTGAGAGAACACATTTTGCTACAGGACTGGAAGTATCACATCCTCCTCGCTGGCCTTGGCTCATGACTGCAACATTTTGTGTAAAACAGTATATATAGTAATATAACTGTAATAACAGGTGCTAAAGTGATTAGTTTTGCACCATGCTAAATTGGTATATTCTGAGATTAAAACTTAAGAGTAGAAACTAATAGTATTCAGAGACTTTATTGCCCACTTTTTCTTAACAGAGCTCATGCTGCTATCTGTTAAACATCATCATCATCATCAGTGTGCCCCCTTGCCCATTCTGCCAATTAAAATCACCCCAGAAGTACAACATCAAAAAGATTATGTTTTCTTTAAGCTGACCTTTAAAACTGAAGTTTACAATGCCCTGGTAAGAACTTAACATCTTAATTTACATAATTTTCTTCTAAATTACAAGTCATGTTTTATCAGAACAGAGCAACCCAGAGGACATGGGCAAGCTCTGAGCCAGCAGCAAAACACTCAAACCCCAATGGGCTTAAACGTTCTCACGGACAGGTTACACAATACAAGAAAACAAGAAAAACTAAAAAGTCATCTGCTGTTGAATTGTACATACCCTCTTTCCCTTGAGGGTTGCCAGTCACCTTCCACTCTTTCTGAGCATTTTAAACAATTACCCAAATAAGATGCAAAATAAAAGTTAACAAGTGTTGAATTGCTAGGAAATGTTTGTAACCATCTGGAATGATAGGGCAGAACAACTTCTTGAATTAAGAAAGGTTGTTTCCTTCACTTGCTGCATGGCAGAACATTTGAACTGAAAGTTGTTGAGTCCACTTCTAGCCCCAGCAGCATCACAGAAAATTAGCATCAATCCAGAAGGAACACAATGATGACAACTGGATTCAAAGTGCTCTGGCTGGAGGAAAGTTTCCCTCAACACGTGTTAACACCCAGCATCCATCAAATATATTATTGTTCCTTGACAAATGTGTGAAAGTACAGAGTGGGGCCCCAGAACAGTCCAAATCTGAAAGTACCTCATGCATTAAAACAAGTTTCTAAGACTTGGTTGAAATGGTAGTAATTACAGACCTGTATGCAAACATCATATTTTCAAGGCCAGATACTAGACTTCTAGTAACTTAAAAGTATATCTTTGTTGAAGAACCCTTTTAAAATTCTTATATAGAAAATAGATAAATATGTAGCTACTGTCATATGTTCTGTGGTGCTGATTATTCTCATTTAGAATATCCTTGAACAAAAAGCAGAAACAAGAACACACTTGGCACTCCTCCCACAATTCATTACATGATGTGCTAGGAAAAAGACTTTTTTCCCGTCCATGATTAAAAGAATAGACACAGCTATTACAATTTTTATGTTTGATTCCTGAAGCAGACAATGTCCTGCTATCATATCATGCATGCTTGATAAAACATATACATGTCTTTCTAGCAAGGACATAGACTAGAAAAAGACAGGTTAGCTCAGCAAATCCAAGTCAGCTGTTCTAGAGCAAGCTCTGCAAATCAGGTTTCTACATTATGCATTGGTTAAATCTGCATCTGATACTCCCACTCTTTGTTGAACAGCCCTTTTATCAACTCAGATGCAAAAATTCAGAGGAGGGGGGAAAACCCCCACAAATGTTTATACTTAATCCTACATTTCCTTTTAAACACTATGATTCAATAAAACAATTCAATATTAAAAAAACCCCTAAACTCAAACTATTTCTATTATTCTACTATTCCCACGGGCTGTCAGGCTATCATTAAACCACTTGTTCCACTCTGAAAACCCCTGATCACCTGTTAAGTGTCAGGTTCCTACACTTTGACTAACTGCAGGCAGGAAACACCAGGAAACATCTCATGTCCACGGTGAGCTATGTTGAATTCTGTCAGCCAAAACCACCCGTGCAGCCACTCCCTGTCCACGCAGATGTCCCGGCAATAGCTTTCCTTCAGCCTGGGAAAACCAGGAAAGGCACATTTCTGCGGCCAGTCAGCCTTCCAAGTACTATTTAGGTGCCATCTCCAAAATCCTCAAGCTCTTCTGGCAAACGGCTATCCTTGGCAATCAAACTCATTTACATTACAAAGCTGCTCTCAAGAGATTACTGAAATCCCTCTGATTTCACTTATTTAATTTGGTAAGCAGATTGTGTTGCTGCAAAGTAGATTTGCAGATATCTGGATGGACTGTCACTGTGTGCAAAACATGATACTGAATATAAGCTCACAGAACAAGTTTGTTTTTGCAACTGGTGCTGTCAAAGAGATGCAAAAAAAGAAGAAAAATGCTACAAATTTTTGACTTCATGGTTTGGTTGTGGTGGGCAGAGCTGCAGAGCACCAAATCCTTGTGCACACATCTGTGTCCTTCATCCGTGCCAGTACCATAGTCCTGGTTTCATGCAGCACTATAGCAAAGCAAAAAAAAAAATAAAATCACATTGTATATTAATATTTATGCCTACTGGTAAGCTACTTGCATCATTTGCACAGCCACCCTGTTGGATAAAATCGCCGCTGCACTTACAATCGCATCTGAAGATATTTAAGGAATAAAAACACTTAGCCGGTCCACTGCGTTAGATCTTTCCCGCAGTCAGTCTAACCTCATCCAGAATTGTAAAGCACGTTTGTCAGCCCTCTGAGCACTACTGTGAAAGCTTTCCATGTAAAAATGTCATTTGCCTTTTGTGGTGACAGCTATAAATGTGAACTACGAGTTTCAACGGGAAGCAGCGTTTGATAGCACGGCCAGACCTCCTCCTCTCCTGTCAGCAGCCGGCACAAATGTGAGCCGCGTTACTGGAGAGGGCTGCTCTGTAAAAGGGTTCTGAGGGCGAGAAGTCACCTCTCAGCTCTCACTGCGGAGGATGCAATTGCAGTAGCCCTGCCCCTGGCCCGTCTGCCCAGCAGTAGATTCAACAGACAGATGGGCAAACATGAAATACATTTAAAAAAAACCCACTAGGAAACAGTTTACTGCAGAAAGGTAGAAATATGCCACAACAGGAACAGGACTTGTCAGCTGTGGCCTTGCAAAGGTAGGCTTTGACATTGTCTCAAACACAATGCTCTCCTCCACAGTTCTGCACAGAAGTTGAGAGAATTGAGGAAGTCACCTATTTAACCTCAGGCAAGAATAACTCACTCCGCTCATCTTTTGAAATTGTATATATGCAATCCGCCCAGGATCAGGAAATTTCACTCACACCAACGTGCTCAGAAGGTACAATGGTAACTCTGCTTTGGAAAGGTAAACAGAAGAACATGGGGGTCAAACAGACTGATAAATTAATCTGAATTAGTACAAGGGAACGTGGTAGGATTTCATGCCTTTTTAACATTTATAAAATATAGATATAAGTGAGTTCTTATTAGACAGCCAAGATGAACTTTGAAAGCAAGTATTATACTTGACCCACACAAGTAACAAGGCTCTCCTTCTTCAGTATAATCCACTTGGTTTATGACACCATATTGCTTTGGGAATTTAGTCTGATAATTTTTGGAGCCTCCTTCCCCCAATCCTCTTCCATCATATAGCATTTCTAGCTTTTGAAGAATGCAAAAACATTTTCTAGGTAAGGAGAGCCAGTATGAAGACAATGCCTTTATGCTTGCAAGTGGCATCTGACAATGGGGTGGCTTTTGACCAGCCTCCCTGCAATAATAACAGGGCAAGGAGTAGTTCTGTGTTGTTTGAACACAAAGCACAAACGGTTAAACCAGGCACAGAGAAGGTTTGCAGCCTGAACTTTATCCAAGTATTATAAAAGATGAGATCTCACCAGTGGCACTCCTCCCCCTCAGATGAAACAGGGCTGCAGCACCTTCTAGCCGCACAGGAGTGGGGTCACTTGATTTTTGTGTGCCAACCTGCCACACCTGTAGCCCACTGGAAAGGATGCCTGGGGCTTCACCCACCACAGGCACAGCCAAATAAAGTCATCCCACATTCCAGCACCTTATTTTCCTGCATAGAAAGGGCAGATTATTCATGAGAAGTGCACTACAAAAGCCTGACTTTTCCCAAGAATGTGAGGTACCTGCAGTCAGAACTTCAGTTACACTCTGCTCTGGCGGTGCCAGGGCACCACATAGCCCTCACTTCCAAGGGTGAAGTAAACAGCTTGAGGAAGAAGAAAGAGCTTTGAGGATTGTGTCATACAAGCATTAATATAATGTTCACATCAGCAGCACTGTGGCTTTTTAATTTAAAGCACGTATTCCTCTGAGAATTACCATTATCTCATTTTTTTGCACTCTACCTATTATACAATTCTTTTTGGAGATCTTAACGTGACTGTCATGGCTTCTGAAAAGCAGCAAATCACAACCCCCAGCCACCACCAGCCCTTTAAAAGGGCCCAGAGGGGGGAAAAAGCCAGCACATCAATCGTCACAGCTTTCAACGCATCTTCCCTAAAAGGAAGAGTTAAGCGTTATTTCATATATTTTTCCGCGCATAATTTCAGTTATTTCTCAGTAAACATATATCCCAGGGCTCCGGCATTTCATCACGGAGGTTTAATTGAGAAAAAAAAAAAAGCAGGGGGAGGGGGGGGATGCAGAGGGAGGGGCGTGGGAAGGGTGGGAATTTGGGGGGGCCGCGCTGACCAACACCCCCCTCCACCCCGAGCCCAGCGCAGCTCCACGACCCCCCCTGGCGGTGCCTGGCGCGGGGTGGGATCGGAGGGATCCAGGCGGGATGCAGGAGGAGGGAGGGAAAGGAGGGTGGGGAGAAGGGAGCGCCGGGCCGGCCTCGCTTGATGACTACACAATGAGCAGTGATATATTTTAATTTAAACACCATAAACCTATTGAGTGCTTAATTAACTTTAACCGTCTTTAGGGGAATGAAGCCAATTTGAGGGGGGTCAAAAAGGAGTTGTTTCGATATCAAACGGTTTTTACATAGTCGATCCATTCATTCGGCCCACAGCTACTGATTAACACACAAAATTAACATGTTAGTAAAAATTCATATTCAGGTCCCCGGGGAAATTAAGATGCACATGCACAGAGCATGATTAGCACAACTATTGTTTTCCCCCAACAATATAATTTAATGGGTTTTCAGAATTACAGAAAGAGAGACTGGGTGCTGGTTTGAATTGATTATTTACCACAAAGCTTTGAAATATAGAGAAGACGGAAAACATCCTGAGCCAAGAGGGCAGCGACCGAGAAAAACAGGAGCAGAGCAAGTCCCCACTGGAGGAGGGTATGGCTGGAGCAAGGGAGCAGGCAAGAGTCAGGCCCTCTGTGTCCCACAGCATCCCACCAGCCTCCCCAAGGACTTTTCCCTTCGCCCTTGCCCACCGATGTCTTCCTCTCCTCCTCCCCTCCTTCCCTTTCAAGTTTTCATGTTATTTTTCCATTGTGTCATTTGTTTTAGTAAGAGAACAAACAGCTCAAAGCCTCTTCCTATGCCTCAAAATATTGTACTTGCCAATTACTTTTCAGAAATAAGAGGATTAGGAAGAGCGCCAAACAAACAAAGCAAAGGTGAATAAAAGAAGCGATATTTTTAAAAATATACAACTGGCAACCCAAACCAAAATCACTGCCTGGAGGACCTGGCTCTTAAGTAATAATGAAAGAAAATGAGAAACCCTCAGTGACTTCAGTAGTTTTTGGATCAGGCCCTCACATATGGGTGTGTGTCCCCCCCCCCATGGTGTCCCACACATCCTAGAGGGAAAATCATCATTTCCAGCACAGAAAGGCACCAGGAGAGTTCCCAGCCATGTGGTGCCAGAGGTGAATCATGTGAGGCCACCAAAGTCTAAAAGTCAACAGTAGAGAGGAAGGCAGAGATGCAAAAGTCTGAATTCTTGCATCACTAAACTATCTGTAGACCTCCCATGTTCAGCAGGTTAAAAAAAAAAAAAATGCAATTATGTGGAGCTCAGACCAACTATTTAGTGTAAAAGAAGATGCTTTGTTTCTCTTATCTGAATAATGTGACCACAGTCTACACAAAGATAAACTGTCAAACTAACAAAGGTCTTGTGACTGACAAATGGTCCTGTGGCTTCCTAGGTGAAATATATTAATTGTTTAATGACAGTAAAGATAGAGACAGGGAATTCTCTTGTCATAAATGCACTTGACCACCTGCAGCTGGTGAGATCTCACTACTACACCCATCAACTCTGCCTGAGCTACCAGAGCTCAGGTCCCACAGTTATGTTAAACATAACATAATAAAATGCTGTCTTACTGCCATAGTCCACGAAGACGATAAATTCAGGAAACTTTGAATCCTTACACGAAGTCTGTTAGACTTAGAATCCCAAATGCTGGAAAAAGAACACATACCAACTTCCCTGGTATTGCAGACACAGTTAGCAAAGGAGGGCAAAACCAAGCCTAATACAAATAAACATACAACTAGTTCAGTCAGAGTTTTCAACCTACTTTAACGAGACTCAAAGTTCTGCTCCCACAATTTTAGCATCTGGACATGCAATCCCAGTGCCTAGGTGTTTTTGTACGGGTCTAATTTAAACATGAAACAGAATTAAATTACTAGGGTGGCCAACAACAGTTATGATTCTATGTTTAAAATATTATTTATGAAACAGGACTAATAAGAGCAATTTTATAACCCCATTTATCTTTGCATGTGATTTCCATTCTACATTTGATGTTACAGTAGTTACAAATGTAGAAAATTTTAAAGACCAAAGAATTTGAAAGGTATCTGGAGCCTGTAGATCAGAAAACAGTGCTAAAGCTAAACACTGTAGTGAAGCAGAAGAAGATGGGGAAGACTGGCTGAATGTCTTATGAAAGCACAGGTTATGAAATTAGTTTTTGGTTTATCATCAGCTGATTATTGCAAGAACCACAGTGAAGCACCTAAAAGTGGAGAGTTGATAGTGATCTTGGACTCAGTCTTCAATCAAACAGTGGAAGGACTGCAAGAGAATAAGCACAGTTCAGCAGTGATCATAGTTACAGTTCACCTCCTTGCAGAATATGATATGTAATAGTAACTCACAATAGTGTCTTAAGGAAGGGAAATGATTTCTTTATTCATTGCAAAGATGGGAGTCTGAAACAGCTCATATGGGAAACCTCCAAAGAAGTTAAAATGTATTTAAAGTGGTAAAAAATAAATATATTTTCAGACTCATAAAAATGAGCTTTTAAAAATGAGTTTGTAAAAACGAGTAAAAATATTTCTCAGTTTAACTAACTTTAGTACAAAAAGAATCTTGCCATTTCATGGATACTGAGAGAATGGTCTGCCCAAAACCTATTCAAACACAATAAAATATCCCCCAGAAAAGAGTTGGCTGTTTTCAGTGAATTTGCATCAGACAAGGCTGACAAAGATTTCTAAAAGAAGAAGTTATTAAAAGAAATTTTGTTTAAACACAGGCATATGTTTAAAAGGAATGGGAAAAGGCCAAAGGATGATCTAGCTTAAAAGGCAGGTGTTATGGATTGGCCTGGAAATTGTGCATCACAGTCCATTTCACTGGATCTGTCTGAGTCTACAAGAGAGAGATCTAGATGTGTTCTGTCAACTGAGCAGGGCAAGGCAGCAGAGAGAAGAAGCTGAAAGTCTGGCTCTGGCTAAGTCTTCTTTACATCACTATCAAGCTGAGTAGTTAAACACACATCAGCTCTTCTCCCAGTGCAGCACGAAGCTAAACACTCCTCCGTAAGAGGAGTGAAAGCCTCCTGTCCTACACATAGGAATTGCCAAACTAAGCACATGTTGGTTATCATTTAGGCAGTGTTGAGAAATCTTTTGATCCAAGTGCCATCTAAGGATCTACTAATGAAACAATCTAAATTGACTCTAAACACGTCAGGATGGGTGTTGAGAGCAGGGAGTTCTAAGTTACTGTCAAAACTAACATGCTTGTCAGGCCACACCTGGAACTGTGTGTTGAGTTTTGGTCCCCACTATCAAAGAGATGTGGATGGGCTGGAGAAGGGCCATAAAAATGGGGAAACCTTCCATATCAGGAAAGGCTAAGAGGACTGGGTTTGTTCAGCCTTGAGAAAAGAAGGCTTAGAGGAGACATTTTCACTGTGTTCTAGTATTTAAAGGGTGTCTACCGAGAAGGTAGAGTTTCTCTTTTTACAAGGACTCATATGGAAAAGTTGAGGGATAATGGGTACAAGTAATTCTGGGGAGATTCCAATTAGACACAAGAGAAAAAATTTTCACCGTAGGAACATCCAGACATTGGAATAATCTCCACAGGGAAGTGATGAATTCCCCAACTTTGGGCATCGTTAATATTCAGCTGGACAGGGTGCTAGGCCATCTTGTGGGGAAAAAGTGGTCACATAACATTTTATAGATGGTAGAGGGCTGCATGTTCAAAATGGCACAACTTTGGAAAACCTCAGAGTTTCTCACTGTATCTTTGCAATGGGCAATTCAGGAGCAGGGTGGCATTAAAATTTTGTGAAAATGAGGGCCACAACATCCAAAAAATAAACAGCTTAACATTACTGGAGTACTAGACACTGAAAAGTCTGAAAATTAATTCCCATGGCTCATGTTCAGGGAATCTAAGTGTGTGGATAACATCTTCCCACTGTAAAAGCACGGTAAATAAAAAACAATGGTATGACCAAGAAAAGCACCAGTACACACTGCCTTCCAGTAAAGCAAGAAATAAAACCACCACTATTACATTAATTACCGTGGCTGCTGCAGATGAAAAAATCCCACAACATTTGATGGATGGAGCTATTTATTTCATGGGAAGAAATGAACAAAAATAAGAAAATTATCAGCAAAATTCTATAAATGACAGGAGATAGCACACTTGCAGCAAGAGAATTTTCCACTGGCCTTTCTCATGATCAGTGAGACAAAAGCCCCAAGGAGAAACCAGAGTGTAACACCACAACACAGAGGAGCCTTGTGGAGGCTCCTGTGCATAAAGAGGATGACTAAACCAAAAATTCACATTAAAGAATGAATTTTTAAAAAATATTTGCCTAGAAAACGATGCTTATATCCATAGTAGTTAAACAAAAGATACTTTTTATCACATACATAGAAGACAAAAAAAATTTCATGATAGAGCAACAGACAGACTGAGAAGCAACTTTTATGAAGAATTTAAAAAAAAATCCATGTACTTCATTGATGTAAGACTATCTCCTATCAAAAAATAAATCATAAATAATGCTGAAATTACCTCAGCAACTATTTAGTTGAAGCACATCATTATATTTCACCCGTATAATTTGCTTTTGTCACAACACAATAAACCACAAGCAGGTGATTCACGGATAAGCTCCATGAAAGGCCAAAATGTCTGGATATCATCTAAGAATATGAGAGCTGCTATGCTTTCAGTAGTATAAATTATTTAGACTAGCATAGTCTGAGCAACACAAGTAGTAGGCAAAGTTTTTAAACTCTGAGCGTAGATCCTCAAGCTCATAAAATACTCTTAATTGGATATTCACCTATACATGGAATATATGTCAATTTAGGTACTATAACTCTCCACAAATATACAAAAAATTCTGAAGCTATCTGGAAAAAAAAGTGTTTAGAGAAAAACCCCACTGAATTTATTTCAGATCCTATGTTGTCTGGCATAAATGATGAGGGGGAAAAACCCACAAACAACCTGCAGAAACTTAAAAGTACATTCACAATTTGCATCAGCAATTCAACTCAAAGTTCACTAACACACTTGACATCTGCAAACGCCATGTATGTTTTCCACTGAAGCCCCCCTTGCCAGGGGCTCTAACACAAAGATAAATATATTTCACACAGGTTTACAGCAGTATATTCTAGACGACTATGTGGTTGTGGAGTTGCAACAAGAGCATTCCTTTATTTTATGCACATAATGAAAATAGTACTTAATGCACTGATGTTTTCCTGTGAACTTTTTGTATTGCATGAGTGATAGTCTCAACCCCATTTAAAAACAAAAAGGCAAAAGTGTTTCCTATTATGATCTTTTCAGGCAGAACAAGTGAAGAGTTATGGCAAGTTTATGCCACTTCTAAGATGTTTAACACAAGTATCATAATTGTCACTTAATGGGTCAGGAAACAAAGACAGACTTGTCTCGGTGGTGTTGTCTGTTCTCTACAGATCACACTTATTTTCCTTTCATATTTAGGAAATGTAATTATGTCTAATTCAAATTACAAGAGAATAATTATACAAAGCCATTTCTTTCTTTATAGTTAATCCTCTGAATATTTTATTTGCCAAGGCATACAATTTTCCAAAAAGAAAACATTAACTTATGTGGCCCGTATGGAATTTATTTAATTATATGATATTCCAATATGGTTCCCTGCAATTTATTATGTTAATTAGTTAGATTATGTGTGAAACACTTCGTAATGAGCCCATTCCATTACATGTATTTTTAAAATCCTTCTAATGAAACATTTTTCTGCATTTGTGAAAGATAACTTGGCTTTGTAGTTTAAACAACATACCATTTATATCAGTGTAGACTTGCTAAAGGCTTTGAGAAGTATAAACTGCGTTTTTTGTGAGACTGCAATATCCTTACTATAACTAAACACCAGAGTAATTTGAGAATACTGTAATTGGAGAATACTCTGAATTTGATATCATAACCAACTCCTATACTATTTTAGGAGTAAGTGCAATATTATTGATTGCAATTGGGGGGGAGAAAAAGACCTCCAATCATTCTTAAACCAGGAGGGCAGAAGAGGATTAAAAGAAAGCCTTTAATAACCAGCATGTGCAAATCTCTTTTGGAAAAGAGCCAACAAGCTAGATCAACGTGGATTTCTGCAAGAAAGGAAGTTACTGCTTATTTCATACAAGCTAACTACAAGCTACTACTACTGTGTGAGCAGGGAAACACACCACTGAATGTAAAATCTCTTCTGTGACATCTTGTTAAGAATGTATTTTCCAAAAGTCCTGAGGTACTGTCTCACTTGAAACTTCATTTGGTACAAGCAGTTTTCCTTTTGCTAAAATGAGGAATGCACTGCACTTCCTCGCCTGAGCTTTTAATAGCAAAAGGTGAGATACTTTTTAGGTAGATGTCAGGGGTTTGTGCCAACACAGCCTTATGTGTCAAGGCTGGAAACATATTCCCAGGACCATGTTGGAACTCCTAATACATTCTGCATTTAGCTGGGAATTCATGCCTGGTTCTTTAATCTCCAAATACACCCTGGCATATTTGTAGGTGGATGAAGTACTGACAGAACACCCTTTTCAGCTATAGATGCTACAACTCACAATGTACCCACCCACTACTGCTTTCCTGCTACTGAATTCTGCCAAAGAAGCCACTTCATAAACTTGGGGTTTGTTTGTTTGTTAGGTTGCATTTCTTTTCATATTCAGGAAGGGCAGACAGGGAGGGGGTGTCAGTGAGCTGGAGTGTGTTATGGGTGGGATTAAAGGGAGAGCAGGGGCAAGTGATTTTTTAGTGGGGTTCTGCAACAGGCCAACTGACCAGAAAGATGGAATGGATGAGGGTCTCTACAGACAAGTAGAAGCAGCCTCATATTCACAAGACCTGGACTTCAATCACACTACTTTGTTGGAGGGACAACACAGAAGGGGCAATCCAGGAGGTTCCTGGAATGAGCTGATGATAAATTCCTTCTCCAAGTGACAGAGGAGCCAACAAGGAGAGGTGTTATACTGGACTTTGTTCTCATCAATAAGGAGAGGGTGATAGGGAATGTGAAGCTCAAGGGCTGCCTTGGTTTGACCTTTTGCTCCATGAACTGTTGGAGATCAAGATCCTGAGGGCAGTGAGGAGGGTGCACAGAAAGCTCACTACCCTGGCCTCAGGAGAGCAGACTTCATCCTCTTCTGGAATCTGCCTGATAAAATACCATGAGACAAAGCCCTGAAGGGAAGAGTAGCCCAAGAAAGCTGGTTAATATTCAAGGATCACCTCTTCCAAGGACAGGCATCCTGGGAATAATAGAGAATAATTGTTTAGGAAAGCTAAAGCCAGAATTAAATCTGGCCAGGGATGTCAGGGCAACAAGAAAAACTTCTATAGGTAAATTGGTGATAAAAGGAATACTAGGGAGGAAGGAAGGAAATGGGAGACCTGATTACATGGGATAGGGAGGAGTGTTTTTTGCCTCAACTTTTTTCACCTTGATCTTTGCTGGCAAGTGCTCCAGCCACACTGCTCAAGTCAGAGAAGCCAAAGGCAGGGACTGAGAGAAAGAAGAATCACCTACTGTAGAAGACAATCCAGTTTGAGACAATTTAAGGAATCAGAAAGTGCACAAGTCCATGGGACCTGATGAGATAAATCCATGGGTCCCAAGGGAACTGGAGGATGAAATTGCTAAGGCACTATCCATCATATTTAGTAAGTCATGGCAGTCCAGTGAAATTTACACTGACTGCAAAAGGGAAACAAAATCCTCACGTTTGAAAAGAAAAACCAGGAAGTTATAGGTGATAGAGGACAGAAATAAAGTTTTTAAAAGACCTGCTGCTCAATGATGAGGGCAATGGATCCTCAATGCAAAAAAAATCCACAAAGAAATTCAAGTTGAATCACCTCTCCCCTTAGATCCTTAATGGTTTTCCCTTTGTGTCATCTGAAAACATATTAACACTGCAGGATCACTGATGTTGGCCCAAATGTCACATTTAAGTCAGTTTCCAATTATTATTTTTACCATTTATATTCATTTTGCCTTAATGGAGCACTGTTAGAGCACTATAAAGAATTCTGCTGTGGTCACATATATTTCAAAGACTCGACAGGCAGACAGCTGCAGAAGCTCTCTATTTGTTGCAGATGGCCTGAATTTTTTTGATCAACATATACTGATGTAGTAATAATCAATGCAGGCAGAGGAGAAGGTATCAGGATATATTCCAAACAGCTAAGCTTGTGTTGTATGTCTTCCAGCTGTTGCATTCACATATATGCTTCCATATATCAATCCTTTTTAAAACTTTATAATTTGTGTTAAATCTATTGACTTAACTGCTGTTAACAAACCAAGAAATTTCAGGACTACAAGACTGTTTATGCCTGGAAAGACAATGGAAATATGCTACATATCAAAGTAAACATTGCACAACTAGTAACAGATATTGCATCTCATGCAAATGCTGTGAATTTTGGCTGCATTTGAGATTTTGCCAGTACTAGGACCACCAAACCTAACATTTAACTAATAAAAATTACCAACAAAATCTCACACACCAAAAAACATCCACGAGAAATTGCAGCTGTATTTCATAAGGTATCAGCAAAATCCAAACATAATTTTTCTCCAGGTCTTCAAGCAACTGATTCCTTAATACTACATTTTGTATGTGTCCATACTAAGGTATTACAAAACCAAAAAGCTGGTTATTTAACTTTCCAAAGCTGGTTATTCAGATGTCTTCCTGGGTTATGAAGTACAGGAAATGTAAAAAATAAAATAACCAACACGGGTAGTTTAGAATATTTACAGTCTTTCACTTTAACAAAATGACTCACATGCTTGCTCCTGAAAGACTGCTCAGTGAAGAAACCCTCCAGTGTCTGTTCCTTTAGCAGATATCCTTGAAGAAAAACAACACAATAAATTTGCTAGGCTAAGAAGGTGTGTATGAGTCCAACCATAGGTTTTTTTCAAACAGAATTAACATCCTAAATGTTCCTGTACAGGAAGAAGACCTTCTCACTGTCCCCTGGCTCACACTGAGGCACTAGCCAGCAAGAGGAAGGGATGGTTGTCTAAATTGTCACCATCACTTCCTCAGAGATCTCCCACAATGATGCTCCCTAGTAGGTCACAGCTGAGAGCACACCATGGACTAATGGTTTGGTTCTCATTACAAGTTCTTAGAATGCCATTAAAGGCTCTCTGACAGTGAGCCTTTAAAGCACCTTATCTTGCTTTAATGCTCTTTAGAGAAGAATTAAATAGACTAATACATTCACAATGAAGTTTATATGAATACTTCAAGAATGCCTGTATTATGCTTCATTTACTTTTTTCAGAGAGCAAAGTAGTGACCAAATATAGATCATATAAATCATATCCAGTTCCCAGCACTAAATATCACAACTTGTACTTCACAACTTCTCTCAGCATTTCCTCATGACCTAACAACAGCTCTCCTCTGTGGCTAGTACCTTATCTCCCCATCAACACAGTGCACACCATCACAGCAGGGAATTACAGTCTGTGTCATGCTGTGACTGGCAGGAGTTGAAATGCTCCAGATCAGTTCTGCATAAACCTTGACAAGTCTTTCCTAAAAAAAAAATAAAAAATAAAACCTGTACACCAAGTCACAGAGTTCCTCAATTCTTAGCTCCAAGCCTTTCAATACTGCAATAGTTTTAATTTAAATGATTGGTGATGAACAAGTATTCTTTCCGCGTGTATTGTGCACTTCAACACACGACTGACAGTTTTAAAAACTCGTGCATTAAAATGATTGTCTAGCTATGTATTTAAACAATTAAGTCATCATTAATTCAGTAAATGCCATAATAGGCTTTTAGAAATTACAAAAGAATCCTTTCCCACGACATACATCGATATGATATTTGTTTAACTAGTTGATCTGCTTATTATGCACTAATTTAATGCTTTTAAAAAATATATAGCAAAAAAATGCACAAAGGAACAAAGTTACCCTCTGCAATTATTGGATACAATAAGTTTCAAAATCCTGGCCTGCCACACTAACTAAAAACACCTTAGTGCCACCACAGGACCTCCCAACTCACTCGGCACCAAAGGGTTAACCTCACACATTTAATATCCTACCTCAAACAAGAACAATTGGAGCAAGAACCAAGGTCTTATGGTAGCTTTAGTAAGACCACGCTGCTTCTTCAGAACACAACAGTAAAAAAGCCATGCAAATGGAGATGAATGGAGCACAAGCCACCGAGGTAATTAAAAATGTATTTTCCATCTCCTAGTAATTGAATTGTGTACAAGCTGCAAGTTAATGAGGTCATCTACCCTCGAGCACTGACAGGAAAGCAGGAATAATTATCTTTCAATTTTTTCTTATGTAGCAATTAATTTTAACCATTCGCCTACACCCCACTCCCACTTCCCTCGTTCCAGTCAGTCAAAGTCACGGCTAAGCCGAATTGACAAGCAATTGATACGGCAGCGGCGCGGAGCCGCCGAGGCGGGCAAGGTAATCAAGGGGCTGCAGCTGTTGAGGGCTAAGAGCTTCCAGGTGAATGTCACCTGAGATTTTGCATTCTGCCACTCGGAGGACTTGGGGACACACAGCAGTGCCTGACAGCACATCTGGTGCCAGGTGGGCAGGGAGGGGACGTCGCTGATTCGGGAAGGGAACAGAAGGGTGGACAAGGATTGATGAATGGACAAGACTTGAAACAAAAAATGTCCTTTTTGGGGTTTTATTTTAGGGCTCATCTACTATTAGTATTGCAATACTCAAAACTCATCTACTATTTGAGTATTGCAAATTACAGCTGCATTAAAAAAAAAGAAAAAAGTGTAATGCTTTGGCTTTTAACTCAAAAACTCAAACACCAACCAGACTCAAAGCCTTATGATGTCTCCTGTAACTATCTGACATGGACTTTCAGCAACTCTACACTTAAAAGGAACTAAGTGTGTAAGTGTGTGCCAAATCAAATCTGAGAGAGCAGGACACAAAGAGGAATTTGGCACTTTGACCTGTGCACGGAGGCCTCGCAAGCTCTGTGCAGTTGTCCACATTTATAACTGGGCTGGCAATCTCTGTGGTTCTCCCTTTGACCTGCACCATCTTTAAGCAGCTAAAATGAGCAGTTCAGTTCACAAAAAAACCCCCAAAAGCTAAGGGTCTTTTAACAAGGACAACACCACAATGTAACAAATTCACTTAATTCAAGCGTTTCACTAAAACGACTAAAATCAAAGGAAGGAGGTCTAAGTGTTTGGTTATTAATTCAACTCCTACCTTTCCTCCTTCAGTTAAGTCTACAAATGTTATCAGCACCTTGCATGCTTGGTGGAATGATAAAATGGTAGCAATTATTCTGTGTTGGCAGTGGTGTAAACAGAGATGAAATCTTGGGCCTTTGCAGTGGACCCCAAGTCCTCCAAGACCCCATCTGCCTCCTCCTAGTATTCTTACTAGCCAGTTCAAGGAGTTGCTCCAAAATTGATTGTATGCATTTTGGAAGTTTCCAACAAACATGTTTCCCTTTAGATAAGCATAACTTTCAAAGCAAAGCTCAGTAGGAAAGGTAACAGGAGTTAGTCCTTAGTGTTTTGCTTCATTGGAAATGCAAATATTGGTTATTTTGTAGGTGAAAGTAGGTAACACCTGGAAAAGTGGTACATATAAAGGTCACCTCAGCTTCAGTATAAAATTAGCATCAGGAATGAAATCAAAGGCAAGCAAATGCCAACATGTACACACTGGAGGGAAAAGGAGTCATCACTTTCTTTTGAGAACATAAAGAAAATAACAACAGTTATTGACAGTGAAGTAATACAGTAATAGTAGTAATTTCTATACATTTATCACCCAACTTTTATGTACTTTGCAACAGTCTCCTACTCTTCTTCCAACTGATGCTGCATTTCACAATCTAAAAGCTGTTGAGATAAATATAAGTAGACCAGTAAACGGAAAATAAGGAGTTTGTTTCTCCTGAAATGAAGATCAATTTTTGGTTTTAGCAGACTTCATGATCTCAATTTCTCATGTCATAGGAAGATCCCTGATGCAATCCTGTAGCATATGCACAGAGAAACCCTTTCACAAATATCAGCAAAATGAACTTTTACCAGAAAAGTTTATGCCTTTTGCATTTTCCTTCAATACTGAGCAGCACCCAGACTAGAAATTGAATCAGTATCTACTCTAAGAAATCACAGATGAAAACAAAAGCACTGACTCAGTCAACCAGAAATAAATATTCTTGTCTAATCCCAAAACAAAACCCAAAACTTTCACTCAGAATTGAAACAACAATTAAAAAAATCTCAATCAAGTAAAAACAAATTCAACTTCCCCAAGAAGCCCCAGTAACTGATGGAAAGTAAGTGTAGACCTGGGACAGTTGGGAACACTGGTGACAAGTCCAGATGAAAAGCCATCAGTTACAGTATCAGAGGAAAGCACATCCACAAAGATAGTGTTCATCACTCATAATTAAATTCATTTGAAAACATGGACATGATGGAAAGACATGAATTGTACTACAAAGACAAAATCATTCTCAGTGGTTAGTTAAGTGTTGTCAGTCAATCCTAACCATTTCACAGCCAGCTTTCTCTCTGTAATGGCAGATTAAACTTGGCAGACTTGATGGGGCGTAATAAACTTCATGTAGCTACCACTCCTCCTCTTTTTGCACAGCTAGGCCGTGTTCATCCCTTTAGGTTTACTCCAGAAAGCCCAGATAAAACAAGAAGATCAGTTTCCATGTCCTCTGGAGGTTCTCCTGCTCTCATTAGAAGGGGAAGTTCAAATACAACTGCACAAACTGAGAAAGTTGCTTGATCCTCTCTCCTGCTTCTGAAGTGCAGAAACACAGAGGAATGAAGTGCCAGGAATCAAAGAACAAGGGCTTAAATAAAAGGTTATCATTATGCAGCTTCTTCTGTTCTGAACAAATACAGTGTTCTGCTGGGCCAGATAAATGGTCCATCCTGGGAAGCATCCTGTGTCCCACAGAGGAAAAAAGTAGATGCTCTCACAAGAGCAGGTAACCTTAATCATTTTCTATGGTTTGTTTTCCTTGCATCTCCCAGCAACCAAAACTGTCTTGGCATATTTCTAGTGCCCATCCCTGCTTAATCCTTTCACTATCTGTTCATAAACCTCTTGTTCAATTGAAGGACTCTCTTTTTGAACCTGTAAATACTGTCTCTGAAACTTTCTGTGGCAATTGATTTTAGAGTTTTATTACCCACTGTGTTAATACTGTCTCTGCTTGCCTGTCTCAGTATAAATCTCAAAATGGTTTGAAAAGGAGGAGATGAAAGGGAAAAAAAATTCTTAAGAAAGAATAATTCTTGCCATCAGAAGCAAACACTTTGCCCTAGTTGTAGGAGAGTTTTAACTGAAATCCAAGATGATACTACCTTCTTACATTCAGGGATTTAAAAAAACCCCCAGATTTACCACAGACTTATTTACCACTACTGATAAACTAACTTGAGTAATATGGATTACTATTGGATTATTATTATTGGATTAATCCTCCTTTTCTACCATTTCTGTAATGCAGGTTTGAATGAAGAATTAGCCACAGAGTCATCGCTTTAGCTCCAAAAGCAAAAGCCTTTCTCAAATCAAACCAGGGCTAGCTGCTGTTTGGGTTAAGCTTGAAAAAGTGAACCACACCTACCTGAACACACATCAAAGTACATAACAGGATGATACCTGGCTACCAAAAACCCTCTGTGATCAGGAGAATTCATGCAGCAAATACAACTCAAAAAAGCAGGCTAAATGCTTCCTCTTAAAAAAAAAAACAACACAAACAAAACAAACCAGAAACCTAAAACTTAGATACCATTCTGAAATAAACCACAGCCAGAATACAAAGCAAGAAATTACATAAAGTGCTTTAGTCTAGAAAAGCATATGGGGTAATGTAATTGTTTTACTTCACAATCAAAAGGTTCTAGCACACAAATCAAAATCATGCTTGGATGATGAAGTATAAAGGAATTTATGTTCCCACCACACTGCAAGCAAGACACATTGCCACAGATACACAGGAGTAATTACACATTGGCACAATTTGTACAATATCTATATTGTAAAAATTATATACATAATATATACAAAATATATATAATACAACCTATTCTTTTCAACAATGATTTGCACAGTAGAGCTGATATGATTTAATCCTATGGAAAGTCCGAAGGCATCAACACAAGCCATCCCAAACGCATAAGACAAACACATAAAATAAATCCAAATTTTGATTTTGATTAAATTTGATAACAAAGTGCCACTATGAAAGGCAGATCTTTTCGTACATCCACCTCAGGCTCTTTTTAAGTGCAACTATTTTTGGTCTAGCTTAAGTTCCACAGTGTGAACTGAGAAAATTTCTCAGCATCCCTGTCTGTTTGGCTGTACCACATTTCTTATGGGATATTCTTCCTTTTACTGCGACAACAGTAAAAGAAGCAACCTATTCAATGCATTATCTTTTCTTATGGGAATATCTAAGAGCCCCAGACCTGCACAGAAATGTGCATCCCTAAACTGCCAGTCTGCAAAAGAACATGTTCCCAATCCAGAGGCACATCCAACCTCAGCTTTGAGTTTTCTGTTTACAGTATTTAATTTCTGGTAATTGATGCAACAAATTTTAACTTGAGACAGGTCAAGTCATAGAATCAGAGAATCATCAGGTTTGGAAGAGGTCTCTGGAGATCATCCAGTCCAACACCCCTGCCAAAGCAGGGTCACCTAGAGCAGGTGACACAGGAACATACCCAGTTCAGTTTTGAATGTTCCCAGAGAGAGAGATTCCATGACCTCCCTGGGCAGCCTCTTCCAGTGCTCTGTCACCCTCAATGGAAAGAAATTCTTCCTCATGCTGAGATGGAACTATTTGTGCTTTAGTTTATGGCCATTGCTCCTTGTCCTGTCTCTGGGCACCAATGAAAAGAGTTTGGAACCATCCTCTTGACACCCGCCTTTGAGATATTTGTATGTGTTGATGAGATCCCTTGTCAGTCTTCCCTTCTTTGGACTAACCAGGCCCAGGTCCCAGACTCTCTTCCCATAAGAGAGATACCCCAGGTCCCTCATCATTTTTGTGGCCTCCACTAGACCCTCTCCAGTAGCTCCTTGCCTTTCTTGAACTGAGGCCACCAGAACTGGACACAACACTTCAGATGTTGCCTCACTATGGCCAAGCAGAGGCAGAGGATCCCCTCCCTCTTCCCAGTGCAGCGCAGGATACCACTGCCACCAGGGCACACTGCCAGCTCACAGCCAGCTGGTCACCCATCGAGATCCCAGGGCCTTCTCGGCAGAGCTGCTCTCGACTGGGGCAGCCCCCAACCTGTACTGCTACTTGGGGTTATTCCTGCCCAGGTGCAGGACCCTGCACTTGCCCTTCTGAACCTCATTGGGTTTCTGTCCACTCAACTCTGCAGCCTATAAATGAGTCCTGCACAAACCTTGTCTTGTGAAGAGTGCCAGAGAGATCAAGATAACTACTTGCTAGACTAATGTATCTCCTGGAAGAAAACAGCTTATTACATAAACTTATGCACTCACGAAAGATTTTAGGCTGCACCATTAAATTCTTCTGTTTTTCTAAAAATACCATCTACACAATTAATCAATCTCCCTTTAATTATTGTACTCTGTTGCTTGATCTGGCTTGGTCATACTGTGATAAATTGTGCTCAGGTGTCCTACAGGGCACCTACATGAAATAGTTTTTTACAGAAAATTTCACACAAATAGGGAAATACTTGTTTCTTTTCTTAAAGAAAAAAAAAAAAAAGCCAGAGATCTTAAGAGAACTCTTGCCACTTTCAGTAAACAGCATGTAAAGTTACTACACAAACTTGAGGGTCCACGGCAGTCTATACAATGGCTCTGGGAGATCCAGGTGTGACAAAAATTAAATGAGGTATAAATCATAGCATTGAACCTGCCTCCAGGGCAAGGGATCCATTTCAATGATCATAATGACATTTACTGAGGGCCCTTGACAATCCTGGTGGTTCTCTCCAGCTGTTTAACTATCAGATCAAGGTTATTCCATAGGATCTTGCTAAGCCCTCACAGAACAGGTTGTTGACTGTGCTAGTCCATAATAATATAAAAAAAAAATCCCTGCAATTTATATTCTTTGTTGTCAGTACTATTTTAATTTCACAAACACCATCATTTGAAGGTATTTCCATTCACCAGCTGGCTCAGTATTAATTTCTCATCCCACTCTCCACTAATTACACAGGAAAACTAGTGAATACACAGAAGTGAATAAAGCAAAAATGGAAGATTTCAATAGATGATCAGGTAGTAATCTACAAAAACAGCATGAATTTCCGCTCAAAGCAATGGGGAAATTCTGCTAGCTCCAGCCACCATGATTAAAATACTGCATGTGACTTCCAGCTAAGTCAATTGTCTTAAATTGAAAACTCCAATGTAAAAGAAGCTTCATTAAAAAATTTTGTGAAATGCAGTTGTTCCTACCTATCCTGAGATTTGAACAGAAGTCACATATGATTGGTTACAGCAAGCCTAATATTCCCTCAAAGATTCTACACAAGTCAAGTGCCTCTTGGCATCAGCACTGATTTACTTGGATTTTTTTAATTTTATTTTACTCTTTTTTTTTTGAAAGTGTTCTTCCTCCATTCCCACCTCATAACTGAAATATTTGATTCCTTTGGTATAAAGGAATTCCCTAGGTATTATTATTTGAGAGAAGAAAAGTGATTTTAGTTTCTAATATACAGGTACAGGTTATTTGCTGAATTGAAAAACCAGAACTAGTGTCACCACACAAGTTCCATGGCTCCTCACAAATTATGTTTTGGAATTCTGATCAGTAGAAATTACATATTTCATACTGTCATTCTGTTCACATACAAATAAGGCATTTAGCAATCAAACATTTAACTGAATAAAATTCTAGGATTTTTTTTCATTTAAAGGAACATTTTTATGTGGCAGAGTATTCAGGTGGTTTGCTGCTTTTCCAAAACATGATTCTATTGCATGACTGCTAAAAGGTAAACCCTGAATAACACAGAGTGTACTTGAATTATTTTTTACAATTATCTCCAGAAGAGAAGGTTAAAAAGTCAGGGAAGTGCTCCATGGACCAGCACCGCCCTGGCACATTTTATACTGTTGAGTGATGCCATAAGACTCGTAAGAGAAGAAGAAAATAGAATGTAAAGTTAGCATCTNTTCTCACAAATTATGTTTTGGAATTCTGATCAGTAGAAATTACATATTTCATACTGTCATTCTGTTCACATACAAATAAGGCATTTAGCAATCAAACATTTAACTGAATAAAATTCTAGGATTTTTTTTCATTTAAAGGAACATTTTTATGTGGCAGAGTATTCAGGTGGTTTGCTGCTTTTCCAAAACATGATTCTATTGCATGACTGCTAAAAGGTAAACCCTGAATAACACAGAGTGTACTTGAATTATTTTTTACAATTATCTCCAGAAGAGAAGGTTAAAAAGTCAGGGAAGTGCTCCATGGACCAGCACCGCCCTGGCACATTTTATACTGTTGAGTGATGCCATAAGACTCGTAAGAGAAGAAGAAAATAGAATGTAAAGTTAGCATCTTCCTTT
>VYXB01007062.1:125066-244776 GCA_013397135.1 Pachyramphus minor | reverse complement strand
AGAGAAGATCACATTTTTGACTATAGAGGTTTTATGAAAAATAATTTGAAGTTCAATTCATAAAAATGCTTAATGCCTTCAGCACCCAGTCTGTATCTGTGCAGGACTGAACTCCAGCAAAGTAGTGCTGCCCTGTAGCACAGCACAAAATAAACCCAATCAAGACAGAGGAGATCAAAGTAGCAAGACATCCCTGCTTTGCTTCTGTTTCCTAGGATACTTCTCCATACCTGTATTTCTTTCACATCCATGTTTTATATAGTCATTTAACATTTACACCTGTATTAATTCCAGTTATAAATATCCCCTCTTTTAACACATCTAGCTAGGTTTAGGATGTTAGCAGCTCACATTATCTTTTTCGTTAAGAACTTCAGGATTTTAAGTGATAAATCATTAATTAGCCTTTCAAGTTAAGTAGGGTTTCTGAAATATAGTAATGAAAATAAAAAATAAATCGAGATTAAGCAGGTCTCTGAAGATCTTCTCTCCTTTCAAAATAGTTGTCTGTCCTTATACAGTAGCACCCTTGGCTCTTCAGAACAGTTACTCAGTAAACAGCTCTTAAACTCTGCCTGAGAAAGTCAACCAGCAGAGACAAGCAGCTGGTTTGCTTCCTTTCTGCCCCTCTTAATCTGTCTATGGGAATTTCAATTGTAAGTGAAAACCACAGCTCATCACAGTAGTGGCTTTTCCGACACAAGCACACAACCATGATGGATTGGTCAACGACACCTCTGGGTCTGCCCAAAGAACAGAAACCAGAATGTTTTTTCAGTCTTGAACTAAGCTAAAATTAAAGATACAGTCTTTTCAGCTTACTCCTATCAGCTGACCTCCTCAAGACAGTGAAGCATTCTCCTCTTTCAAGTTCAAGATCAGCCAAACCTCCAGCAGTGATGACTGCACGTGACTGCAAGTGTATCTAGAAAAGAATGACCCCATGACAAAGTTTGCTAGCTGAGGTGCTGGAGCAGTGTGTCTGCATTCCTACAGCTGTCTTTCTGTTCTCTGTGGCCACATAATTCACTATGGCTTAAGAAAGATCTCAATCAGCTCTTCGTAGTTCACAAACCCTGATACACTGTGCCTTCTCTGACAGTCAAATTTCCACCTTTTTCACCTGGAAGACTTGCACTGTGAATCAAAACTTGACTTCCTTTCTTCCAGTAAAAGAGCAAAGGAAATCAGAACTAATCTTTCCCAGGTCCTTCCCTTCCCCCCCAGTTTATGTGGCACGGACCAGCCTGCAATAATCAAACCAGAGCCATTTAGTGTATAGTCTAGTCTTGCTGTGACTAATAGGATGATTGGTTGTATAGCTTCCTTATGGTTGTTCATTATATCACCCTTACATAAAGTAATTTAATTTCAGTGGGATAATTAGGGTATTTCTAATCTAACTGATAGTCTGAATGAAATGAGATTCTCAGAGGGAGATTTGTGTACCAGGAGATTGGTGACCTCCGGCCCCAATTTTCACACAATGTATTAAGCTGACAGCCTTACTTCCAAGCCCTGCTGCACTGGCTCTTCACCACTTGTGCAGATCTATGTGCTACAGACAGCGACTCTGAATGAGGCTCTTCCATCCAAAATCCCATTATTAAAGGAAGGTGTAATATTTTATCTGAATTACAGAAAAATAATCCAGGCTATCATTCACTAGCTGGAAATGCAGCACTGCTATTAATCTGCCACGCAAAGCATGCAACTAAATTCTTGATTTTAGACTGAGCCTTACAAGGCAACATCCAATACATACTACGTTCACTTGATCAACACATACACTTTTGTAAGTCTTTAAAAGAAAACCCTCCCCATCCTGTTTTCCGAAAACATATGCAAAAGTTGAGAAAAGCAGCTTCTGTGACACTTGCAAATTGAATCAATTGTAGTTACAAAGCAAAAACACAAGTTTCTCTACTATTTGCTGTAACCTGTAGCTGTCTGCCAGATCAGACTCCCTGGCTGGTTAAAACCAAGGTCCTCCACGTGTTTACTGACCCTTACATACCAGCACAGCTCTGTTCTCTGTAAGCTGACATATTCCTTCTCCACACCTATGCAGTGCTGTCCTGGCTCAGACCCATCCAACTCTCTGAGTGCAGCAAAAGCCTTTTTCCTTCTGTTCAGTGGGGACTGAGTCTCACTGCTGTAACTGAAACCTTGCTCATCATACCTGCAGTGTTGTCCCTGTGGTTGCACATTCCTCTGCTGATCCTTGTCTTTTCAAAGGATGATACCCTTAAACACCAGAAGCCTTCACACACAGACCTTTGAAATTATTTCTCTGTGATTAGTAAACCTCTTCAACTTCAACAGCTTAGCCTTTAATCCTAAGAGCTAATGGGAAAAGAAAAGATTTCACAAACTGAGGAGAATGCTTTGCTCTGTCATATAACTTGTTTTTAGTGCTCCAATATTTGATTTAAAGACAGCAAATAAGTTATATGAACTTTCAGGCTTCTTTGCCCCAGGCTAACACAAACAGATCAAGCAAAGGACTGAAGACATTGCTCAAAGTCTTTCTTTTCCAGAGACAGTGAAATCCTGTACACAGTGAAATCAGAGTTCACACTAACTTCAAAAACATCACAATTTCACCTACTGCTCTATAGTTACACACAAATAATCAATACATGGTGTCAAATATATATCTCAATATATATATATAAAATACATATGTCAAATATATATATAAAAAAACAATATTCTGTGTATGCCCATTTAGTATGTATATATATGTGTATGTATACACACAAATCCACTGATATTTTTTCCTCTTTCAGCATAACAAAGCATAATGTAATGAAAGCATGTACACTTATTTTATGAAAAAAAGGCAAAAGTCAACATTTATACTTGACCGTGGACAGTACTTATACCTAAACACTTAAAACAACAGAGTTCCTAGAGGGGAAATTATTTTCAGGAAATAATTTTCAAGGAATTATTCCGCAATTAGCACCTTTTAAAGACAGTTATATCACTTTTAAATAGCAAAACCCAATGAACTGCCACATATTATAGCTAAATAAATCCCTTTCTTTAAAGACCTTTAAAGAACAGCTACATGAGAAAAATCAATGTGAGGATCAAGATTCTGTGTACATCCATAATTTAAACCCATGGGTAGGCGGGATAAATTCAGCATAAGACCCCACCTCCATCTTTATTTCACTCAGTTATTTTACTCAGCATTTTTCAGTAATTTTTTCAGCATTTTCATTTTTTTTCACGTAGCCTTCCACTTGCATCTATGTCAGGCCACTTCCTTGGAATATGTATTTAGAAAGTCACTAACCTGTAATAAGGTAGTGACCCTTTTACAGAAGTAGCAGTCTTGTCAGGGCCTATTTAGGAGACTCTGGAGCTCGTGGTTCATTGACCTTATAAAACGAAGAAGCCATTATAGTTTAATGGGCCAATATAGAGTCCCCACACAAGAACTAAAAGGTTTATACATTAGAGATGACAAAGGGCCATTTTCTACTTTTTGCATATCACCAACTTATTTTTAAAGAGATTTGCAGGAGAAGACAGTGTCAATCAAAAGTAGCTTCAAAATAATATATTATTTTATAGCATCTTCATCAGATGGCTGTCTTAAGATTTGCCAAAATATTATTCTTGGTTAAAGGAAATAAAAATTAACTGCTTGCAACACTTGCAAACAATCTTACATTAAGTGATTGCCCAAAACATAGAATACTTTCTAAAGTAAATGAATTTTACATTAAATCATGAAAGCTTAGAAGGGAAAATTGAAAGTAATTATATTATGATAATTGTGTATTTAATAGAACTGACAATGAATAGTACTGGATTCTGCTGCAGTTCTGCATCTGCCATCAAGTCAATACAACCCAGTGTTCATCTGTACTTTGGATGAGTCTTCACTGCTAAACTATCACTAACTCTCCTTTACAATCTGGCATCCTCATGAAGTGTTACAGAAGCATTTCTAATTAAAAGATTAGATTCTCAAAAAGTTAAGTGTTAAGGAGTACACTTAATTTGAGCATTTAATGCTGATACACACAACATGGAAGTTGTATCTGCAGGAAGATGCATGTCTACTCTTTTGCACAGGCTCATCATTTGACATGCACAACAGAAACAACTGCTCTGAAGTTCCAGCAGCAAGTTCCTCTCCTCCAACTGAGAGCCTTTCAGGACAACTCTGCTGCCTTGCTTCTGTTCTGAATCCTTTCAACCCTGTCAGAACAGAATTTCTTATGCTTTTAAGACAAATAAAAAGATTGAGCAACTCTGTGGTGACCTGAAAATCAGGTATTTTTCTAGAAAGATAAGAGATGTGTAAGAGACGACTACATTATCTATTTTTATTCAAACAGCCTTCTGCTGGATTGAACTGTGTTCTGTGTACAAGTCAAACTGGAACTATACAGAAACTCTGAGTTGGGAAAAGGAAAGCACAGTTATTCAAACATTTAGCTAATACAGCACATCTTGAAACATGGGTACTCCTACAGCCCCTCTATATAAGTTCAAGAAAGTTTCTCAGTTCCTTCCTAAAAGCTGAAGGTACTCAGCAGCTCTCAAATGATGTTTGACTGCCTCACTGGAGCCTGCCCCTTGTCCCTGAAAAGGCACACAAAGCATTTTAAATCAACAGCAGAAAATTATGTTTGTCGTGTAACTAGTAAGTTATGCCCTGATATCAAACTGAGAAGGAGCACACAAAAAACACCTCCTCTCCCCTTAAAAGTAATAATAATAAAAAAAAATCCTTATTCTTAGAACACTTAATAGAGTGACAAATTGCTATGGTACAGTATAGAGAGTGTCAGGGAAAGAGAAGACACATCTACTTTTACATACTTCAGCAATATTCAAACCATGCCAGCATTAACAATAATACACTTCAATCACAAGAAGCCTTACTAAAGCTCCACTTCACAAGCTACAACTGCTATGAAAGCATTATTATAAAATTGCTTTATTTCTTACCCACTATATTACTGCCACCAAATAAAAATACTGCAACTGTTTCAGGAAAATTTTTGAACTAGCATCACTGTCAACACTGTTTGGAGGTGGGAGACAAACATTATCTATTTTTATTCAAAAAACCAAAAAAAACCAAAAAAAACCCCAAACCAGCAGAATTTTAGACAAAAATCACTGTTACATAAATTTTACTAATCAAGTAATCTACCGAAAATTTTACTTTAGCATTCTACCCTTTCTTCCCACCCCCCACCTCTGAATTTTATTTAGATGCAGGGTTAGTGTCTTGTCCTTAAACACTGTACAATATTAAAATACTATATAAACAAGGTATCCAAAGAGAACTGCAAATCATACAATTCTTAGTGTAATTTGTTCAGTGCTGAAAACATTCAAGATTCTCCAGGAAGAGATTATCTATATAGGTGTGTTACATAAAACTCATTAACTACATAGTTAAACTTTGCCACCGCATTTCAGCACAACCCATGTAACTAAATTAACAGTAATTATCCAGCATTGCAATGAAAGCAGAAGTTTAAAAGATAGACAAATATAGAGTCCACTACAAAATTCACACAATCATTCACACTCTGTGCTGTATCACGGCCATGCTATTTTTTCCTGGGAACAGGAATTGTTTACCTTGTTTCATCCGTTGTCTCCAGTGATTATTGGAATCACATTTCTAGGGTAAACAAGGTGAAAAAAAACCCCTCTTTTCGATTGTCCCGTTTTCTGTCAGGAAGGTTTGAAGCAAAGTAGGCCTCCCAATAAGTTTTCTAATCCAGATAAGCAGGGCTAAGATATCTGACAGCTGTTTCACGCTCTTCATCATCATCTGAAACAATCAGTACGCATTAGAGAGTACTTTTCCCTTTACAAAGGTGATAATTAGATAACAAGCTGAGATTAAAGTAATTACAGTTAGACAGCTGGCAAGGCAGCACAGTCATGTTGAAATATTGTTGATACTTCAGCATCTGGTTCTAATAACAGCGCAGGCTAAAAGATTTTACATTAATTACAGAACATAATTTAATATAAACATATTTAATTACAATTGATGAGCGATAAACTGTTCAAGAATGACTTAACCCCTTACATATGTCAAAATGATTGGAATTTCATATATATCTTTCTACTTTAAGGGCAAGCTAGAGTCAGCATGGAGGGTTAGGAATCTTCATTTTTAAGAAAGGGCCCTAACTAGAAAGGTGAATTATTGATACATTATTTAAATCTGATTTAAAAACATGTTCAAACTGACAGTACACTACAGAATTCAGGACTTGCTTCAGTAAGACATTTAGGCAGAATTGCAGCTAAGCCCAAAATTACTATCTCCAAAGTTCCATAGCAATTGCCACCCAACCCTGAGGCACCTACAGCTCCCTGGTGCCTGTACAGTTTTCCCAAGGATGCTCTTTGATCTTTTCAAAGCCAGGCAGCACAGAGGCTCTGCTCCTCCCTAAGCCATTTTGGATCCAGATGCAAAGCCTTGCTCCAAGAGTGCATGGATGTAAGAGCCCACCTGTCTATTTGAAAAAGTCATTGGATGAGACCCCAAACAGTTCAAGTAGTGTAGCTGGTCCACCCTCAGATGTACTGAACCTAACCACAAACTTTCTGCATCACACTCACTCTTGTGCACCTCTGATCTGGTCAGCATTGCCATTTCCTGTACATACCCAGACAAAAAAACCTATTTTGGGCAGGGAAGGTCCCAACAAGGTCATTTCGGCTTAAAAAATTGTAGAAGCAGCAAAGTATGGCAGAAATGAGACCAGCTAATTCCTCTGACAAATAGGAAGAAAATGAAGCCTGATTGCCTGGGAATGCATTTCACTCACCAATTGTGTAAGGATCCCAGGGCTTACCCCCTCTCCTTTGCAACCCATTCCTAAAAAGGAGCACCCCTTGCTCCTCTTCTCCAGCCAGGAGCATGTGCACCAGCCCAGCTGAGCAGAAGCATGGCACTACCTTCCATGGAAAGGGAGAACACCACGAGGCTGCCTGCAAGGTTGGCCACAGGTTGTCTTGCAGCCTCAGGTCTCTGCACTTATCACACAGTTTTGAGTGCCACAATATAAAAAAAAGACGTTAATCCATTAGAGAGCATCCAAGGGAGGGCAATGAAGATGGTGAAGGGCCTTGAGGGGAAGCTGCGTGAGGAGCAGCTGAGGGCACTTGGGGTGTTCAGCCTGGAGGAGACTGAGAGGAGACCTCATTGTGGTCTTCAACAACCTCATGAGGGGAAGAGGAGGGGCAGGCACTGATCTCTTCACTCTTGTGACCAGTGGCAGGACTTGAGAAAACAGCTGGAGGTAAATGAGGGGGAGGTTTAGGTTGGATATCAGGAAAACATTCTTCACCCAGAGGATAGTTGGGCACTAAACAGGCTCCCCAGGGCAGTTGTCAGAACACCAAGCCTGAGAGGGTTCAAGAAGTGTTTGGACAACATTCTCAGGCACATGGTGTGACTTCTGGGGCGTGCTCTGCTCGGCCAGGAGTTGGACTCGGTGATCCTGATGAGTCCCTTCCAACTCAGCATATATTCTATGATTCTATTATCATGGTCTAGCCATGCATGTCTATAAAAAGAGCCTTTGGGCTCCTGGCTGTCAGTCCCCCAAGTCAGCAAACTCTTTGCTTCTTAGTTGTGTCTCTCCTCAAAGAAATATTTTCATGTTTGCATCCAAAAAAGCCAAAGCTTTGGATCTGACTGACACCAGCACATTTAAAAATAAAAACTTTCTGACTTTTTCATGTGAAAGGATCCAAAAAAAAAAAACACCCCAAACCCCAACAAACTAAACAAGAGATGGCATGCAATATGAGTAATAAAAATTGATAAATGTGCACTAATCATGACACAGAAACTCATTGAGGTACATATTAAGCCAAACATGTATTAGCATTGGTTTTCACAAAGAAATAAAATCAGAAAACTGAAATTAAGATGAGCTTAAAAGACAGCATATGCTCTCCAACATAATTTGGCTCTTTTTTTTTTTCTGAAAATGTAGCTTTTCACCCCACCATCTTTAAACAGGGAAGAAAGAAATCATCCTGCTGCTTTAGGAAAGAAATAGAAAAATTAGGCCTAAAGCATTGATGTAAACAAAACGTAATTCTCTTTCCCAAGCCAACCATCATTGCAGCTATACACTGAGCACAGGATGTTTTTGTAGCACACCTTCCCTAGCACTGACCCTTGGCAGTAGACTGTAAAATCATCTCTTTATGAGCCTGCTCCCCCAGCCCCCACTCAAAATAAAACAGGCACCTAGTACATCACACCATTGTGTACAGGGCTATTGAAAACAAACAAGCAAATAAAAGCAGCAGAAATCCTGTGAGGTGATACATTTTAAATATTAAACCTGAGAGAATCTTAGGGAGCATGCTCAGGGGTCTTAGTCTCATTATTAAGAGAATTGTATGTCTCTCACAGGTACTGGGTCAGCAAAGGAAATTAACACCTTTTGGAAACTGATGAGCACTTTCAATTTTTATTGAAAGGCTTCTATACAAATCCAGCCATTCCTTTCAAGTAGGCTCAGAAAATGATAATGGATTTCTTCAAAATAATTCATGTCAATCTATCTGCTCCAAACTTCTTTAGGAAGATAGTATAACATATAATATCTTACACTCCCCTGGGTAAAGATATAGAAAAACTGCAACAGTTATCTGTGCTGTAAAACAAACAGCTACCATTGATGAGATGCTCAAAATAACAAGCCCTTTGGAAAGATCAGACTAAGAACTGAGTAGGCTACAATATAATTAATTCAAGAGAAACCACAAAGAGCCTAATTTTCTCCACACCTCTTTCCCTATTTTCTATTAATTCTTTTTAAACTTCTGGACAAATGAGTCATTCCACAGATCTAACCAAATGAAGTATAGTGAGTGCTACCTACTTGTATTCCTGTAATCAATTATTTTCCTTTTTTTTTTTTTTAATCCTGTTATGAATCTAACAGTCTCTTACCAGTTTTAACAATTTTAATCTGGCCAGCAGATTTTTTTCCTACCACAATCATTGTTTTTTGGTGTTTCTGCCAAAAAGTCTCTAGATTTTTGTCCTTGTTTGGGATTCAACACCATCAGTGATGCCAACAAAACCAACAGTAACTTGTTATTGCATCAACACAGTGTATTAAATCATTTTCTTTGCAAGGTCTTTCAGCCCTACAAAGAAAAGTTCTGAAATAAGTTTAAACATTTTAAGCCTACATGAGGTAAAAATAATCCCAAGTAAACCAGAATACCATTGGTGGAAAGCAATTTAGTAGAGAACAAACATTAAGTGATTAGTTTATTGTGTCTTCAAGGTTTCCATTTATAAGACTTCAAACTGAGCAGTAACAAAAAACTCACTATGTGTCAAAAGTGATTTTTAGGTAACGCTTCCACAGAAAGATTAAATATGTGGTCTGAACAAACTGACAACTCTGATGAATAAATTTTGATGAACTGCTTTCACTCACCCTCAATTTCTTGTCGTTATGTGAATTTTGATGTTTCTGGAAGGTCAAAACTATCCAATTATGCTGTTGGAGTTACAGCTTCTCCAACTGTCTAATTGCTCTTCTGAACTACAGACAGTCAAACCCAAAACCAAATTCTACTTTAAACATGGAGGAAACAATAAATGTTGTTGCTACACAGCAAGGAGTTGACTTCATTACTCTGTGCAAATGCACCAGCTATTTCCCAGACAACTGATAATTTGTACATAGCTTGCACAGCCAGCTTCTCTCAGCAAGGGTATATCTTTAGTCTGAAGTGACTGATGCAGAATATACAGTAATTTCCCTCAGATTTTCTGATGAATTTTCACTCAGAAAATAACGTAACCTCATTCTTGATATTGGATCCTATAGCAAGTAGAAGCTGCGACACTGTGCTGAAAAAGAGGGGTTATAGGGACTGGTGCGTTATTCCATTTCAGCACTGCCTCTCATCATTCAGAACCACTGTGGCCTTGCCCCTAACCTCAGGACAGACAGCAAAGATGCTGAAATACTGAGGGAAGGTTCAGCAAACTTCAGCTTGTGAAGGGAGATGGGCATTCACCTGGGCAGGAGGAGGAAGAAGAGGTGGTGGGGAGGGAAAGGCAAAAAAAAGACAGCTTCATGTCTTTCAATCTTGGCTGTCAGTGTCCTGTGAAACAAACCAAAGGTTACCTCTGCAAAAGAGGTTCAGGTGAAGAGAATCTCATTTTCATTCCATATTTTGGGACTTAACATTTATTAGCTAAAAATTAAAAAAAAAAAAAAAAAGTAGTAAAAAATTCAATTTCAAGGTCAAGATCACTCTCATTAGTTCATCTAAGGGCTTGAGCCTGCCCCTCAGCACAGAGAGGCTTCTAAGGATAGAAGTATCTGTACTATATTATTATAAATTGTGCTGTGCAGAGTCACTAAGGCTCTTCAGCACAGTTGGCTTTTTTAACACAAATATATATACAGAGCAATTGTGTGTGCAGTGGTGTTTCATGGTAGATGATCACACTTTGATAAAGGATGACACATGAAAATAATCTGCCATACTATCTAGGTTTTACTTCCTGGACAATTTAATATTCATGCATAATAAAAGAGAAACAATAGTAATCAAAACATTTAACTTTGCTATGCCCCTCTACCTTATAAAATTTAAAAAGTTATCTTTAGGTACAAAATTTTGCACAATAACTAAGGAAGTGTCTTTTACAAGAGCACTGTGTTTTCCTTTATGTCACCTCTAGCCAATTAAAAGCAAATATGTTGAGAAATCCTCTGGCAGGACATAGGAAATCCTCTGGTTTTTAACATGGGTCCTCGTAGCACATGAGACATAAGTAAGTGGTAAGTATGAAAACCAGAATTGCTCCATGGCCAAAAGGCACTCATTTCAACCTTCATTCCTAAATCTTATCTAAACCCTGGCTGATCTGAATTCCGTGCCATATGCCACAGATATCCTTTTAGGAATACATAAACTGCCCTGGATGTTTCTGTATGAGCTATGATGAGTAAAGTTCCACATATAGACAATGATAATTCAAGTGCTTATGGCCATACCTCAGCAAGATCCACCATAAGAAACAGTACAACAAACACAAAAGATTCTGCTGTGTGCCTTTCTGCGTTGTTTTTAAACCAAATAATTTAATTGATCCTGCTTAGACTGTGGGCACAGACATCTGAGCAGGCACAAAGCAACTCTTACCCCTGGCAGGTATAATAGGAGAAAAAAGCTGAAAAGTAAAAAGAGGAAAGAACTGCTTACAATGCATCTACTGCAGAAATTCTAACAGACATGTCACGCCATCAAAATACCATTTCATGGTACACTGCCGTGGCAGCAAAGCAAGTGCTTGTTCCTGTGTGTCCAGAGCTGTTTCTCCTTAAAGTGCTGCCAATACAGCTGTCTGTGGGGTCACAGTACAAACCCACCTCTAAAATGATTCAGGTTAGGAAAGAAATGAGGAGAGTTATTTGGATCACAGATTGTTCTGGCTTATTGACAATCACAGCATCCTTTGCCACACAACTGCTAGTCAAAAGCAGCAGAGCAGAAGCAGAGTGAACCTCCTCTGCCAAAGCAGCACTTCATGGATGGGCCACTTCAGTCTCCTTGTGGATTCAATCTGCTGCTTTAGCATTCTTCAAATCCTGTCAGTGAAGTGTAACCTAACACAGAAGTATGAGATAGATATGCTGTATTACTTTGAAATCACCTATGTAAATAAATATACACGCTAATCCCCATGGGGACACACACATATCTGATCAGGTAGTGCTTGATAATAGTGTCAAAGTAGCTGTGATAGACAACACTGTTCACACGTTGGTTACTATCCTTCCATCTCATTTGGATTGGTAAGAAGTAAGCATAGGGATTATGTATGCTATCAGTTACAGTCCTTGATTTCCCAAACCAGTCATGTTTCTGTGCATTGGTTCCAGAGATCATTGTAAAAGTCTCATTCTTCTAAATAACATCAATACAATTCTATATTAAACTAAAAGAATAGAAAGAGAATGATGTGGTAACTTTGGCATCACACTTTTAGGAGTTTATGGAGAAATAATCACAGGTCTCAGCTACATAACTGGTACAGTTATGTGGATGAAAATCCTTTAAAATGTCACAAAGTGTATGTACAAAAGATTTAGCAATACATAACAGCTAAGAGAGTGACAGCAGCATCTTCTCACACTTCAGTTTATCCTGATGTCAGAACAGCCTAAAACCAAGAACATTCACTATCAGATGGTCTTATGTTCATGCCTCTAATATATCTATTGGCTCACTAGCAAAATATTTTGCACCCCTCTCTTCTCACTCCTCCATACACTTATTGACTTTCTTCTGGCACTATTCACCCCTGCTCTTATTCTGGCAGTTTGTTTTGCCACTCATTATTTCTCATACCTCATGTAGCTAACTCTTACACACAGTACACAAAACACAACTATATACACGAAAAAAAGGCAGCCAAAGATTAAATATTTGACCCTATATTTCCTCTTCCATACTCAGCCTTTTCTTTTCCTAATCTGCTTGTGTCTTTCTAATCCTTAACATTTTGCTTCATGTTTTTCACCTACTGCTATCTTCTGCTTAATCTCTGCTTGTAGAGTTTAGGCATATAGTGCAAACCAGTGTCCCAATTTTCTCCTCCTCTATTAAAAAAACAGAAAACCTCCTCCAAACAAAGGAAAAAAAAAAAAACAAGAAACCTGAAAACCACATCTGCTCCACAAAGCACTCCAGATGCAGTGCCTATTGGCCGTGCTGCAATTGTTCTGTGCAACTGCTCATGCCTCTTTAGAGCTGACATGCTTCAGGGCAGAAATCCCTTTGTCTGGCACATCTACCTTTTGTGAATCGCAGTGTACTCTTGGAGGTGAACACAGGGCACTTTGATGCAGGTTAAAAAACAAAAAAACAAACAACAAAAACACACAAAAAACCCCCTGCACAAACAAAACCGTCCCAACTCATACAAACTAGGTCATAAGTATAGAGGTAAGTTTAAAATCTGGGCTTTGGCAAAGGAATTTAAAAGCTTCCCCTACACTGGAGAGACTTCAGATGGGCAATGGTCAATAAATCTATCACAACTGAGGGGTAAGAGGCAACTTACAAGATTTGAGGGGAGAAGAGATTGAGTTTAGGTCCAACTGTCCCCAAATTTTGAAGGAGTTCAATTTTATATCATTGCCTTGCATTCCATGGTAATTCCAGTGCATGTGGGTTCCTCATTGGGAGGTTTGGGTTTTTTTCTTCACAGAATACATGAGTAATCAAGTCCATCTGCAGGGACAGAACTTCCATTTCATTCTTTAGCACTCAAAATAGACAAGGACTCCAGGTGGGATTTTAAAAGAGGCAATATTTAAAAATTAGCATATTTACCATAACCATTTAGAAGCAATTTACATCCATCAATTTGTCTTACAGGTTACACACACACTAATGTCCACCCATGTGGACACATCACTGTTCTAAAGAAAGAAAAACTGCATGTGTCTGAAGAGCAGTAGGCAGTTTTGACAGACATCTGCTGCAAGGGCCATGGGGCTACTTAATAAAAAGTAGCTCAAAAGACTTGAGCTGGTAGAAGCAGTGGGACTGTAGCGCTGCATGCCAGCACAGTTTGATCTTTTTCATTCCACAGTTAAAAACTGCAGTCCTCCAGAACCTAGAAACAGAGGCTGGAAAACAGATCCATGGCTTTGGTGTTTGCCTTCCTGAGAGAATTTTGTTCCACCACTACCAACAGAAATCCAGCAAGAAAAGAGAAGTTTCGGGAAGCTGCAAATACACATTTGTTTTGATAAATTTATTCACGAGCTGAAATAGTACATTTTAAAAATGTTTTCTTTAATTTAATGAAAAAGTACTCATCTTTTTGATAGGTGATAATTAACCATTATTCTGTCATAAACAGAAAAGAAAGATGTACTTATGTAGATTTAACTGAGCACTGTGTTAATCACACTGCAATGACTCAAAACACAAAACCAAAGCAGAGAAGTTTTTTTATACAAAGTGTTCCTTTTGCCAAGGAAAATACAGCCTTAATATCCCTGAAAGTCAATTCACCATCACATAAGTAAACCTTCAATTCAGTTTTACCCAATCCACGTTGATTGAGTTTCAAAGCCAGATAGAAGCTGATGAACTGTCATGATGACAGCTTTAAATAATTTACACTTACATTGAATATTAAGGCTTAAAAACTTCTCTGGATGAACAGTTTCAGGAACTTTGGAGCAATCCTCCAAACATCCCATGTTTTAAGTTAGGTAAAAATGTACGTTGTTAGGCACAAACCCTGGAGCTCTGCTCAGTCAGTACACTGGAATTAGAGGGGTGAGAAACAGCAAAGAGGAGGAGGGTTTCTTTCTCCAAAGCACTCAGGACAGTGCCAGAATGGGGACTAGGGAACACATTTATCCATCTGCCCTCCCAGTAGGAAAAATACTCAATTCAGAAGAGCAGTAACCACACGTTAAACACGGTATACATGGCTTTCTTCAAATAGCAGCCAAGACTTCCCAGGGAGTCCAAGGGTAAGGTTACCAATCAAGTTAAACCTTTTACATACAATATTTTTACTTAAATACAGTTAGCACAGGAAATTTATGGGTTCAGATGTGGGCAGTGTGAAGAAAAATAAAGTTTAGGCATGAAGATATCCCAGATCCTCATTAGCATACGTTATTTTTTTTAAGAGGTTTTTTCTCTCTTTTCTCCAAGTACATGAATATGAACACTAAGTACTTCTCATAATGGAAAAAAAAGCTGTGAGCTGGGAAAAAAAGCTTAAATACTCTACATACAATGCCTTTGAGTGGGCACACCAGCATGGCTGATCCTATAGGAACATATAAACTAATTTACAGGCCTTCAAGAGCCCAATAATAGCTCCAATTCAGCAGTCATATGATTAATATCACCAATCCACTGCTAGATTTTATTTCAATCCTATTTAGAGAAAATATACAAGCCAATCTGACCCAGTTCAGTCTTGCTTGAAACCTCCAGAGAATTATGCATAGATCTATGACAAGAAAAAAACCTAATTTAAAAACAGATTAACATGCAAATCTGGTTTGAATTATTCACTTTACAGCATTTATATTTTTCAGAAAAAAGTTGGGCAGCACATAGACTGTGCGTACAGAAAACGACCTGCACATCTGAACTGCTGCATCTCAGAAACAACTACTGTAAATATTTTCCATTTTCTTAAACTGAACGATGTATGAAAGTCAGACAAAAATTGTGGCAGATGGATTTTCCCCCCCCGAAAGGTAATGCCTCATTAAATAAAGGAAAAGAGAGAAAAAAGGATTTGTACTAAAGAACTCATCCTAGAGGTAGAACAATGGTAGTTTGGCCTGTCTGGACACAGTGTAAATTACTTCAGCAACTTCACTATGTGCACTGCAGTCCAGTCAGCTGAAGGCATGGAAGAGCCCTGGACTGGGTAGGAGGTATTCATTCAGTACAATAAAAATGAACACAAAACCCCAAAAAGTACCTGAAAAAAAAGAATCCAAAAATCACGACTTCTATCAGCCTATGTAAAACTCAGTCTTTCAACACAGTCTCCTCAGTGTGTGTGAGACACTGAACAAGTTACAGTAAAATGAAGAGGTTTGGGGATAAAAGATTACAGAACAGATAAAATTACCATCAACTACAGCAGTGGGAATATTCTTTCAAAAGTCTTTTTTACCCCTCCATATATAAGAGCAAAATGTCTAATTTAAGTAAATAAAATAAATAAATCTGATGGGGAACTGTTCTTTTCTTGGTTGCTATCACTCTTTCTACATCTTCAGTCCTGAAGATGGTTTTGGACACCAAGACATCCAAGTCTGAGCCCTGCTTCCATCCAAACCACACGGAAGATCAAGTCTGTGAGTGTACATAGATATTTATACACATATATTTGCACACACATATCCACACACCTCCCCCATGTATATATGTGTATGTACATATACCTAGACATACATACATGCCATATACACATGTATACACACATACAGAAAATCTGCATGACAATACACAGCACAGAGTGAGGATGACAATGTTGTGTACATTCCAGACACTGAAAATGTATATTAAAATACTAGAAATCAAAAAGAAGCTCACTGATATTTTGCCCACTGGGGTACTTCATCATCACTGATATTAACATAGGACGGCAGGGTCCTAATTTCCGTCCAGCATGGTCCAGTTCTTGGGTTTTTCTTAAGTTCTTTGCTCTTTACTCAAGACAGTAAAAACTTAACAGTGACTGCCTGGAACAGGGCCAAGCACTGAGAACCAGAGCAAATCTGACATGGTGTCAACAGTTTGTACAAATGTAATGTGAGTGTTGGTTGTGATCTTTTCACTCTGTACCCCAAAATCAACAGCCTAAGTGTATTGCACCCCAAAAGCACAATACATACTTGGTTACTGAAACTCCAGAGACTGACAAGATCCCAGAAGTTGACAATGGGGAATCTGACACCAGGATCACAGAATTGATGCCTGTTCCAAACCAGAATATTAAGAGCTACACAGTTGTCTTGACTGAAGACACACACACATGGCTGGTTGATTCACTCCACAGTTAAAGACTGAGGTATGGAGTATTACTTTTGATTTAGGATGCCAACACATTCTTATATATCATTCTCCATAAATGCCATTGCTATCTCCCTGTTGGCTAGAGGATAATAAACCTGAGGCATCACAGGTAATTAGGACTGTATTTGCACTGTACAGGAGCCAAATTTAGCACATCATGTACTAAAGGCTTCCCCAGAACTGATCTAGCTGCTTAAAGATTATAAGGTGGCCACATGAAAACTGAATCAAACCCCATTTCTCACCTCCTTCCCAAGCTATGCATCATACCAAAGACTGGAGACTAAGTGGAAATAGTCAAACTACAAATAGTCAATGTTCAAATTCTTTGTGTCTTCTTTTCTCTGTTAACTTCTAACGATAAATGCCAACATCATTGCATTGAGCCTTGCTGAAGCGAAACAGAGTAAAGGTTTATTCAAAAATCTGTTTGGTGCAGAGATAAAAGTGGTGAATTTAGGATGGAATGTTTCCCTAGAGACATCGGACTAAGGGAAAGACAAGGGAGCATTTGGAGTCACCTTATCCCTGAAGCTGTGCTTTGGGAGCCTCAGAGCCACAGAGCACAGCCTGGCAGTACATAAGGGCCCAAGAGGAGGGTGGAGTTGCAAGCTGTGAACTTACAGCAGCCCAGGGAACTTTATCTCTGCTTCAGAGCACAAGGGGTCTCACTGTGTAGCTGTGAGCAACCCCCAAGGTATTAAATCCTTGTGTTGCATGTTTCTGACAGACTAATGTGGTCCAAAACCAGAAACTGAGCCTCCAAAAATGAACAATGCCACACATACATACACATAAAACTTCATTTAGAGCTCTGACAAATGCCACTGCAGGTATGCAAATCCAAATAGATATTAATAACCTTTTTTGTTGGGTTTAAGTGTATTTAGTGGAAACACAGTTTTGTGAACTTCAGAACAATTGAGAGTACATAAGATTCCCAAAGATATGTCCACCAATGGCCCCCATGTTTTTCCTGTGTCCTTCTTTATGTATTAGCTGCATAGATTTCCGAAATGGTAATACCTACACTAAAATATTAATTACCTGTATAGACTTAAGCCACACAGTAACTTACCTGCTGGAACAATTAAACGTCTAATACTTGTATTAGTCTAGTGAAATGAGTTCCAAGTTAAAGACTGAAAATCTTTATCTTTTCTGAAATATACAAAGCCAAAATGGAATGTCCTATTAATATTAAAGGACAGCTACTAGTAAAAGTCAGATAGTTCAAAGTTAAGTAAAATGATCTGTTGTCCCTAAGCACTGATACACATATTCACAGTACATCTAAGAACCTATCTGTTCTAACCTCCACTGAGCAGTATTGTTGCTAATTGAACATGGAGGATGGGTTTGTTCCATCAGATGTGTTCGTTTCTCCTAAGAACACCCTATGGAATATCAAATGTACTAAATATAGCTGTCAACATTAAAAGCCTGCAACTCGAAAGTGCTATTAAAGAGCTAAGTGTACTTCGCTTGGCATTATAAAGCCAAAGCCCTCTTTAAAGATACATCATGTTATTAGAGACTATTCACATTAATGCAAAAATCATCATTCTTAATATATTTTACAAGACATGTCTAGGCTACTTCCAGGCTCGAGAGTTCCTCAATTTCTCCCACATTTACTGGTAATCACATAAATGAATCAATAGTGATTCAAGTAGGACAAAGAGAGAGAGAGTTAACTGTAGCAAATCCATCCACTAGCTTTCCATTGCAAATTAACTGCATCCAGGTAAAGCTTCAAAATCAGAAACGAAGTAACATCTGCAAATGTTTGGTAACTTCTTATGTGCCTGCCACTGCAGCATCTAGGTGCTGTAAATTTTCAAATTGTTACAGGTTTTTAGTAAGAAACACCGTGAGACTTCTAGGAAAGCCTCTGCTCAGAAATGAGTAGAGGTTATTTGCCTCAGTGTAAATACACAGGGTGCATAGGGCAAGGAAACAATGCAAAAATGGAAGCACAAGGGAATCTAGAAATAACTAAACCCAAGGAACAGTTTGCTAAAGTCACAAGCACTATTCATGCAGTATAAGCAGAACTACTATACATCTCATTAATCTCAAAGGACTATTGCTTCTACCTCTACAATTTCATCCAAATTAACAGCACCCCAGTGATACTATTTGAGGGCAAAATTTAACATATGTATTTGGTACTTTTTAGTCTCTGTCAGAGAACACTGATGGAAGCTCTATTCATTTAAGAATACTGGAGTTAAACACCACCAATAGAAGCCATAACATAGAATACTTCAGGCAAATTATATTCATTTATCACAACCCCTACTACAAACCCCTCTGCTAGTCTGCTTGCTCCTAAAACATGCAAGATTCATTTCCAAGGCCTATGATTTTAAGCAACATGTTGTTAAGCACAGCAAACTTTGCAAGTCTCCCTTAACTTCCCTTTCATTTGTGGGAATTTATATAAATTTAACCATTTTATTTCTACCATAAAAAATGCACTGAGATCACTGTCTTATTCTATAACAAATTCAAGTTAAACACAAGATATGCCTCCAGGAAGTTAAAATAATTGCACCCAACAACTCTTTCATGAACAACAGGCAGTCTTCTCTTAAGTAAGAGGACAGTTACTCAAATTAGAGAGTAAAATTAGCCCCGATATAAAACAACATGTAGATTGTGGTCAACAGTATATAAATTCAAATGCAGGCTTCATAACCCTGAGATGTGTCAATTCCAACAAGTCAGATAGATAAATAAATTACTAGATCACCTATTACACATCAGGAAAAAAGAATTTCTCAAAAAGTAATGGTCTCCTCTCTGCACCAAATTGGGTCAGTTTAAAATACAGAGAACAGTAATGTCTCTTCTAGAATTTGGAATAGTGTTTGGCAGAGCACTAATTAAAAAAAAGAACTAATTCTGGCCTTTACCATAGTAACAGAAACAGTCATGGTGTTAACATCAGCATGGTCTAGAAGAGAAATCATGCCCATGGCAAAACACAGTAAATTCACAAAAGTAAAACTGTTTTTCCCTATAGATAAAACAAAAGTAATATTTGTGTCCAAAGTTAAACACTGATATTTTGTTCTTCCAAACGACATTGATCCAATAAAATAAAAGTTTAAAAAAAAAAATAAATCAAGTCAAAGGAAAAAATGAGCATTACAAAAGCATAAAGTATCATCCAGAGAAGATTTCTCCTTTGTTTACTCTGTAAACCACACATTATTAGAGCCAAATCCCTTAGGCCTTGTTTTTGTCAAAGTTCCCACCGAGTTCAGAAGCCATTTTGCCTGGTTTTATCTCTTCCAGGGAAGACAAATGCAATGTTTTTGTGACACACAGCAGAACCCTCTTATGCAGCTCGTCGTCTCTTCACTATTGCTAACTGTCATAGAGCAGTGACTTTTGTATGGCTACGATTTTCCCATTGCAAGCACTCACTGAGGAATAGTCAAACTCTGATTAGATATTACAAAACCTTCTCAGAAGGCTTTCTGAACCACAGCCAGCAGGATTCCCTGCAGCATTAAGGCCAGTCTTGCTCCCACTACAGTCTGTGGGACTTTTGCCAAGGATGTAAGTGGCATTACGACTGGTCTCCAACAGCAGATATTACCCACCACACTCAAGACTTGATTAAAGACCTACCCACCTGCAAATATATAATAAATAAAGAGCTTAATTGCATAATTAATTACAAGGGCTTTTAATCCACAATAGACAACACCATAGGTTTTAGGTAGCCCACATAAACCAAACTATTCATTAAATCAGTATTTGCTTGGTATCAGTTTACAGGAAGATTGCAGAGGGATTCAAAAGATACATATTTTCAAGAACCAGAGAAGAACATAGCAGGAAGAAATAAAATAAAGTGAAATCAAAAGAATACCTCCACAGCCTAGACCTACAGGCAGAAATAATTTCACACTGCGTACACAGGCTTCCAGCAAAGGTTTTCTTAACAATATATGCATGATGGGCAGTGATTTTGAATAGCAAGTGCTGTGCTGCTCCTAGACTTTTCTTTTTCCAAGGCACCAGGCAGAGATGTAGCAGTGTACACAAGTGGGGTGTAAAGTCAATGGGATTACATTTTCCTAATTATTTTCTGCTTGAGGTTTACATCACATACACAAAATGAGATCAGCCGGGACTTGCCTCTCTAACAAATCACTCAGACTTAAACATTGCTCAGATAAACAAAAGGGGGGGGCAAGGCTGAGAAAAGGCAGAGAAGTGCTTCTTCAGCCACAGTTGCAAGGAACAAAAACCTGGAGGGGGAAAAAAGCTGTTGGACCGCCACCAAATCTCCCCCCACTAGAGACAAGAGCCCATCTGCTGAGCTCTGCAACTTAGCTTTAACTACCATTCAACTCGCGTCTCTGCAGAGATCAATCTACAGAGCTGGCAGATGGACCCCTGCTTCCCTGAGTCGCTGTGTTATTTGTTTAATAAATTTAATTAATATCCATACTGCACTGGATTGCTCCCAGAAAGGGGGCTGCAGCTCTCTCTTTCCCCGATAGCAACATGATGAGTGATTTCCCAGAAAAGACCAGATAACAGTACCCCCAGGCCATTGAAAAATTAAAAGTGCCATGTGCTTACATTACTTCGCATGTATTAATTTTTGCAGTGCACTAATTTGTTCTTGAAGCCTATTTTAACTTTTTTTCAAAATCCGGTACTTTCATAAAGTCATAATTCATTTTGGTTTATATCAGTTACAAAATTAATTGGAAAGGAAAAAAAAAAAAGGCATCAAATCTAATTGGATTTCCAAAAATTTTATCTATCTGCAAGAAAGAAACAAATTGTTAATGAGAATGTCTCCTCAGGCAATATATATTGTCACAGTTTCTGCCAACAAGTTACAGGCATTCAGGGTCATGTTGGACATGCTTTACTTTAATGCTTAAGGACACACTTATTTTAACCAATAAAGACATATTCAGCCCACATAAAATAATTTTTAAAAGCATGAAGGATGAAAGAAAATAAAACCACTAGCAAATTTTTACAGCAAAAAGCATAACCAAACACATGTTATGATATTCCAGTAGCAAAAGGAAGCATAGAATATGCACAAGTGTTGGGAACAAAAATGTTATTTGTCTTCAATATTAGCATTTCATATTTCCTGCTTTTAAAGTTTTAAATTTCTCATCCTAGAAAATGAAATTGAGGCATAATATTCCATGGCTGGAATATTTCACCCTCATGCTGATTAGCTGAGCTCCAACAGCAGCTGTCCTAGTGGACTGTACAGGCTTGCCAGTGTTATCTCCAGCATCTAACCTCTCCTAACACTTTTTTCCAGAAGATGCAGTGGCAGGAAAGGTTAAGCACACCTAAATACTTACCTCTGCCTCTGGGGAGGAGAGGGTGAGAGGTACCCATCCCTCAGGTCAGCCAGCACACCTGCTCCTGGGACCAGCTCTCTAGTCCATTTAACTTGAAGTCAGCCTTATTTATTTAAATAATGAGTTTAAGTATAAGGTCTTTGCTAGTTTAGGTGATTATGAGCAAAGCAGGTTAAGCAACAAGACAATTCCACACATAAATCCAAAGAGGCATTTAACAGCTTTCAGTTAATTTACAGGTCTCTCCTCCCTTCCCNGGTACCCATCCCTCAGGTCAGCCAGCACACCTGCTCCTGGGACCAGCTCTCTAGTCCATTTAACTTGAAGTCAGCCTTATTTATTCAAATAATGAGTTTAAGTATGAGGCCTTTGCTAGCTTAGGTGATTATGAGCAAAGCAGGTTAAGCAATAAGACAATTCTACACACAAATCCAAAGAGGCATTTAACAGCTTTCAGTTAATTGACAGGTCTCTCCTCCCTTCCTGATAGTCTATCCCTACAAATTAACCTGTTCCACCACTGCTGCCATTTTTATAGTGAATGTCTAACCTTACCTTCAGAAAGCAGAGCAGTCACAGTAGCAGTGCCCACAGGTATTCAGTCACCAAAGACACCAGTGATGAAAGTCAGGAAATAAGGGTTGGTACACTTCAGTGGTGTCCAAAAAGCAATTACCTTCAGTCTCCAGAATGGAATTCACTTGTTGAGAGAAGATCCAGGAAGGCAGACCTGCATGGAAGGGGGAACAAGTGAAAAGACCTACTAAAAACAGGTGAAGAACCCTCAGTGTACTCTGGCTACATGCAGCTCCTAGAGAAGCAGAGGCAGTGCAGCCACAGGACACAGAGCCTGGCAGTGTCCCCATCCACAAAAGCAGGAGTCACAGCAAAACAAGAAGAGAATTAGAACTGCTCCATGGCCAATTCCATGCTTCAGGGAATCCTTTTTCTTCCAGACCTCAAGTATTGCTACACAGAACTCATGAAAAAACGTTTCAAAGAGGTGTTTAGTGCAAAAATAACTTGTACAGCTCAAAAAATGTTGGCACATGTATTGACAGATTTTAATTTTTTTTAACTGTTGGGGCATTTGACTGAGTTCTGATAGAAACTGAGATCTTCCTCCTCAGTACAACATCTAAACAGTCTTTTTTCTCATACCTTTAACTTTCCAGAAAATTTGCCAAGTCAAATGACAAGCAAACAACAACTGGGTACTAAATATTTACATAGTAGCTTTTTTCATGAATGGTCCAGAAATTTTCATACAAGTATTATTTATTAATCATGTCCTGTGAGCAGGGAAGCTGAGAGACAGCAACTTGCCAGTCACCCTGTCCTCAAGGTCAGTGGTACAGTCAAGAGCAGGGCCCTCATTCACTTCCTCATGTTCTGGAATCCTCTTTACTCAGTGTCTAGAAAGAGCACATTAAGTAGATGGAGTCTTAAATATAGTGGACATCAAAAATAAGACAGGTATTTTTAACAGGATTTACATTCCAGAGAGAGGGAAAGGAGGAAGTACTATGGAACAAGTAATCAATGTGGTGTATTCCACTAACTTCATGAGCTTCAAAACCAGGCACTTTGTGTACACAGCCTTGCACCACTCAGAGTAACTATGCCACTCGCACGCAGGGAATGTTTGATATCCCAAGAAATAAGAAATCCTCCCTCCACCCGACAAAACAGTCACTGCACACTGCTAGTCAAAATTTCATGCACTTCAGCCACGACTAGTGAAAGCCTACAGAGCGAGGGCACAGTTTGTCCTTTGTACAGAAGACATCAGTGGCTTCTTTGCCAGGAGATGATGGGAGGTTGCAGCTCCTGTCTATTAAGAGAGGCACCCAGTGGACTCATCATTTCCCATAGGCTGTGAATGCCTTACAACTTGGGACTTGACTTGGAAGAGAAGTTTCCAGCTCTGTTTTTCACTGCCTTGGCAACCTCATTTCCTTACTATGATTCAGTTTTGTTTGCCAAGGGGAGGCTGGTCATTTGTTGTCTCATCATACTGAGCTGCCTTGATATGATTAACTTCTTTTTTTTAAGCCTCATTTCTCCCTCTATAACATTTTTTGCAAATTGTTATTTATCATCCTCTAAAGCTGAAATGAAAAAGGTATTGAATGACTTCATGATATTTCATTTCCCAAAATAAAATGGAAATAAATTTTAAAACACTGCAAGGAAAAGGGGATGAAGAAATATTGCCATGTGATGGAAAATTCTAAGTGTTACCATATGATTTTATTTTTGGGGGGAAGGTAGGATTTTTAGAGAGGGGGCTTTACATTATCTGGTTTTGTCAACTTCTCCCTGAAAACTATCAACAACATCACACTATGGATTTATTTGTAAAAAAAAAAGTCAGAAGTTTCAGACATCAACTGCAGATGTCTGGAAAGGAAGTTAATAATGCAACATAAAGATCAATGTTCTTTAAAAGAGAATCATGCAGTAATACTCAAGACAAAGGGATTCCTTGAACAAAAATCTGCCTACTTTTGTAGCAGTACTAATTTTCACAACCTACCACATTCTCATAATGTTATATGAGTTAATCAGACTACATCTGCCTAAATTTATTTTCACGTTCTCAATGATATCTTATTAATTGAAGGACTAATTCATCTGACAGCCATTAAAGACACACAATAACATTATTCACATTCCCCTGTGAAGTTATATGCATGTAAAATATTGAGGCAAGCACAGAAAAGCAGTCACCTATATAACAGATATACTTTAAAACCCACATGAGCTGCTTATAAGACATTAAAACATAAACCTCTGTAACAGATTTACACATGACCTTATTTTTTTCCCCCCAACATAAATTCCATGTGATTTTTCATTCAGGAGTGCATAGTCCTTTCCAAGTCATTCTCCTTTGCAAACCTCAAAACACTAAAATGACAGGAAAAGTAGGGGTTACTCTTAAAAAGATTGAGCAAATGCTGGAATATTAAAGAAAATGTAGCTAATGGGATTTTTCCATATAAAGTAAGCATGCAAACCTAAAGTCTATCATATAACTTACAGTAATATGCACTGCATTTTTGTCATGAATATGGAAGATTTGCCTTACATGAGCTATGCAGAATAACAAGGAGGCACTAACCTCTTCAATTGTAACAAAGGAAGAAAAAGTTCTTTGTAAAAGTAAATGAATAACACTCTTAACCTCCCTTGTGTCTTTTTCTAAATCAATCCCAAGTTGAATTGATCATGCAGTTTCCAGAACAATAAGAAAAGTTCTTTCCTTTCAGTATGATGTTATAGAGTTTACATTTTGTTGCTTAGTTTGGTTTTGTGTGGGTGTGTGTTCGTTGGCTTTTCAAGTATTTTTCTTTATTTTTTACAATTTTCAAGTCAACTGTAAGGTCATTTATTTGTTACTAAAACCTTATCCAAGTTTCATGATAAATTTCAGTCAAGTAATGAAGTTCTATCACTGCTTATCAGTTTCCTGTATTACTATATATTAAAAAAAACCCAAAACCACAACTAAACACGACATAATATTTCCCCATGTCTGATTCCATGGACATAATCAATAAGAAAGATCATAAGAGGAGCAATTACAAAGTCTTCAGGTCACTGTGTACTTAGACAGGCAGAAATCTGTGGGTTGGATCAGGGAGAAAACATGCAGCACTTCAGAGTGTAATCCAGCACCCCTTTCCTTTCCTTTCATCTCATTTTGAGCAGATCACGTGGAAGGTGTGCTGAGCTGCCTCACCTCAATCATCTGCCAACTGCTACAGGAAGACAGGATCCTGTCATTACCATTCCCACCTACGTCTTTTCCTTGGTTATCATTTTGGGCAACATTGCTAAACCAAGGGATATTTTCCACGGGCTCACATAACACTGCTAATCTAAGGTCAATCACCAACTCAAACAAAATATCTAATGGAAGATTTTGCCATGGAAAGGAAGCTCTGTTTATCCTTAGGGCAGGGAGGTATCACCAACATGAAAGGTTAGTAAAATATGAGTTCATGAGCTTCAACCTGATCTCTCATCACACTATCAAATATAGAGAATTAAGTTTGTTACATAAAAAAGAAAAATAAAGGAATAATACCCAGAGACTACAATTACAATAGGATAACTGACAAACACAATGGGTATGTTTTGACAAGATGACAAACATATATTGACTATTATTTAGAAAAATCAGCTAAAAATTCTTTAGGTGTATCTTCCAGTGTCAAATGGACCTTTCAGAGATCAGAAATTATGGCAAAACAGATGAAATTCCTTTGTGAGGAGTTCCAGAGTCCAGCTGCTCAATTGAAATCAAATGAAAATTAAACCTTAAAAGGCTGAAGAAGGTCCTTTGAGGACGTGCTCAAGCAACAAGACATCTAAGGCTGACTTGGAATTCTCCCACTTGAAGAGCTGCTGAGCAGCAGTGGACACTTAATTACATATTCAGAAGGGAACATTGCATTACCTTAACTGCCTAAGCCAGATAACAAGTGTGAGGAACTAAGCCAGTAAGAGTAATATTACTTTTCCCAGAGATTGCTGAGCCCGGTTGTTGTTGGACTCTGATTCTCTTCGGTTAGGTTTATCACAGACTTACCAATACAGGGAGGAAAGCAAAGGTGGGAAAGAGAAGAAAAAAAATCAATCCCATGTTCCAAAAGCTCCACACAGAGGTTGTAACTAGAAGTGGATAACTTGGAGCTTCTGCAATAGTCACTGGCACTTAATTTCTAGAACGGATAACATGGAAAACTTTTACTGAGGTCCAGTGAGTGGGCATTACACCACCTGGGAGATGAATCATCATTTGCAGAACTCAAGTGCACTTAATAAGGATGAGCTCATTCTAATAATGCAATCTGACAGGCTGACATTCCCTATTACTGACTTTGGAGGTCACTCAGTGAATTTTTACATAACTGGGTTTTCTCTTCCATAGTCTACCAATACACCGAGTGCTAAACCCCTACCACAAGCTGACTTATACTACTGCATACCTGAATTACACCAGCAGTGCTAAGTGATCAAAAACTGTAGAAGACACTTCAGAAAGCAGATGTAAACTAGGATGCTTTCACACAAAATTGTTTCTCAGAACAACTTTATGGTTCTGCCTTGCCTTCATAAAAGTGCCCAACTGGGGTGCAAGGTTTCCAAATTCTACTGTGTCACACTCACAACCAGGAAAAAACCAAACATGTAACATAGACAAATATGACTCTCTAGTATTATTTTCATTAATCCATCTACCTGCAGATTATTAAAGCAGTTATGCTTCCAGAAGACCTTAAATTAAACATATAAAGTAAGAAAAATTGTCATAATGTCCCACATTCTAGACCTGAACATGACATCCGAATCCAACTCCAACAGTGCAACTCAAACATTTGGAAATCCAACTGCACTTCAGCTAAGCCTAAATTTTACTGAAGTAGCTAAAAGAAGTTGGAAGATTTTCAAGTGTAAGTAGCTGCAGCTATCTCTAACATGCTACTGATGTTGAAAGAAAAAAGTAAACATATACTTCAGCAAGTCAATCATGCAAGGGAAGGGGGGAAACATCCTTCATGTGTGTATTATACATGTGGGAGAGAATGTGAACAGAAGGTCTGAAAGGCCACCAGAGCAAAAACTTGCTTTGGAAGTTCTGTTGAGTAACTTAGCCCATGGTGTATGGTATGAGTTAACACTACTCAAAAAATCTGAAGCTAATGAATAACAATTTCAGTCTGGAGCGTTTCAGGTTCCTACTGATCTTGCTTAATTCTAGAAGACAATGGGAAGTCATGATATTCCACATGTGCTTATGAACTCACAGAGCAACATCACAAACACACTGATACATATTCTGTTAAGTAAAAAAAAATTAGTAATTTTGTGTAAATAAAAAAAAGGTAAACACGACTTTATTACAAACCTTTTTATATGTCAAGATTTCTTTGTTTACAGTTCACACTTACGAGGACTTCATCAGTTATTTAAGACTACAGCTCAAACAGAAGAAATACTGCAGAAGTAGCAGAACTGCTAATGAATTTCTAAGTTGCCAATCAGGTACTTATTGCAAATTGCAAATCAATGTGCCTCAGCTTAGACTCTGCTGCAGTAACGTGTGTTCAACTCTCCATTCAGCCAATCTCCATTCTCCCAATTTATCTCTTATTAATAGGAAAACCTTGTTTTTTTCTCTATCAGGTCAAGACTGAGGGAACAATGGCTGTTTTTGTGATTCAGAAACATCCATATGACAAACTGAAATTAATAAGTTCTAAAAGGAGGAAGACTCACCACCAGGCTCTTCAGCAAATCCCTGCCTTTCTGATCTGAGTTTCTTTCCTTTTGGACTTGTCATTTTATGATGTTGTGAAGGTTGGAAGCTTGATGGACCCCAGAGCTTTCCCGTGCTATTTTCGGCCAAACAGCAACCTGAAACTCAATTTGACAACATAAATGTTGTTGTTTTAAAAACAAAGTAATAGGGAGGGCGGGGAGGGGGAAGCCAAAACCATTAGAAAACAGAATAAACCCTTCTGCAGCAAAGAAAATAACGCAAGTCTTGTATTATTTATAAGTGATACAGCATCAGGTAAACTGTTTCACACTGCTCAAAATTAATTTCACGCTGAATAACCTGACTAAATGTTTCATGTCAAAAACTAATCTTTGCAAGATATATCGTCTGATCCACAGCACTTTACTTAAACTTACAACAAAAATATGTTATCGTTCCATGAAACATAAGTTTTTCAATTTGAAATATTTACATGTCATTACTGGGTGACCACTAAATATTTTATTTGGCAAGAGCAAAGTAGTTTGATATCTTCTAAATATCAGATGAAAACTAAACAGTGGATTCCACTAATCTGAACAGAGTGACTGGGTCAGATAAGCAAAGTCAGCTTAAAAATCACTCTTAACTCTCCAGTTTTATTGGTTGGCACTCACACCAACATCCTGTCTGCCATCAGTCCACCTCCAACTCTAAACACTCATTCCAGAGAAACAAGCTGCAGTTTTATGCCACAAAGCTGTACAAACCCTGTGTGTATTTGATAATATATTATTATCATCAGTCAATAGCTCCCTAAACTTGGACACCAACAGACTTGGAAAAAACAACACCAGCCTTCAAAAATTCAGCCTAGTTTTGTACAGTCTGATGTTTTCTGAAGACTCAGCTTTTCCATCCATGGAAGTGCCACTAATGCTGGAGTGCATTTACTCTTTCGAAGTTTCTGTCTTCCCTTTAAACTGGAGCAGTTTCCTGATTTTACTCTGGATTTCTCCACTTACATTCAACTGATGACTCCTTCCTCCAAGTCCCATCTTCCTGACAACACCAAGACACGGAACATATTCACACAGGTCCTGCTGTGCTGTATGAGGTGAGCCAGAAAAAAATACCACAATGCACTTCTCCTGTAGGAAAAAAAAAAAATAAATTCAGAGAATTCCTGAGGCCCCTGGAAAATGAAAAAGTATAGGGATAGGTTGATATTTTCCCCCTCCACAGACATGGCCATTCTTGACGTTACGTCTGTTTTAACGTATTTGCAATGTTTTTCTCTCTGAAACTATTTCTCTTTTAGATTTGGAACAGAAGAATTTAGAAGTAACTTTAAAGTATCCAGAATTTAATAAAGTATCCAAAGAATTTAATAACCAAACTTCATTTAAAGGTCAAGCAGCCATTTTATTCTTAGGTCATTATAAAATACAAAAAAAAGCCCCCATGTTTTACTCAACTTCCTTAGAAAACAGAATTTCTAAGTCAAAGCTTTACTAGCAGCCTCACACAACTTTTTTTGCAAGCATATGGAAAGATTTTCACTTTTAAAAGAAATGGTTTGCAGGGTGACCCTTGCTTTAACAAGGTCTTCAACCACTATAAACACTGTAAGTATATGGCAAATGCTCTAGAATCTGCATAAATCACTTATTGGGAGAACTTAAGATATTAATTATAAATATTTATTAACTTAAGTGAAGAAAAGCCTTTCTTCTTGTCATTTACTTCCTCTTTTACACTTAGAGTGCATTTGAGAGAGTCATCCTAAGAAGTGGGGATCCCAAACATGCCTAGCACTCTGGTAACTTCAGATCAAGAGGATGTGAAGTACAAAGAAGTGGAAACCCTTTAAACACTGCAAAAGTCACTCAGTCTGCAAGATTTCAAGTATAATTTGAGACCCAATCAGATTCTTCAGATTGTCTGCTGATAAATTACCACCTCTCTGAATAGCAAAAGACTGCTGGCTTGTGAGGTTTATTTTTAACTGATAGTTAACTTTAACTTGCAGTTATATTTTAATTTATAGTTATTTAAAATTTAATTACCATCATGTCACTCAAAGCTTCGTACAGGCTTTCTTCTTTAATGGCAGACATAAATCAGTAAAATAAATTAAGTGCCACTGACTGTTACATAGTTATACAGCAAATTAATGAAATCACTCAGGAGTACACAGGTAATATAGGCATAAATAATACTGACTCCAACAAGTGGGGCAAATGTGCTATCAAACCTGTCATGCAGCCACAAGAGAAGCCAGAGGGTACACCATGAAAGACAGCTATCTGCTTAGTTTGAGTAGCAGCACACACACAAACCTCAGTTATTAACCCACACTGTAGCAACTCTGCTGCACTTGCTGTGGCAGTGCTCTCCTAGTTTCTCAAACAGTTTCTTTGACAGCTTGCCAGGCTTGTTCTGTGTAAACTCTTTTCATTTTAATAAATTAAAAACTGCCTTCTCTGTACCTCTTGGACAGGTGCAGCTCTTGTGCAGTCATGAAGAGATTGCCTTAGTTCAAGGGTGCGTTTCGGAGAGAGCGCGTTGCGGTCCAAGGGCTTCTGGAGGGCTTTTCCTGTGGCTGACTCCCCTTTGTGGCTGCCATTCCCAGCCCAAGTCTGTGCAAAATAATCTTGCTTTACAAGCATTCATTTAAGTGCACAATGCTACTCTTTACCTGCTAAGGTAGCCAAGCTGTATCTTAACGGAGAAGTCTTGAAGTAACCCTGAAAGCCACACCGTACCAAGACCAGGATCCTGTGAGCCAAATCCTTTCCTCCAAGTCTCTGCCAATCCAATTCACAAGCTTTGGGAAAATATACTGAGTTTCAAGAGTAATAAATGTATGGGGGTGCTGGTTTCTGAATAAAATGTAATGCAGCCATTCTGTTCTCTTCTTGTGACCAAGGGTCTCTTTTCTGTAGACCAGGATTATTAACCCTGATGTCCTAACCCAGTACTGAAATGGATATTGCAGCTAATTCCTGAGTATGTAAATAGCCTATCCATTTTCAGTCTGATGGCCTATCTATTTTTCCCTTCCTAAAAATGTTATGCAGTCCTACTGCTCACTGTTAAACAGCTTCTGAGTTTCACTACTGAGGTGCTACATGTCAGGGGTGGATGAAGTGATCCTTTTATATCAATTAGCAATTACTGTAAAGTGCTTTGGGGTGAAATGCCACAAAGGATTAGAACTTCAAGGGAAGAATAAGCAGCAGGAGCACATGAACTCATAAATGGCATAGATCCTATTTTATGTAAATTGCCCTAGTAATAAAGAATGAGCAAAAGGTCAGATAAATACAGAAAATGACATATAAGCAGAGTAGTCTCTAAATAGAATATTTTTTCTAGCTTTCTCAAGTATTAGTGCGTCTCTAGGCCAATAGCTCCCTCATCTGAGCATCTGTAATATTCAGTAATACAATATTCTTCAGTTCTACCACCCTGAGTTAATTTTGTGAGCTCACAAAATCCACCACAGGAGAATGAAAATCTTCCTTAAATTTAGTAACAAAACTGAAACCAAATAAACCTCTCTTCTCTTCCCAAGAGATGCACTCATAATCCCCACATACATCTAGTCCCAGGAGGATTGCTATTCCTGGAACAACTTTACATAGGATTAATGAATCCAGACAGTATAAAGACAAAATCCAAACTACATATAAAGGCTGGAACACAGCAACAAAGTAACATAATAATACATATTTGAGCAGCCTTGCAATTCGAGACATTACAGTTTCTAATGAAAACACACGTCTCATTTTTGCATTTTCATACCATAATAAACAATCTTGCTTTAGCTTAAAAAGGCAATTACAGTGCTCTCTGCAAAACAGTTAAAAGGAAAATAACAAAATTAATAACAGATAAAAGTAATTATTTTGTTCTACTACCAGTACATCAGATCTACATTTCATTAAATAGCAGCAAAAAAGCTGAAGTGAAAAAACTTTTGCTGGTTAATATCTGGAACCTAAAGGCCATGGAAATTAAGATTAGTCTCACTAAAACTTGACTAAGGGAAGCAGAAAAAACATATATCTAGCAAGGACACAGCAAGTCACATTTTATTCTAAATTTTTTAATGCATTAAACATTCTAAATAAAAGTCATGTATCATATACAATTGACAATATGACTTTCATGAGTAGCAACAGTTCATGTAGTTTGTTTTTACCCTTATGAAACGTCTCACTTAACACCAAAAAATTATGAGGAACAAATTTTACATAGCGCTGAGTGGAACATTTAAAAGTATTCCCCAAGCATGCAGCAAAATGCTTCACTAATATAATGAAAAAGACTTTTATTAGATTTAATTCTTAACTAATACTTTCTGATATGTAATCAGTAAACAAAATACCTACAAAATACCCGCAAATCTGTTAAATAAACTCATTTTCTTTCCATTTCTATGCAAAAACTGACCCAGTGTCATTTAGCATGATTTTCAGGTAGTGCATATATACAATTTCTACATCATTAACTCGAATTCCTATGTTTCCAAATGTCTTGCAGTTCTGCTGGGTAAGCACTAGCTCATTCATGGTGTTAAAAATGCTACCTTTTATACATCAGATATTTTACTTGTTCAGTTATTTAATGCACAGCTACTGCAGCCAAAAGAAAAAAAGACAACCAGCATACAAAGAAGATCTTAAAACTGATTCTCCTGTGGATTCAAATTTACTCTTTTTAAATGTGTGAGTTAAAACTGATACCTAAAAAATACAATTATTTACTCATTTTTAGAAGATTATTTTATATATAGTATATGCTATTTAATTCAACATAACTATGCAACTGTAACACAGTCTTGCAGTGTCCTGTATGCACATGAAACAGGTAAGAATGAAAATGCAGAAGGAGGGAAAAAAGTCATAAATGAGAAGGAGCAATCTCTTGCTAAAGCAGAGAACAGCGAATCAGCGGATGAAAATTTCCCAATTCTGTCAGAGGCTGACTATATCACCACAAATTAGAAACTAGTCTTTCCATGACTTTCCTTACCTGTAAAGCAGGTAGTACTTCTCCTCTTCCTCAGAGATGTCATGATGCTTCACTTGTTAATATTTATAAAGCACTGCTGTCTGCACATACCTGTGTGAATGGGGCAGTCACCAGCTCTGATGATACACAGAGCCCTGAAGAAGCTTTCACAGGCACTATTTCTCATTTTTTAAAAAGAAAATAATCTAAACTAGAATTTTCAAACACAGACCAATTATTTTTTTACTCAGTGGTTTACATTGACTTGAGCTGAAACCTGTTGAATGCCAAAGAAATGTTACCCAAAAAAGCATTACTACTGCGTTGGATATGGGAAAGCATTTACACTGAATTGCAAGTGTGGTGTGAAACCATTTTCCCTGTCACCAGCACTGCTGCCCAGCTCTGACCTCTAGGCCATCACCCAGCTTCTGTCCTCTGCAAATCTACCCAAAACAACAGGTTTCTCTCTCTTCCCTGGGAGAGAAGCCCAGGGGAGCCCTTCAGGCAGATGGCCTGTGCATAGGTTTCAATCAGTGTGTCCTCTTTCACCATTTATTCTAGAAGTTTGAAAAGTGCATGGATTTCATGAGATCTCCAACAAAATGAGCAGGCCAAACCTCAGAATGAGTCATTTACTAAGAAGCAAGATGCACCAACTGAAAGAAAGTTATGGTTAAAAATGTTCATATCTCCTGCATTCTCTGCTCAGTTGCAGCTATAAAAAAAAAAAAAACAAAAACATTTTTTGACACAAAGCTCACACATACACAAAAGGGTTTAAATTATCATTGGCACGAGATGACTTTTCCCTCACATCCCTCTATGGACCATTTTAAATTATTACAAATATTTCAATTTGTTAATCTTAGATTGTATGTGAACCAGTAACTTATCTTATTAAGGTATGAAGCCTTCAAACACACTGGAGTTTGAAAAAGCTTATTCAGCTGAAATTGCTTTTGTTCAGTTCTTTTCTATCCTTTTGATAGAAAGTGAAACTGCCTTAATACAAGAAAGCAAATGCTGTCTAAAATATCAGGGCCTCTTATGAAAAAAAACCAAAACAACCTGATTTAGGATGTGGTTTCTGTTAATTTCTGCAATTTTTAATAACTGATCCAACCTTTCACTTGTTCATTTCCCATTAAATCTTTGGGAGCTCATTAGCTCCCAAACCGGATTCTGACTGGTTCCTTAACTGGCTGATTAAGAGTAATACAAATGGTAAAACAAGCAAAGAAAGAGTTATACAGGAAACAAACTAAGAAATTAAAAAAAATAAATAATCAAGATACCATTGTGCAGGAAAAGAACATAGAAACAAGGCAATAATTTTATTTACAGGATTTTTTTCCCCCATTATCTGAACAGCAAAGAGACTAAGTTTTCCCATCACAGTTAAATAATCGACCTTTTGAATACCAAAAACCTACATCACGTACCACGTAGTTGCTATGGCAATTCTTCATTTGCAATGAACAAAATAAGTGAACAACCAACACAGCCTCTGTGCTGAGCAAACAGCACACCTGTAGACTTGATAATTGGGGTTAGCATAGCACATCAGGTGACCAAAAACAGAGCTTGGCATTTCCCAAGTCCTCACACACGTAGGTGCTCTTACCTCTACTCCCAGACCCTCCTGTGATGCACCCCTTTAATCCTTGTAAATCATTCCTGATCACCTACTCCAGGTGTGATCCCACCACAAGCAGCATTTTTGCAGAATTAACTCAAGCGATGCGCTGAGATTTGTCTTTCAGGATTAAACCTTGTCCTTCTATTATGTCACTGCATCCCACCCCCTGCTCTTCCAAATGCAGGGTAAAGCCTGGCTTATGGTATTGCCAGATTGCCTTTGTCATCCTTGTACAGCCCCCTGCCCAAAAGCCCTGCCACACTGGAACAGAGTGCCCAGCTCCTGCCTTTATACCAAATACCAGCACACTGCATTACAGCTGCACAACAGGCTGGGCCACAACCTGCTTAACACTTGTGGGTGAGATGCTGCTGGTGTCCAATACTCCTCACACAGGCTGCAGGTAAAGAATAATGAGAGTATGCAGTGAAAAGAAATCCATCCTAAACTAAATAAGCTGCTACATTGCCACCAGAAAACTCATTTTTAGCTGCACTGCTCAAGAATTTTCTGCCTTGTATGTCCATAGTTGAATAACTAAACTAGTGTGTCCTTAGAAATATCCCCACTGATGGGCAGGAATACCAGTTTTGTGGGATTTCTCATGGCTTGGTGTAGATTTTTGTGGTAGCAATTGTAGGCAACGGAGTCCTGGCACAGCAGTTGCCCACTTGTGTGCTTAGAAACCAATGTTGCTGCATCAGCAACACCTCACTGCCAGTTGGGCAAGAAACTGCAGCAGCACTGACAAGGCACAAGAAGAGCCATAGTCAACACTCCAGATCACAGAGAACATCAGACTGAGCACCTTGCATGGGCCACTTCACCTTTGAAACCACCGTGAGCCTCATGCTTGCAGAACTACCAGCTTCACATTACCCAGCAATCTGTCAGGAAGTTTTGGAGCCTGGGATAAATGCTGCTTTGCACAGTCAACAACACCACACAAAAAAGGTCTGGCAGAGCACTCAGCCCATAAAACTTGAGCAAGTGTGTGTGCTTTGTTTAAGTGTGTGTCCAAAGGTGTCAATGTACACACCACCTACATTACTCTAGAGTAGGCTGGAGGCAGCAAATCAAATGTACTTACCTGTAATATCATCTTAGATGGGATTTTTTTTTTGAGCTTTTCATCTTTTCATCCCACACACACATGTTCATGAAGCTGTTCTGGGAAGGAGGATGGCATCATCTGGTGCAACTTGTCTCCAGCTCCAGCTTTACTTCTGCCACAAACTTCTTGTATAAACATCTAAAACTATCCAACTGTACTTCTTTCTCCATCAGCTCATCAGCAATTACAACCCCAATTTGGTTAATCAGAGTACTGGTGCTGAATTTAACACATCATGCACTGGTCACAAAAGCCTGCATGAAGTAAGGATGCACATTTCATCTACTGAGCTCCTTCTGCCAAGATCCACTTAAATGCTATGTATTGCATCCAACAGAATTTAGATGTTACTGGAATAGCTATTCTGGCAGTAGTTTCTGAAGCTGTTACACACAGCAATAATGAAGACACAAAGTCCAGAGTAATGATGTCTGAAATTCTTTCAGGGTTCAAATTTGGAGCCAGGGAAGCCCACAGGAGCTGGCAGGTCCCAAGACACCTTTACTGAAAGGAGAGTCTGCTCACAGTGATACTCAAAGCATAACCTGTGCGTGGTTACTCCTCCACTCGCGGCTTCAGGTCTGCAAAGATCACACAGGCTTTGCCTGACCTCTGTTTTTCACCTATCCTGACTGGAAAAGTGAGCTAAATCACCTCTTAAGGCATCACAGAGGGTGAAACTCCAGAGCATGGGGATTCAACTCTGCTTTCACAAGGAAAAACACTAGTGCTTCAACACCAGCATGAAAAACAAGACAGCTAAGAAACACCGCTCTGCAAATACCACCTGGATTCAGTTATTCTCAGTTCATTATTTTTTTCCTTCTGAAGGTCAACAACTGAAGATTTTAGAAGTTACAGGGAAATTAGTTGGTATGATACATAGATTGATAGAAGATTTTTTTTCCCCCCTTGAATGGGACATACATTAATACCTGTAATTAATTCTCAAATATTAGAAATTTAGGACAAAAAAATTGCTATTCATAAAGTCAACAGATCTGCACACACTTCGACCACCTCCACAATGCCTGGGGAAGAATCACATCTTCAAAGCAGTTCAGAGGCATGGGGTTAGGAGAGAAGGAAACACCTTTCAGTGTAATCTATCTCCCATGGATTACCCTAGAAATGGCTTTTAATTACAACATTTTAAAATTATTTAGCCCTATCTTAAACTACATGCTTATGTACAGAAATACGTAACACCACATAAATGCACACATGACAGTCCTATAGATTTTTTTTTTTATATATATAAACAGAAGTTTAGCCTCAAAAGCTATTTATTCCTCTAAATATTTTCCCTCAGGATCCCTGTTGTCAGCTACTCCACTTAGACTATTTTTCTTTTTCTGTTATCCATGACTGGCAAAGTTGGAAGTCAGGATAACAGCAAAAGATTAAGGATCTACTAGGAGGATTTTATACATTTTTGAAATCCATTCTTATTTAAGAAAAAACAAACAAACAAACAAAATCCAAAACCAACCAAACAACCAAGAAAAACAGCACCACCCCAATGCAGTTGATGCAGGGAAAAGGCAGTGTAGGAGTTTAGCCTGCTTTCCCCTGTGGGCACCTGAAGGTAGAGGCAGCTCTGTGCAGGGACACGGTCCTCAACAAGGATAATCAGCACAGCGAGCCCGGCGTAGGAAATGACTGCTCTGCCTGAGGGGTCCAAACTGATTTCTTTTAAAGACAGTCAAGCTACATCTGTGTGGCACCAAGCACAGCCCCAGCCAGGATGACCTGGTTTCCTTTTTGGTTTGCTCGATCACTGGGTGACATTCAGACAATGCCTGTCAGACATTCAGGTTCTCTCTCAACCTGCCAAGACATTTTCCTATCCACTCATAATTTGAGGGAGGGCAACTACCTGCTGTATATTTGGTATCCCATCATTGAAAAATATCATTATTATTATTATTAAGTGGAAATTAATTTTTTATAATTATTCCCCCTCTTTCCCAATATATTACTTCAGGTTTTAAAGTCAAAAAATATTCAGAACTGGTAATTCTCTTAAAGATTAAGACAAGCACAATCCAGACTGGTTTGTTGCTGTTTGGGGTTACTTTTTGGGGGGAGGTAATTTTTTTTGGGGGGGAGGATAGTTTTGGTTGCTTGTTTGGGGTTTTTAATTTAAGTTCTTGGATGTATATATGGAAGTTTTGACCACCTTAGAGATAAAAAGGGCAAAGGAAAACAGACAAAGAGAACATCTAGTTAGATCTATAACTAGGGTAATACAGTGTATTTCTTTGTCTTTTTTATACCAGTCACAATGAAAAAAGTGAAATTGTTATTTGTATTCAAATATTCAAAACATGACAAAACACTATCTGAGAAAAATAATGTTAATTTCAGAGAAAACAAGGTTACAATTCAGAAGCCTGGGGAATGAGAGACTAGACTGAATCAGGAACATAAGGACTGGAAGGATCTCTCAAAAAATGGGAAAAACTGATAGAAAGCCTGGGGTGGAAAGATGTGAGCAGTAACATTCCCTTTAAGTTATCTATAATATACATGAGGGGGAAAAGAAATCTCCCACAGCAACACTCATGTAAGGCTGCAAAAATGTGTGGAAGGCCTTGTTCATTACCTGCTATGACTGTTGAAATGTTGCTACATTTTATGCAGATATATTTTGATGATGGGTAAAGCAATTCTATCACACACTGTGTATTAATTGTTCCCAAGAGACAGCCCTCTCTTCGTTTATGTACTAAATTACTCTTTCTTCCACAATGCTATCAAAATGTTACTTGTTCCAAAAATCTTCCACTTTACAAATCAATCAAACCAAAACCTGAGGCAGTCAAGTTAGTGGTTGTGTGCCTGTTATCACAATTCACAGCTAAAAATTTGCCTTACGGAATCACAGGATAATTTAGGCTGAAAGGGATGTCAAGAAGATACACGGTCCAGACCTCTGCTCAAAGTGGTGCTAATTTCAATATTAATGAGGTTACTCGTGGTCTTGTCCAGCTTAGTTTTGAGTCTCTGTAAGGACAGAAATCTTAGACATTGTCTCTTTATATGTTCTAGTGAAAAATCTTCCATCTTTTCAGGTATTTTATTCTGAGAAAGTAATTTCTTAAATTTTTTAGGATCTTTCAGGATTTAATGAAACCTAAGAATAAAAGAAATTTACACCACTATTCCACTAGTTTAACTAAAAATGTTGTTTGTATTTTTAAATACATATCTATATGTATACCTATACATATATTCACAGAGCAATAATATTAAATTTGTGAAAAGAATATACATATCACTACCTATTAGAGCTATTATGCCACCCTGTTTTCAAATCATTAAAATTTACCGCATTAAGGAATTTTCAAGTAATATAATGATACCTTGTAAAAAACATCATTGTTTGATCCAAGAATCAAGTGAAAGGCAATACTAAACACCTGAAATTTACTCTTCATTTCGTTTTCTGAAATTTATTTTGTTTCATTGCAGTGAACTTATTAAGTCTGAATCACAAAGATTTAGAATTTTATATATTAAAAATTCAATCATAAAGCTCCACCAAGTGGAAATCCTTAAAACTACACTAAGCAAATTCATGAACAAAAATTCATGTTATAATTATAACCAATACTCACAAATGTAATTATATACAACGAATAACAAAGCTGGCTCTCCAGACCTATAACCCTATAACACTAATCATATTATTCATTGGGGGGGTGGGGGAGAAATAATTTTAGCATCATTAAGATACTTCATTTTCCCTCTGGTTAGATCTGCTCCTTTGAAAACATTCATTCTGCTATGACAAAATGATTTCTTGACACAGATTTGCTGCTTTTAAAAAGTCTCCTTTCTGACTTGCTGAAGTTGCTTTGGGCAACCCTAAATTCCCTTTCTTAATATGCAGTTTTGGTTATTTACACAAATTAACAGGCACTGCCATTTTAGGTAGCATAAGATTCTCGAACAAATGTAGTTTGTTAAATGTTTGCTCTTTCTCACTGTTGAAATATTCATCATCTGTGTAATTTTAACAGCCTGATAAAAACTGTTAAAAGCATAGTTGTGCTGCCCAGCAGGTAGTGCCATTTTTAATGAAACCATAACTGACATAAATAAATAATCAGCTCATGAAGTATTCAAGATGTACCTCAACTTCCATAAGAAAATTTTTTGGGGGATAGGACTGCAAAACCTGCCACAACTGTTCTCATCCAGTAAAAGAATTAAGAGAGATATTCTAAGCAAAATTTGTTCTCAGAACATTTGAATTTGGCTGTAAAGCACAGGACAAGTATTTGTTGCATGCAGAATTCAGAGGAATCTAAACCCACTTGGTATATTTGGTAACACAGTGCCTCTCACAGAGTACAACAGATGAATGAACAAGTACCTCGCTTTTGAAGTGACTGTTCCCCTTCTGTATGGATGCACCATCCCAACATATCTGTGAGGACATTTAATGCAGCCCAGGATGCTGTTTTCCAATGCCATGTGGGTCACTGCCTGCATTCAGAGACCAGCACAGAAGGTTATCAGCATGGTAACTCCATCATATTTCATACAGCAGAGAATCCAAGACCCACAGCCCAGATTGTTAAGATCCAATACCATCAACCAGGATTGTATCTATATTAACATTTAGTTCAGATCACGTGAGGGCTTTTGACCTGAATTGCAGCCACCAGCCTCACATACTCTGCTTGTGTTTGCAACATGGAGCAGCCTTGGAACATATCAATGGGAATTCCTGGAGATGAAATGAAACCTGAAGGTGTGCTCCAAATGCTGGCAGAGGTCCAGTCTGCAGGACAAGAAAGGCCTTGTTCAAAATACCTAAACCCATGTATTGCACCAACATCAGGTCCTCACCACCAGCTGCTGTGACCTATGGACATGTTTTACAGATATGTTTATACCACTTCACCACATTTGCTAACACAGACACAGCCTTGGTTGTCTCAGTCCTGCAGCTCCTGTTTAGTTTTGCATTTCCTTGGTTTTCCTCTGTTCTCCAACCCTTAGGTTCCCACAATCATAAAGTGAGAGCGCCTCAACCTTCATTTGAAACAGCTTTCCAAAATGTAGGTCAAAATACCTCAGGTTTTGCTATTCTAAGTACTAAAATAATTTATACATAGCACAGATGTAGTGGAAACAAATTAAATACCACTCTTACCACGAAGAGCAAATGCTTTCTACACTACCACTCACTAGGCAACGTGAACCTTAAAAAGGAGAGAAGTAGATGACCCAATTAACCACAGTTTAGTCAGATTAACGTCAATGTAAAGCTAAATCATGACAAGATCATCTATGCAAAGAGGACTAAAGGATAGCAGGATAATTAACAGTTACAAACACAGTTATGTGGAAAGTAAAGCTTGACAAACTTGTTAAAATATATTTTACAAAGCCAACTGATAAGGCAACTGGGTTGACACTAACCATGGACTGTAATAGAAGTGACATTAAAGCTTGGCATTTCTATAGGGACATTTCTCACTATACAAAAATTAATGAGGTTCACCACAAAATCAGGGAAGAGCAATCACAAAAAAAATATGTTATTTGTGGAAACATTCATGTCTCAAAGTCTCAGAGACTTTGGGCCAGTGCTACTATTTGTATAGAGGACTAGACAGATACCATTTCACTGGTGGCAAACTCTGTCTGACAGAAGTCATTGAATTGGGCCGTATGAGTTACACAAGTCAGCCAATTCACTTGAATTCTTATATTATCAAATATAAGTGAACTCCTAAGAACAAAAGATGCAGATCAATTTCAAGATGGCAACCTCACCCACAGCCTAAAACCATAGAATAACTACATTACTTGGAGTAATGATTAGTAAAATCCAGAAAATTAATTCCTAGAACAAAACCTCAATATATATGAATAGCAAAGACGCTGAGGAGATACAGTGATGAGAGTGAATCAATGCAAAGCACTGAAACTCCACCTTGTACAGTGCTGCTTAGTTATTTCTACATTTCAAAAAGTCCGGAAGAAGCTCCCAACAACTTATCCATGGTGCAAAAAATTACTTCTGCTCATAAGCTGGAAAACACTCTAATCAATGTGCTTTTTCAGCTGACAGTGAAGAAGAGAATTCAGAGACCAGCAGACATTTGCACATGGAAAAGACTTCTAATAAGAAATGCCTCTCTAATCTACAAAAGAACTAATCAGAAGCAATCTCTGAAAGCTAAAGCTAGGGAAACTCTGACTAAAGAAGAATAACAGCAGCAGTGATTAATTATATACCCAATATACCCAAGATTCTTCATCACCAGAAATATTTCTTTCAGAAACAATTTTTTTTTTTTCTTCAAATAGAGCTGCTATAGCTCAACTAGGAATTACAAACCCCATGATGATTTATTAATCAGAAATGCCTGTTTCAAGTGACACAGGTCAAGGCATTTGAACAGAAGGGTCCCACTGGTATTTAAAAATCCAAGCATTAATGGTAGGACCCTAGTCAGGACCTTAATTCCTCACTCTTTAAACGTACCTTTGTCCTGTAAGCATTAGCAATACAGCACCTCTGATACATTTCACTAGGCTGATACTTGAAACTCCAGTTACAATATGCTTTGTTTATGCTCATTGATACACTCAAAATAATTTGTAAAGAGCAAAAGCATCAGGCTGAGTGATCAGAATAATGGCTGTGCATCTGTAGTGTTTGTACAAGGTTTCTGCTGTTATTTTAACTCATTTGAATCAACCTGAGTAATTTCTGCTTACCTGCAAGGAATATTTTTTCAAGCTGTGAGAACATCCTCTCTTCTTTTTGTTCCATGGGAATATAGTGTTATGATCACAAACTAGCACTGCAATAGCCTTGAAAGAAACTGCAGTTGCTACATTCAAACCAAAAATTCTTTGTGAGTGCAAGGTTTTAAAACAAGCCTTTGTGACTGCTCTGACATTTGTTTTCAGTTTAGTGAAAGTAATTTCTGACCATTAAAAGTTCACGCAGCTGACTTATGCCAGTAAATGAAAAACCAACTACCACAGGGAGCCTTACAGGTCGGGCACATTTCACCACTACTCCTCAAGACTCTTTCAGCTGTACCCAAGTGAAACACCAGAGAAGAACAAGCTGTTTACTCACAGTAAAGGCTATTTGGAAGGCAACACCACTTCTGTGGAATTCCTGAACTGCATTAATGTGTGTAAGCTTCGTGTAATAAATAAATTATTATTATTATTTCCTGTCCTTAAAGCACCTAATTGCAGAACTCCACATTTATCCTTTCCTCAGCTGTGCTTTTGTTTTGAATTGTTTACCCTAGTAGCTATCAAGGTGACCTGTACTTGCTGGCCACATGGTATCAAACTGCCATTACTGTCTCTAACTGCATCAAATGAAACAAAACACAAGTTGAATACTCTTTTTTGCATATAATAAGTCAGAATAACTGCAACAGAAAGTTATTCAACTGTCTTATCATATGCACCATATTTTATTTCCTTTACCCTCTCCAACTCTCACTTACATTATGTTTATCCAGACATTTTAGGAACATCAGAAGCATTTCAGGTAGGTGAGGCTCTGGGTTGAGCTCCAATTTGACAGCAGCTGGTTTGTTGTTTCATGTAAATTCACAAGTGATTTTTCCAATCAGACAGAAGGAAGGGTAATGCCCAGTTTATTATTACTGTGCTCAAACACTGCAGAAAGGCATCACCAATAGTGTTGCCAACCCCCTGTGGTTTTTCATTGGCAGTTAGCAAATGGCTAAGTATGACCAAACCTTGAGCACTGAAACATGCTGAGCACTTACTAGATGTTTTGGAATTAAAATAATGTAATTTAAAAAAAAACAAAAAACATAAACACTGTAAAAATTTTATTAAAAGGAAGAAATGGAAATAAAAAGAGAATAAAAATTAGTCTATGGCAAGAAAGGCAATGCCTCACAAACAACTCACCTCTTTTTTGTTGTTTTTTTCAGTCAATTCAACTTCTGCAGAATGGAACCTCATTAGAAAAAAATATTGTTTTCCTACCCTACTACACACAATGTGGATGTTTTGGAATGAAACTCTTCAAAAATCAAGAAATGTAGGACATGTAAAAATCATGCTTAAAATCCCCATTTCCTCAGAAGGAACCCTGTTTTGCAGAACAATTGTAAACAAAGCTATTAAATCCACAAAACAAAAGTATGCTGTTTAAGAGTGCTTCAGTTGCACCTACTGGACTGTGTTTAAATTTTGCAGTTGGCTGCAGGGTTCCTGGTTCTGTTCTGCTCTGCTCCCAGACAGCTCATCCCGTCTCCTCTGCCCTGTCCCCTCGCCCCATTATTCCGTAGTGTCTGTGCAGAACGACGCCCCTGCCCTGGAAATAATCTCCCTGTGGTTACAAGAGGGCAAAACCTCTTCAATTCTCTTCCCCAGGCCTTGAGGAGACAATGATAGGAAACAGCTTCCTAATGTGTTTCATTACATTCTTCATTAGACAAGGAAGTAATTCCACGGTTTTGAAATCAAATAACGTATTTCTATATATCTTTCATTTCCTCTCCCACTATCTCTCATATAGGTTCTCTCCTTTATTATTATAAATCTGTCACTAAACAAAAAAAACAAAACCCATGGAATGTGAAGGCAAGATTCCTGGAGTCACCCCAAGCATTAAAGGCAAATATCTCAAGAAAAACGGAGCACAAGTTTGCTTTTGTCAGGTTTATGCAACATGGTAAATAAATTGCTTTATGCCAGCCAGCAGCAAAGGCTGTGATTTTAGCTTATGGACACAGATCTCAGAAGACAAAAAAGCAACAATAACAAATTGAAATATTCTTCAGGTGAATAACCTAGTGAATAACTTTACTCCAAGCACGAAACTGTCCCTTTGAGCTCAGATTTCTGAAAGCTTTATTTATTCCACTTTGGATGTTAGGTTTTACCCAAGTTATTCCCAGTTTAACCTGACAAAAACATAAACTGAGCCCAAGGAATTCTCTCTGTATTCCATTCAGTGCATTTTATAGATGTTGCAGTTCAAAACATCTCATATTAATGAAAAAATAAACAAAAACAAAAAAAAGCCACAAACAAACAAAACACACACAAAAAAACCCAACCAAACTTGCTGTTTGTACATGCAGCAAGGAGTTTAAGGAGCTGTGTAGTCTATACATACAAGGTGTGAATGCCACATTGCATACAGCTGTCCAGCACATAAGTAACCTACCAACAATGCTACAGACATTTGGCTAAATGCAAAACAACATTTTCAGGTTTTCTTTATCCTTGTAAAGTCAAAGCCAGCTAATAGAACACAGATTTTCTCCCTCAGAAAAAGATTTGTCACTGGAACACTCTTGGTTCAAACAAGAGCAGGCTAATGGGAAGTGTACTTCAGGAGTAATCTTGGCTTTTAAATGTTCCCCCTGCAAGAACACAATGAACCTGCTGTGTTTCTAGACAAGCTGTAATACAATCCTGTGTGCTTTACACAGACATGTTTAAGTTTAGCACAATATCAAAAGCATTTGGTTTCCCAGCAACTTTTTGAGGTGTATTATCTGAATCAAGTGGTTCATCCGATTTTTCAGACAAACTATATCAAAGACAAATATGTATTCTAAGCCTTTCCACCTGTTGTGGTTTAACCCCAGCCAGCAAACAAGCACCACTCAGCCACTTACTCACTCCCCCACCAGCAGGATCACGGAGAGAATGGGAAGGGTGAAAGCAAGAAAACTTGTGAGTTGAGGTAAAGACAGTTTAGTAGGAAAGGAAAAGCNTCCTCACCAAACAGCAGAAAAGTCCTTGGCTCTGTGCAAGCCCTGCTCAGCAACAGCAAAAACATCTCTACATTTTCAACCCTGTGTTCAGCACAAATCCAAAACACAACCCCATACCAGCCACTGTGAAGAAAATTGACTCTACCCCAGCTGAAACCAGGACACCATCCCTCTGCAAAAAGGCCCATTTTTGAAACCCTGATGGAAACATGAACACTGCTTACAGAACATCCAACATCCATAGCAAGTTTGGGAAATCATTATAGGTTCAAGGAATTCCAGTCATAAAAATACTGGAGTTTGTATTGTTGCTTTTTAAAGCAAAATGTCTGCCATTTCACATTCAAAACTCAACACTCCTTTAAAAGAAAAAAAAACAAACCAAACAACAAGAACAGTACAAACACAACAAAGAATTGAATGTATATTTTTTAGTAACAACTGCCTTTGTCTAAGGGCTTTCAAGATGCAATCCAAATTCTCCAAGTCTGACTTTCTTTGATTTATATGTAAATTGGATTAGGTTCTCAACTGCTTCTTTTAAAATACTAATATGACCAAAATGGTTAGCTGGAATGGCAACCTAAATTTACACTTACCTCTTGTACCAGGTTATACCAGTACAGAGTTTCATTTTTCTTTTCATTTTTTCTCAAGTGTCACTCAACAGCATTCAGATTTCAAACTGACCTTTATCTTTACGCTAATAGCTTTTCTTATCGGCGGCAAAATCACTACATCTTCCACACAGCTGATCTGTCACTGTGTTTGGAATAATCCTTTACCCTAACATTTGGTGCTGACTATTAATAAATTAAGGACTAACAGCAAAATAATTACCCTTTCACCTATGAAAACACTGGTGGCCACCACAGAACGCTCCCTCAGTGACACAGTGTTTTGCCCTCTGTAATTGATGCAAACCCGTAAGGGGATACTGTTATGTTCTCTGCACTAGCTGTCACTTCCACACACACACTATTTGTCTCCATGCTGTGGCAGATGCAATAGCCTACTGCAAGGATTTTTTATTTGTTTGTTTGTTAGAAACAACTCTTAATGTCAAACCATTTATTGGGACAAGAAAGATAAACCTTTGGTTTTTTTCCCCTTAAAGATTCTAGATACTGGAGCTGTATAACATTTCATTTCCAGGTAAATTTGAAGCTTCCAACAAAAGCCAAAAAAATATTTATTTCCAGCTTGTGTATATATAACATGTATGACTGAAAATTGGCAAATCTTCCTTGTCTGTTAGTAGCAAATGCACGGTAAATTACGGAACAGAGAAAAAAAAAAAAATCAGCATTTCACCTTGCATAAGCATATAACTCACAGGATACTGCAGATGAAGGAGCAGAGATCTCTTTTCTCCACTACCAATAAATTAACCTCCAACTTTGTTTTATACATCTGCCAGCACAGTGGTGAACTGAGGTGTTGCAGGTGCCATTGTGATGGACTAAGGAAATGCTAAGGTCTGTTGCTTTACCTCATCAATCTGGAACCCGAATGGAGCTTTCCCCAAAGGTTGCCTCCAAACACATTCCTGAGGAGCACTGACTGGTGACCAGAGCGTCTGGCTGGAAAAAAAACAAGTTGTGCAGCATAGTAACAGTGTTAACAGCTCTTCACCAAGACATGTTACCTCTTCCAGGAAATCTTTTCACCGATACCGAGTCAGGGGCTGACCTCTCCTTGCAGCAGATAAAACAGTCTGAAAGCAGGGCTTGGGATTTCTTTTCTTCTTGAAAATTAAGACATGGTAAATTTTGACATATTTTCACCTCTTATTTTTCAGATTCTCATTGCCCACTTTCTTAACATATGCAGTGGAAAATGCCATGAAAGGATATTCCTTCCACAGCATTTAGGGCACCATATGGAGCTAGCTAGCAGACATGGATTTTATTCTCAGCCTGTTCAGTGACCCCAGGGAGTAGCTTCTTGCTTCACTTTCATTTTCCACAGCCTAGAAGTGACAACTTTTGCTTTGTTTTGCAAAAACTGTAAGATTTCTGGTAAGAAAATAAAAAAATAAAAAAAGGATGTTAAAGAGGACAGTAGAAATGTCGCTATAAGGAATTCTTTTACTGACAAAAAAAGATTTAGCTGAGCTCTATCTACAACAGGGGCTAATGACAACAAACATTATTTACGAAGTATAAATTAAACTACATAAACTGTCACTGAATTATCTAATTGGCATTTTTTCTCTCCCAAATGCACTCCAGATTAAGTATGTATTCACAACGTCTCTTAAGTCTTTAAACTTTTTAACTCTCCTAAACATTGAAATAATGTATTTACATCAGGATTAATCATCACTATAATTTAATTAGCATTTGACAAGAATTGATTTGGCAGAACTTTTTCCCTTAAAAATAGGAAATGGCCATAAACCAGGGGAAGGGCCATAAACTAAATACACTGTTTTTTCTCTCCATCTGCTTCTGGTAAGAAGCATTCTTCAACTGCTAATTCAGTCAAGATCTCAGCTTCATTTATCCAGTTAATTAGAGTCAGATGCTGACAACATCAAGATTATAAATCAAAACTGGGTATGCAGGCAAGAAGAAAGCTGCTGCTAACACCAATGTACATGTTTTGATTTCTTAGAGACTTACACATGAAAAGGGGATAAACCAGTAGCACACTAGCAGCAGAATTACAACTAGATCCCATAAAAGATGTGTTTAAAAGTTAGATGCTAAAGCACTAACCTTGCAAACACTTGGACTCAACAGCCAGATCTAGACCTCACACTACTGCCAAGCTCCAGAAGAAACTCAAGTTTGGTCTCCTACTTTTAAGGCACTTAGTCCAGCTGGTGTGCTCTCATCTCCTTTCCGAAAACCCTGGTGTTGACCCCTGTATGTTGTGGTAAGCCTGACCACCCAACCACTCACTAGGAGCTGGCAAAGCACACCAGTCAGACCCTCCCCTGGAATCCAGTCAGCCCTAAGTGCCCCAGACTAGTGAAGAGAGGGTAGAGAAGTGCAATTCTAGTATTTGCAGGATTTAATAAATAAATAAATAAATAATAATCAAATGGTGTGTGCAGTCCAGATATAACTGGAATAAAGCAGCACATGTGCTGGGGTTTACATGATCACAGTTTCATTCTTGAGAACCCACATTTTCAGAGGGCAACAAAGAGAGGAACATGATTCCATCTGATCTTCTGATTACTCTTAAGAGATCACATCTGTGTCACTGACAAGAAAAGCCCACAATAATTAATGCTGACTCAGAAATTACAGAAGGAGGATATGCTTCTGGTGTAGCTCCTTCAATGTGCAATGTTTATGCTTAGATGGACCAAGAACTCCAAACAGATTGAGAATATTCTACAATACCAAGAAAGCCTCAAAACTAAAAGAAAGCGATGTAGTAGTATATAATATTCTCCCTACAAAACAAAAAGCACACAAACCAACCCTTAATTCTAAAGTACAGAACAAGTTATTTCAGAGCATGAAAATTAAAAGGACCCTTGGGATTCCCATTGAAACCATATAACAATGTTGAGTATCAGTTCTACAATGATCTATATGCACAAAGCATACACATTGTTAAAGGATATATAGACTCCTGGGTCACTAAGTTCAGCCTCAAACTACCAAAGTGTTTTCCCATATCTTTGGTAATATTCCATAAGTAAGACCATATTTCTTTTCACTCTGCTCTAGAAATAGTCAGTTGTACTCAAATTAACTGACTAACTACAACCCATAGGCAAACAAATGTTAATTTTAATTTTTTTTTTTCAGGGAGCAAAGAACGCATTTCAGTCCTTCTTAGACTTGAAAAAACTCCTCTGCCCACAAAAATCTGCACTATACAACTGCATTCTTCAACTCACATTCTCAGTGTATCCTTTCTCAAGGTCTTGCAACGTTGCTACATTTGAAGTCACAGAGTATGGCCTCAACAATGTCATCTGCCCACAGTGCCAACGATTTTCATTTCACAAACTAACAGCCCTCCAACAGAAGCACAGGAGCTGAACACTGATTGAGCATCAAACGCTGAAGTTTTAGACACTCACCCAGCTGCAGAGTAATTCCAAATGCAGCAATTTACAGGTTCAGGAAGATCATACAAGGGTTATAAGATTGAGTTACACACATTTAGTAAAAGCAAAGAGATAATGTTGGATACCTTAAGAAAAACAATAAGCTTTTCCAAAGCTAACATACCTTGAAACAGCTGAAGAAGCAAGAAGACTCACACAGGAAATTGCAGTTTCTTTCTAAGTGCCCCAATTCCACAGCAATACCACATGGTGCTCCTATCCCATCTTTCTCTGGCTTTCTGTTGACAGCAACTCACTATCTTTACTTAAAGAAACTTTAACAATCTCAGGCAGAAACATCTTGGCAATAACAATGAAAAACTCACCATTCATTCTGGCAGGTGCCAGAGACATCTGTTGTTCAGGTGCAGGATTTGAACAGCTCGAGCAAGAGAATAAAAACAGCAGCCGAGGGGAGGAACATGAGAGCAGGCCAGGCAGGAATAGTCACCCTGGGATGCGGCCACACTGGATCTGGCACGGTAAGACCAAGTTGTCCCAAGGAAAAAAAGTGCAGTGCACTACAACTCTTTTCTTTATTGGTAGCCCTATACCTCCACAGAAAATACTGAGCTTCGGAAAGAGTGGACATAATTATTCTTCCTCTCCTGGAAAACTCATCCCTGAGAGTTTTAGAAGGGGGGGTGTCCTCCCACACTGTGAGCCAGTGGGATGTTCTGAACTCTCAGGTGAGATACAGCTTGTGGACAGGTCACACAAGTAACTGCAGTTCTGGACTGAAACCAGATGATTCTCAGTCTTCAAGGCAATATACCACAAAACAATAATATAAACTGGTGATATAAACAGACAGCCCAGACTGGTCCTTAACACATTGCTTAATTTCAGTCCAGTGGTTATGCACAGAGCTTAACTCTGTTAACAGTTAAATTCTCAAACTCATGTTTTCAAAACATTGATGTTTTCAGGCTTTGGTAGGAAACAAACACCTCAAACTAACTTGTCCTTTCAGTTACAAAGGCAATAAATAAATTATTTCTCCTCAGCATACCCTTAGCATTAAGCCACAGAGGATGTTTTCACCAACAACCTCAGGTTAGTTGGAGTGTTTGTTGATTTTGTTACAGCATGTGTGATCTACAAGCATCGTCTGCAAGGATTTGGTCTGCACAGTATCCTACTGAACACAGTGAATTTCTCAGACACAACAAAACTGTGTCACAATTAAAGTAAATAAACACGAAGCAAACAACTTTGTTTTGACCTGACTACATGTGTTACACGACCCAAGACAAGGGAAAAGGGGCAACCCCATCAAAAACTCCAATCCTTTTGCTGCAGCTATTTCGTTTTTCTTGGGTGTCATTAGTAAAGTGAATTATCAGTTTTATGCCATCTGGGTTTCTATTCTCAATCTTGAGTAAGGATTTTTACCCATTGATACATCAGTTATTCTCTAAATGGGAAACTGTTTTCATATAAACACTGCTCAAATATATACATTCTCAATCTGGACATGAATTTTGAACCTCTCAAATATATATATAAATATTTTACTTTTTATAAAAGCACAAAAAAGGTCTAGATGTTTACTTCAAAAGCCTCACTCTTCCTAAACTAAAATTTTATTCTCCACAGTATTTGACAATTCACTCAGACTTCAAAATTTTTCTTTCTTTATAAAGCCTACATCTCAGTTTTTAGCAGAGTACCAACATAAGATATGAAACAATATCCATTCCAAGCCAGCAAATGATCTCATTTCATACCACGTTCTCTATCTGGGTCCAGGTCCCTACAAGGCAAGCATACAATGTGATTTCCTGCAAAAGAAAACCTCTGAAATTAGTCAGGCTGACAAGAAACTCAGATTAGACTTGGCAAAAGGTTCACAGAGACGCTGCCAAATTGGCTGTTTCTGATTTTTAATGATACTTAAAATCATGTTTGAGCCACTCCACTTGAAGTAAACCTCTCTTTCTGTTCCTTCCCACAGTAACAAAAACCAGGAGGCAACAACTGATATGCAATAAACAAGTCCTCACTGAGGTGTTATAAGTATTACACATAAAAAGGCAGTTACACAGATATTTAGCAATGCCCACAGAAAACCCTCCCTGCTGTAATCGTAATTCTCCCAAGAATCACAAGGTGAAAGCTTCATGCTTGCAAAACACAACAATGCTGTTTAAAAAATTGACGACACAAACGAGTCACCACAGGTTGAAATGCAAATGCAAAGGACAAAATGATTCATGCAAACCAAAACATATTCTCCATGCAAAAGAAGAGGTCAAAGTAAGACATGGCTTATATATGTTGTAGTTCTCTACAGGAAATAAATCTAAAAACCGTGGAAGGAGGAGCACAGTAGATACCAGTACAAAGTTAGCATTTGAAAATGCATCAGAAAAGTCCATATATAAATGTATTTCACTGCAACTGTGGATAAACTGTGTGTGAATTTTGACAAACGTGCTAACAATCTGGTTACAGTTGAAAACCGTAGAAACACCTACAGCCCCACTGAAAAGAAGCTGACTCCCAATTCCCTGCGTTTTGGTTTTATGTCCATATTTTTTAGCTTACTATACAATAAGGATTTAATCAGAATTATTTCATTCATCAAATAGTTTAACTAGCCAAGCACAGAGAACACCTAATCACCTTCTAAGAGACTGTCAGAACATGATTAGGAAGATTTGGTTTGCCAAAGTTCTATTACTGCATGCTACTCTTTTGGGGTGCAGGGAATTCACCCAATTATGAATTTTGCATGCTTATTCTTTTTACTTATTATTGCACTGTAGTCTTTTCTGCTCTTACAATTTGCTGTCTTTTCATTTAAAACAAAATTAAAGTGATCTAACTTGTACTGCCTGCAACTGGGAAGAGGAGAAATCATTAAATTCTGGAATCCTCAGATGCAGCGTTTCCATAGTTTGAGACCTTTGCAGGGATCTGAGACAGAGGATGTGTGATACGTCAGCTCCAACCAACATAATTTCAGTAGGCTTGCTTTATTTTCTTATACTTTGGTTGCTTTTCCAAGTGAACACAAGAGGGCACAGCTCATGTGCAATCTCAGACTGTATTTGTATCCTCTATATGCCAAATTAAAATCAGTTCCTCCCACAGGCAAGGTGGCTCCCCGTGGAAAGCTCACATGCTAAAATAAGGCTAAGAAGCTGTTAGGAGATCTTACATACAAATAATTTCAGCTACTATGAGAAAATTCAAACGTTGTAAGTGAAATAACATAAGATTACCAGATAATAATGTAAATCAGGATGTCAAAAAGCAACATGTGGCATGCACAGGTTAAAATATCTATTTCAGGAAATCTGACACTGATTCAACTAACATCTGAAGATTCTGAATATAAAGCATCCTGGAAAAGGAAATACAGAATGACTCAGGGAAAGGGTCAGTCTGATAAGAATGGGGAAACAAAACAGGATTATAGGATTCTTCCTTGCACTGATCCTTTGAGGCCAAGCTTATCAGTCTATTTTTGACACAATTAAAAAAGTCAGAGGTTGGAAGACTTACTAGTTTTGTACCCCACAATATTTAATCAGATGTTCCACTTAAATATAACGTTCTGTGCTCCAAGATAATCCAAAGAGATTTAAAAAATTTAGTTATAAAAACCATCTAATAGTCAATAACAGAATTAGCCTTTGCTAAGTGAGAATCATAAAATCATTTAGGTTGAAAAAGACCCCCAAGATCACTGAGTCCAACCATTAACCCAGTGCTGCCACGTCCACCACTAAACCATGTCCCCAGGTGCCACATCTAAACCTGCAAGCAACTCTTGCTTCTTGCACATATTGACAATTCATATGAGCAATGAACTGCTCTGTCTCCTTGGTTTACAAACACCTGTCTTCATGGGGAAGGTAAAGCCTAAGGAAATTCACTGTGAGGTCAAGATGAGAAAGATGCAGTCTGAAAAGCGGCTCCCAAGAAACACACAAATGAAAATAGGGGTTGACATCCACTGAACAGTGGAAATCTGCTCTAAAAATGACTGTAATATACAGGCATGATTAGGGCAGAGATTAAATACATTTGCTGTAGCTTCCAGGATACATCACAAATCTGAAATCAGCTTTGGCTCTAGGATTTAAAACCTTTTTAACACTCTTGATCTTAGCATACTCTTTTACCTGACTAAATACTTTGCTTTTGCTATTAAAATTTTAAGAAGCAGGAAACGGACTGGGAAGACACTCCTGTCATGATATCATTGCCAATCAGACATCAGACAGCAAGGTTCAATTTACAACAGGACTTTAATGTGGCAATGATCAGCATTGAAAGCTTTGCTGCAGGTACTCAGACATGTCTCAAACTCCACCCTCCTCCTAGGTGAGACGACTCCTCATTTTCCAAAACTCCATCCTACACTTCAGATACCTAAGTTTCTTATTGGATGTCGGTCAAAGTGATTACTGACAGTAATCAGGGAGCCCAAAACACAAGAAACCTGACAGTACAACCTCCTCAGTGAAAAAGATTCCAAACACCCTCCACCTTCCATAAAAGTGCCCTAACCACTGGGCTGCAGACAGCAGCACCATGAAGGAATCTTCCAGCTCTCCTAGGACAGCACCCCATTGAACTCACACAGGTCCTGATCACCAGAAGCAAAAACTAACATTTTCTTCTTCTTTGGTATTATTTATATTAGCAAGTGCATCATGTATGTTTGTCCTCAATATAAAAATGTAACTAAAAAATAAAATGGTTCTCCAGCTTGGGTAAAAATGATGAGCAGCAGTTCTATTACGTCCAGAGTTAAGTGCAAGAAGTGAGCAAGTTCAGGAAAACAGAACAGAATAGAGGAAGGAATAAACACATCATGATGAAAGAACAAACTGCTCCTTCCTATTAAGTTGTCAGCCTTAATGTGTAAGCATTTATTTTAAGCAAAATGAAACCAATTTCAAAAGTTTCAATACAACCTTGCTTTTACCTGCTTCAGTAGTATGATTGATATAAATTCATCATAGAGGCAGAATTAAATTTTAATTCCTTTCAGAAGTAACCATTTCAAAAGCAGTAACAGGCTTTAAAAAAAAAGGCAAAGATCACTTCAGTTGACATTAGTTTCTGGCTCCATTCTCTGAAATGCTATATGTTATCGCACACGTGTTTGTTTTTATCTGTCACTGTGGTTTATTGTTAAGGAAGTGTAGTATCAGCTGTCTCTTCCCTGCCATCAAAGCAACTTCGTTAAAGTTAATAGTGTTTGACTTCCAGAGGATCTTTTACCAAGGTAACACAAAAAAAAAAACCTCTGCTCATCATTATTTTTTACAGCAGTAAAGACACCAAACGGATGTAATTTCCCCATTTACCTTTTAGAAAAGAAATCCCCTGCGCTAATTTGTTGAAAGAACTCGAGAATTTCTTTTGTCATGTATGAAATCCCTTCAGCTCTGACAAACCAAAATGTTCACCACACACCATCAGGTGCTAGAACATGCTGTATTAATGAGTAGCTGCCTTGGTTTGTGAAAAAGTACTGTGCCAAGCTTCCAGTGCACCTGTGTTGATGTGCACTGCCTTCTGCCCAACATTGCTCCTTGATGGTTGTACCTGCTTGTGTTCCTGCCATGAGACATTCAGCAGTGCCCTGCCTCCAGCCCAGCTGAACACAATGTGATAGTCTTAACTAAAGAACACGGAGAGAATGTTAATTACATCAATTAATTTCTGCTTGGTTTTAGCTTAATGATACGTTGAGAAGTGTGTGATACGCTGTATAACTTTAAAAAGTTTTTCTACCCTGCCAAAAACATGTTCCTTTTTGTGATACTGTCACTGCTTTTTAGTCTCTTCACATTTATATCCCTCCTCATCTCTGTTTTTGGCAAGATATTGTAACTACACCTGATTTCAAGAATACTACAAGAACTACACCAAGTTCAAGAGCTACACCTGATTTCAAGAATAACTAGCTCCAAATAANGGGATGTGGAACAGGCAATAAATTTCATTACTTTAAATCAGACTCACCAATTCTGATAGTATCTATTATATTAATAAAAATATTAACTTTTACCACTGTGGGAACAATATGAAACATCAAAGTTTATGCTGAAAACTATATCTAAAAGCTACTTATATAAATAAAATTCTGCTGCTTTAAATAAAGACCTGTTAATTTTCATAAAAAGTCTTATAGATTGAGTATATGGGTTTTAATACAATACACATGTCTCTAATCAACAGTAAAAATGCAATGACACGACACAAGAACCAGAAACTTGTTCCTGTATAAAAATAATAAAACCAAGTAATCTTCATACAGATCAACACAGTTTCAAATATATTAGAATGGTCTGGCATAGTCACAAACATTTGTTAATTCTAGCAAATGTTTATCAGCTCAAATACAGGAGGACCCAAGTTCAAATCAGTTTTACTCCATGTAAAATATGCCCTGAAAATCTCGTGTACCTCAATATCCTGCAGTAAAAGAAAAATAAAAAGCAGTATTTTATGCAGTACTAAGAAATGTCCAATTCCCTAAAAGATATTGCAATAAAATACTATAAAAATAGAAAGGATTCAGCTAATGCTTGCAGTAGTAGAATTAGTGTTTCATAATAGTAAGTTTTTTCCATGCACACACCCCTTTAAATATAGGGAGGAATTTCTTGTCAGCCATTTTTGCCTAAATAATTTCAGTACCATTCTTCCAACATGTACAAGGGCATCAAGACTATTCATGGTATTTGGGAATACACAAAGACATCTCACTGCTAAAATGGCATTGCTGTAAACAAGAAACTAAGGCAGGGATGTACACCTTCACAGCATTTTACCCTGCTTTTAAAAATAGGGCATTTTTAAATATGCTTTTCATCTTAATAAGTACATACATATGTTTGTATATAAAACTGTCTGGTCTGAAAACCATGTCAGTTGAGGAGTACAGAACCAAGGGCCAGCAAACATTACACAGAATCTGTGTTTATTTAAACCTTTATTTAATTATCCCTTCCATGCGAAATCACTGATAGTAACAAGGTCGAAAAAAACCACGAAACTATGCATATTGCATGAACCCACTACTCAGACTACCCAAAAAAAGTACAAAAGAACGTACCTGTAGAGCATGGCCAGGGAGGGGAAGGTGTCGGAGCTCAGCCTGTGGCAGCCAGCACAAGAGGGAGCAGTCGGGTAACATTAACGAGGCTTGTGACCCTCCTTGGCGAGGTTCGGGAGAGGTTTACAGAACCTCAGCCTGCCGCAGAGACAGCTGCTTTTCACAGACCCCCCGACATGCCCTCAAACAAGCACCTACCGGGAAATGAAAGCTCCCAAGCACCCTCCCCACACGCCCAGATCGCAGCTTCGGCAATCTCACCCTGCTGCCTCACTCAGTGCTTGCAGCTCTTTGCTAAAAAACCAAAATGAGTAGTGACAGCTGCAGTCTGGTTGCTGTTTTTCCCCTCGACTGCAATATCCAAATGTTTGTGGGGATGAGAGAAGTTCTGTACAATTGTTTCATTCTGGTAATACAGCAACGCTGCAAATCAAGTGAATTACAGAGCGCTAGAGAGTATCATGTAAGTCTGTGTGCTCCTGCATTTTGATTCATTTCAAATGCTCTCCGAAAATGCTAAATGGCAGCTTTGCTTCCATCCTGAGGGAACTGGTAGGTTGCAGTGCACACTGAAATATACTGAGAGGAATTTATAAGTCCCTGGCTCTTGTGAACTCGGTTGAGTTCACAAAAAAAAGTGATCCTCCTGCAGCAATCTGGAAGATCCTCAACCCAAGTTCGTTGCCACAGTTTACTGTGATGTTCTTCCAGATTCACACAGCTGTAGCACTTCCTGTGTTTGCTGTCTGGAAACCACCTTCTCTGATACCCAGGACTTTTGCTCTTTAAGGACTCCAAAAGCTTTTAGTTTCATATTTGCAAAACATAACATAAAACACAAGCACCTTCTGTTAGTGACTAGCAATCTTTGTCACTATTGCTAAACATTATTTCAAAAAGAAGCTAGAAATGTAATTAACCCTGTAAAAGAAGTAAATTTTGCAACCAGGTGCCTAATGAAAACTGATTTTAAAAAAAAGAAAAACCAAGCAAGTAAATAGATTAGAAAAATAGATGAGAAGCAGTGAAGCAGAGTTAATTAATAATACAGAGATTCAATTAATAACTACTTTCTACATAGCAGATATATTCCATAAATTAATTTATACTATTATATTTAAGTCTTCCTAACAACTTTGAGAAAAAAACCCTTGTAAGTTAGCAGATGTAAAAATCCCTCATCCAGCTATTATTCTTACTAGTACTTATTCCGCTTCTCAGATAACTCTATAAAATAAATTCATAAGCACAAAACCCCACCCAAATTCCACAGAAGCCAGTGTAACTCCTTCCACAGAAGCATGTGAAAACTTCCCTGACTTTGTACAGCTTACTACACCACAGACCACAATCCACCCATCAGCATTTTGAAAGTCACTAAAATACTAAAGCTTCATATTCAGGTACAATACACTACATCTTTTTTTTTTAAAAAAAAAAGCCACACCTTTTTAATTATTGCAATCAGTTTTACATAGATTGAAAGGATCACCACCCCAGCCAAACCCTTAAAGTACTACTCTGCAACACCTGCAAGCAATTTTTATCTCCAAAGAATTGCTGATGGTAAGTTTTGCCAGCTGAGAAGACCATGATCATCATTAAAAGAAATGCAACAAAATCCCTTAAGTGCAGCAGCATCTGAACTGAAGGTCCAATAAATCAGCCAGTTAGTTTAATTATAAAGAGCATATTTGTAGTGGAATCACTCCAAAAACATTACAGATAGGCCAATTAGTTACAGGCTTTCCTCAGGATAAAGTGAACGTAAGCTGTATTCTTACTTCTGTAGGTTACATGAAGATTTTCATCTGGAAGAAAAACTTTAGTCATTTAAATTCACATTCTCCTTTTTGTTTTTCACTTACTGCATGCTGTTGCTAACCAAAGGAAAGATTTAAGGGTTTTTAACCAAAGTATCTCTTGGAAGTTCCAAGTAAAGCCTTGACAGGGCCCAGCTTGCCAAGAACTGTGCTTTCTACAACTAAGCAAGGAAATCTATCCAGCTTTTTTTTTTTCAAGAAAAAAGACATTTCCTTTGGAATTTATTTTCTCTTCTAACAATTCTGTGTGCTCCATGCCTAAGGCAAACACACACCTTTCCCCAAGGACAGGGAAATCTCCAAGCACCCCAGGGGCTGCAATGGCAGCAAAACCCCAGCGCGGGCAGAAGTCCCACAGCCGTGTTCCCACTCAGGATACAGCCAGGTCAGCCAGTGCCCCAGGGCTATGGCTGTGCCTCCACTCATGGCACTGGCTCCCCATATCACCCACAGGTTGTTTCTTGACATTTTTTGTAAGGAAGACCCAAGGTTTTGCTGAGAAATACCATAGCCTCCCATGGGTATGGACCTGGTGCCAGAGGCAGGAGGGGGAGCGCAGGGCCTGCTGCCAGAGAGGGCTGAGAAATGGCTGGGGGTAGGGAAAAGGTCTTGACCCATGAGTGTGTGTTTTAAGGAAAGGGGCAGTCTCTTTAGACCTTGCATTTGACCTCCTTACCTCAGGAAAATGCTATAATCTGAAGGACTGCCCTTTTATTTTAAAGGATAATTTCTTCTAAATACATGCACCATCAGGAAAATAGAGAAATAACACAAGCATTTTCCGAACCCTCCATGATATAGTCTCATAACACAGCATCCTGTGTGTTCCACTGCAGCCCTGACCACTCGATGAATCCAGTCCCCACAGCGATGCTGGCATGCCTGGTGTGCCTATGAAGGAAAAGGACACTTGTTTTTTCCAGACTAGATGGTACAAATGAGGATTGTCTCCACGCTGTCACCTGATCCAAGACTCGTTTTAGCCAACAGCATGAAGCAGATCTGTGGTACATGGTTATCTGGAGTTTTCTTCCCTATAAACTATATTGTATCCCAGTGAAGGATTTGCATGCTCTAATGAGAAAGCTGTGAGTGCATCAGAGCAAGTCTGGCTTTCGTGGAAGTATTAGCCCTGGGCAGGTTGCTAAAAGGGCCTCTGGAGCGTGGTCATAAAAAGAGGGATGAATTTCAAAGGTAACTCAGCACAACACAGAGCTGAACAGGAACAACTTCACGTAGCTGCCAAGCAGAATATGGCTGACACTCAACAATTCATAAAAAAAAAAAGCAGAAACATGATAAGAATAGAAAGGATGTTCATTTTCAAGCAGAAGATAAGATATGGAATAAAGTTCATTCTCAGAATAGTGCAGAGAAAGATTTTATGGCTACACTAGCCCCAGACCAGAAGATTCCTTACCAAGTTACTGAAGTAACAGGGTAAACTGTGCTTACTGTACACAGTGTGTACTGCTGTGGGTTGTAAGTCCTGGCACACTTACACCACTGGGAATTCTGGCACCCCTTATTCTGCAGCTGAGCTAGAATTCATTTCTTATACTCTTTACATGTTCATCTGATTTTATCTACTTGAACATTACATTTATTCCTTCCTTTGTGTTCTTTTAGCACAGTCATTCTGTCCCCCTCAAGAAAAGACAACAACCACAGAGAGGGTGGTAACTGTGTAACCTCTTACACACAAATTATGTTAACTTCCCTTCCTTTTTTCATTACATATACATAATACACATCCACATCTTGGCCTAAGAGTGATTATCAGTTAATACACTGGAGATGGAGAGCTTGGGAAGGTAGAGGTGCTGAACAACAGGAGTCAGCCCAAGGAGAGGATTCCTCGTTGTCTGATCAGCATGGCACAGCCTGCAAAATTAATTGGAGAAGAAGGAAACAACTGAATTGACAAGGCTTGTATCACCACCAAAACAAGGCAGGGGAAAAGGACTGGGGACCATATTAGTCAGGAAGGGACAGGCAAAGCTGTACATGGTTTTTAAGCCAAGGAAAGGAAGCTGACGTAGAATAAAAGTCTACTAGAGAAATTCGTAAAATTAAGTTTCTTACAGACCTATCTGAAAGTTTACATTTAACCTTCCAGAGTGATCTAGGACTCTCCTAAAGTGTATAGTGTGAGTACATGGAATCTGTTATCAAACCAGGAAAGGATATGAATGATCTTTAGCTGTTGGGAAGCTGGTATTGCAATTACAACTTGATGGAAGCATTGCAGGCTCACAGACTGAATCTCAGTTTCACCACCATTTCAGCTTCCTTCATGTCCTTGGGCAAATCACCTGATCCTGGCAGGTGTCTTTGTTCTTGTGGAATACAAAGAATTATATTGGTAATATTATTGTTGTTAATATTTCCCTTTGCCTATTTTTTGTCCGAGCAGGCAATAAACACTTCTGAACAAGGACAGCCTGTTGCATAAAAGTGGTACAGAAATGAAAATAATGATTCCTGAGTTTGTTTCAGCCTGTAAATTCTTTGGTAAGGAGAAATATCCATGTTTGAAAGACTTGATGACATTTGCTGAAATGTTGCTAATTATTATCTATGGGGATACACCACAATTCACCAGAAGTCTCATTAGTCACTTTTCAGGCTGTGAAGACATATTTGATTAGTTACACGTGGAAAGGAACAGCAGACTTTTCCAGTGCCCCTCTGTCCTACTGCTCCTTTCATCTTTTTCTCCCACTCTCAGCTTCGCTTCTTTTTCCATGTTGCCTCTTATACTTTGAATAACTTCCCATCTGCCACATGCCAAATCTCCTTTAGATCCTTCCTTAAAACCACTTCCTTCTCATAGCCTACTTAGGCTGATATTTTCACCAAGACATCTCCATTCATTCCCCATCTGAACTATTGTCCCATAAATCATATTTGTCTTGCTTAGATTGTCAGTACTAAACATAAAGCATGTCCCGGACATTCTAGCAGTCATTCCTAGTCTGCTGCCACATGAATGATAGCGGGGTCTTGTATCAATTTCTGTACATTTCCCAGCAGGACAGAGGAGGAAAAAAAAAAGAAAAATCATTCAAAGAACTTCACAACAGCCCTCAAGGCTTGTCTCTATTACACAGCTGGGAACAAACATTTCTTCCTCCTGTGAACTACAACTCACGACATTATTAGTTAACCAAAGGTTAAATGCAAGTAACAAATGTTTGTTCCCATTACATCCGACAGTTCCTTGCACATATACAAACATCACAGCAGATATTTAAATGTGCCTTTCCTCTGGGTTCTGGAAGTGAATGTTTCAAATGACGTGGCAACTGAACCTAAATAGAAAAAAGCAATTATTAATCCTTAAGAGTCAATAACAAATAAGAACTGTTTAAAATTTGATGAGAAAGATCTGTTAACAGTTTTCAAAATTAATTTCATCAGGTCATATTTAGTCAACCAGCTTTCTATTTCAATTGTGGAGATTAATGTTTTTTTCCACGAAACTAATGCCAAAACTTTGACTCAGTGGAAATAAAGCATTAGTTTAAAGAGCTGCTCATTATCATTTGTTTTACAGTAAAAAAATAAATTTCATGCATTAAGATATAAACCATTTTGTCACATAACAGTATGTTGGAGAAGACATGGAAGGTGACCTGTTGTCCAAATAGCTCATCCACTGTTGCCAAGTTCCCAACTACTGTAACACTTGCACAGTTTATATGGAAAGAGAGAAATTTCGTAAGGAGCATTTCTTGGAAGTACCTCTGCACCTTCAGCACGTATTGCTGCTGTGTGAAAGACACCAACAGTGAATCCCAAAGTCACCTTCTTGCCTGCAAAGAATTTATTCCCAAAAGAAAGCGTCAAAACTTGGGAAGTTCCAAGCACTCCCGGGAAATGATGACCAGAAGTGGGTGGTGTCCAGTATCTTGCAGGATAAATCCGCGTTTGTTTGAAAAAAATTAAATTTTTACTTGAGCTTTTAAAAATCTGTAGTTAATATCTAAATGAGACAAGAAAAAGAAAATATAGGAACAATTATTTGTTTAATATATAGTGATGTTAACTGTCAGAGTTGAAGTGTCAAAAATCATACCTGGAATTCTTGCAAATTTTGCAAATATTTACCTGCAAATTCTCCTATATTTCCCAGAAAGTGCAGTGGACAGCAGTTGTTACTCTGACATATGTTAAGTCAGATATATCTCATTTTATACCACATTCAAAGTCTTATTCTCCCTTTTTGTTTGCTTGTTTGGTTGGGTTTTTTCCCTGTGACACACTCTGTGTTAATTTTGCTTTCAGACCAAATTCTTTTTTCTGACGTCTCTTCCCTACAAAATATTTAGACTGATCCTTAACTTCCCAGAACTCATACTTTTTGGCTATAAGGATCCTCTAAAATGACAAAGCTGGGAAGGCACTGGAAGATAATGCCTTTGCAAGTGGGGATAGATGTATTGCAAAGGCTGAGAAGTTAAGGAATCTGCAGAATTCCAAAACCCAGTAGATTTAATGCTTCTTGCTTTCTCTAAAACATCAATGCTTTGATGTGTGTCACATTCCCTGGATTCACTAGCACTGTGACTGTTTCAGTTTTTGCTTCTGAATATACATCCTAAATATTTATTTAGAAACACTGAGTTATCTGAAGAAACTACTGGAGAGAACACTGTTAAAATATTGGCATTTCAGAGCACATGTAAACAACATATGAAATGTATTTCCGGATGTTGATGTCTCCAAAGCTCCTAATGCTGGTCATGATTTTGGTTCTGCAATAAGAAATGAAGGATGGGATTTTTCAGAGGACAGATGAGTACTTTCAGATAGCATTTAGTCTTCCTTTTAGAAAACAATATGTCTTTAGTTTGCCTCTACTTGGCTACTCAAAAATGGAAGCATTCAAAGTTTCCTGCTACCATGAATAAGTTGGGCATGTCTAAACCCACTGTGGATTCTTGTGCTGACTGCTTCTTGTTCCATGTCCAGGAGTGCTCCGTTTGGAAATAAGAACCTCATCTTTCTCTGCTGCCAGCTTTCCAAGGTCACTTGGATCTTCATATTTACAGAAGAGACTTGCCATAATTTTCACATCATTGCAGATAATAACTGTTCAGGTACATTTGTGAGAGCTTACCACCTCCTTTTCAACTTCTCTGGTTTTGATTCAGGAATGCGCTTCAGCAAATCCATCATTTCTAAACAGTGTGTAGACTACAGACATATTCAATGATTTTATGAATGGGAATGATTTCTTATAGACCATACAGCTGGAACCTACTAAATATGCCATGCAGCACAAGAAAGAATTATATCCAGTCTTCCCAGGCTTAACTGTTCTAGGAAAAAGCACACACACAAAACAAACACACCAAAAAAACCCAAACAAAAATCCCAAATGAAATATATTATTCAGAAATAAAATTGCTAGAAACAACTGAAGGAACAGGATCCTTGAACGAGCAATTTTACATTGCTGTTCTTGAAAGCCAGGCAGGGCTTGAACAGCTGAGTGAAAAAACAGCAGTTACCTGAATGCAGACTTTACAAAACTGGGAGTTAAGAATGAAGTTGAGAGAGACTGCCTCAAGGAGACAGTCAGATTTTGTTAAATTACATTTGATGTTCTAATGCCCTGACCAGTAGTGAGTGATCCTGTTGTTAGGAAACCGGCACTGCTGGACACAGAGTGCAGTTAAATCCCATCTGTGCCGTGTGTGAGGGAGAGTTCCAGTGCCTGGCTCTTAGAGAGGGTGGTTACAACCGAGGAAGGTACTGTTTACATTTCAGAAGCCTGTATGTTTTTCCAAAAATAACTCTCATCACCCTCATCTGCTGCAAAATCTGCAGCACGTGCAGTGATTCACCCCCTGATTACAGCAAAGTTTTTTAGGATCCATGCTCCCATACCTTGAAAGAGTGCCAATACTCAGAGCTCAGGAAAGTCAAAGTGTGTCCATGAGATACTGTGCTGAGCACATTGTTCATTTCTTGATTCAATCAAATCTCCTTTGTTGAAGTTACTCAGCATTGCCACAGGATTTCCAGTCTACTAGTAAAGCTCAGAGTTGTTATCCCAGCAGTCTGTCCTGGCTTGCTACATGACATAGAAAATATTTCTTGCAACTGATTAGCGAGAGATTGTTTTTATAACGGTGTGTTTCTGTACACACGCCCTCCTCCACTATCCCTTTCCTATTCCCAGGACAGAGATACCAACTCAGTAGTCACAGACTACTATATTACATCAGAGAGCCTCATTAAATCACTGCAGACACAATTATCTTTTGTATCCATCAAACCATGAAAGGTTACCTGAGTTACTAAAAAATTCCAGGCGTGTCTTCCTAATAAACAACAGTATAGTGATTAATTGCTAAAAGAATCTGGTGCTTTAGGAGTAGCTTTTATTTGGAAAGTTTAACATACTCATTTACCAGACAACTGAACTCTCCACTTCTCACTTTCTCGGGTCACCTGCAAGTACTAAAGATTTATGTGAGCAAGAAATATTGTTACTTTTTAACATGGCGATGTTTTTTTAAGCAACATATTTCAGATAGAGATTTAGCCCCATGATGCATACAAAGAAAGAGACTTTGCCTTGAGAGGATTTGGTATGAACTGGGTCACAAAGGCAATTAAAAGTCGTAAACCAGATGTATTATGTCTGTTCTATCCTTTCCGTTTGTGTCAACGGGTGAAGTCGTAGCATGGTACGCCCTGGCTCATTTTGTCATTCTAAAGCTAGAAATGATGCAAATATAAAAGCAGCTCTCTTTTTCTGGTATTGTGAAAGATAGTGATTTTATTCCACTTCAATGACTGATAAACTCGAAGCTGAAAACGCACGCGTGTTTTTAAAGATTCTGATTCTATGAAGTGCATTCCACAGTCTGTGTTCACTTTAATCGTGGTTAATTTGTGTTCCCCTGTATCCCACAGTACCTATGCACAGGATGAAACATATGTAAATAATCACACCATTAACACTGTGTTTTCATTCACCTGTGGAATCCTTCATAAAAATTACTGGTTCACTTTAAGTACACATTTTAACTTTCACATGACTGAGCTGCACTTCCAATATGCTTTCTGCTTCCATGGAAGATCAGTTAAAACACAGGGAAATAAGTAAATCATCTATGTTGTTGCTCTCTACGAAGTTACTCCAGTTAATTATATTTCTGTTGGTTTTGGCTAAAAACTAATGCTACAATGTTTACTTTAATAATTTGAAGTAAGCTGTGAGCCTCTTTAAAATCACACTCTGTAGAGTGCAAAAACCATAAACACTGCCCAACGAGGATTCCACTTGAAAATAGATTCATTACTTATTTGCCAAACTTCCTGCAAATGGGGGAGGATTGCTGTTGCTGGTGAGGCGTCTGTGCATAACTGCTGGCTGAACTGTTTCAATAACTCGGTGGCACTGTGCAGATGGTGCCTGTGGCATCGATCCTAAACAAATACTGTCTTTGAGAATCCACCTGGGGGAGAGCCTCTTTGGCCTCTTTGCTACCTAATAGAGTTGAGATCAGTACTAAAACTGTCTTATATGTCCCCTTCTCTGCTCTAGTCCCACTGTGTCTGGCTGCTCAGGAGATCTCCAGAAGTGTAGGATGCTATGGTACAGAGGTGTTGCCCTAATTTCTTCAGGTTTCCTATATTCCCTGTGACACCAGTCCCTGAGACAGGACTAACCAGAATAGAGGGCAGAGATTTCCATGGCTGCACCTCAAAAAGTTCACCTTCACTAACCATCTGGTTCTTTCTTCAACTTGCATTGCTGGGATCATGCTTGTGCTCTGATCCTCACCTGGTGGACTTTCAGACTCGAGCTTGATACTGGTATCTGCATTTGGTGGGGGCTGAGGGGGAAATGCCATATGATGTCCCTAAATAGCTTACTTTCCATAGCCAGACAGAAATGTGCCTGTAATTTGCTTTATACTGCCAATACTTTTTGTAAGAGGAAATTGTTGGGGCACTGGAAGTTATTTATTTTCCACTATATTTTACTAGGTTATTTCCTGTTTTTCTTCCTGTTCTTTTGCTCTGTCTAATTTGGCAGATTGATTTTCTACTTGCACTTTCCTTCCTTTTAGCTTGTTCTCCCAGTCCTAGTCTCACTGTCTACTCATCCAAATTTTCTGGACATCAGTTGAATCCTTAGGCCAAGGATTTCAACATTTAAAATGTGGATAAAGATTTTCAGGTAGCTTAAACCTTCAGTGATATCCAAACATACAAAACAGTCATTTCCTGCGTGATTTTTTTTTTTTTTGGCATATTAGTTTTTCCTTTGAATTCATTTCCCCAAAACTTATGTTAGCCCCTGTTTTATCTTGCTTCTGTTCCCATTAAAGTCAGTTGGAATGGATTCTTCCACTTTCTATTTTCGTATTGGCATGTTCCCAAGGATCCAGGAACCTTAGCAGTTTTCCAGCATTTAGATTGGGACTGGTGGAGGGCAAAAGAACTGGAAAATAGCACAACATTACTGGTACCACCTGATGAATGTTGGGCCAAACAGGACATTTTTGGGCTTATGTAAGTAAGCTTACCTAAGACCCTTATTGCTGAACACTTTCACCTTCCTCTCCTGTTAATCTCAGCAAAGTACAGTTATATTAAAAAACATTTACTTACAGGTGAATAAAATATTCAAGTTCGGCCTCCAGCTCCATCTCTGTTCCAAACTGCAGATTTTATTGTCATGTTAAGAAGTGAAAATTGTTCACTGCATGATAAAAATTAACTTTACTTCTGTGAAGGTGAATTTTCCAATCTATCAGCTCACAAATTTCTAGTGAAATGTTTCAGGAAATGAGCCCCTCTAAACTTATGTGTCCCTCTAGACTGAGATAAGTTGAACAACATTAGATGCATCTATACCTCGGGAACAGAGATCACTAAGTTCAACTCACAGAGAAATAGCCCCAAGGGAGGTTGGGCTTATTCAGGCTAGCCAAAGGCCACAGCCAGCACTGCAAAAATTCCAAAATTTGACATATTTAAGCTATTCATTTGAATTGCCAAATAGACTTTAGACATATTGTTACAGAGCCCTGAAGTGGAATTGCTCAGCAGTTAATTTTACTCATCAGCTGCATCGACACATGTTCAAGGAAGGCAGGAGTGTTGTGCTATTCCTGCAACATTTTATTATTTCTTCCATCAGGCAAAAACAATTGGGTCTGTATTTATTTAGAATAAAAGCATCACTTTTGTCATAGCTCTTCAAAATAAACAATAAACTATTACAGCACACTGTTGATTCACTTCAATAGCTCTTCAATTGAAGAGGCTTACCAAAACATTAAAATTAAAAAACCCAAATGAGGAAAGCTCATTTATTTTAATTACATATTTAGCAGTAACTGTGCACAAGCCATCAAAACTGGAGAGGGGAAACTCCTTGCATTGCTTTCCTAATCAGTTTCTAAAATGTTATCTAAGTTTCAGCATTTGTTAACTAAGCACAAATTTGATAGCATTGAGGGGAAGCAATACACTCAAAAGAGATTACAGAGACAAGAATATGCTGATACTAAAGGCAGTGAAAAAATGTTCTTTATGCCAAGAAAGAAAAAACTTGGGGTATGACCTGGAAATTTGAACACTTGAAGAGCAAGGGTTCAGCATTTTTTATTTTTCATTTTTGGCACAATCCATACACTCCAATTTACTGTTCATGTGTTTGGACACAGATTCAACTGTCTCCTGTATCCAAGGATAATGACCTAGCACTCCAGTGATTTAGCAAACCTCAAGTCTGTGCAGCCACTCAATCAGTGATGGGCTAATCCCTTAATGGCCATTTGTGTCTTTCCATTGCATCCTAAGGAATTCTGCAACACTCTGATTCTGCTGCACAGAATTATGTGCGCTTCTTCCACCCTCGTTATCTTATCAGGTAGCTAATTCCCACAAATGATCATGTAGTTTCAAGTTTAAGATGAAATTGCAATTGAATCATAAATTTGTCACTCTCCAGACAGCTGCTAAGTCAGTAAAATCTTGATCAAGTGGGGATTAGTCACTGGATTGAACAATTAAGACCTGTGAGTGCATCTGGCCCTCTGTCAGAGACATGTTTATTGATAAAAAAAATAGTTTATGTAGAGGTTTAAAACGTTATTAATTCTTAAGTGGGGTATAATCCTTTATCTAGTATATTGTGACACATAGCTAACTATCCCACTAACGTCTTGCTCTGCTCAATTGCCTATTTAAACAGTATTAATCTTCTGAAATAATGACGACTGTGAGCCTTTATAAATTACCAGAGCAGAGTGCAACAAGAGATGACATTTACAAAAATTGTTTCCTTCCATGACTTTTAAAAAAAAAATTGTAAAGGGAAACAGCCTTTCAGGTGATCACCTAGTTTTTATTAAAATGTTGGTATACATTAAGCAATATGAGAGAAAACATAAGAGAAAAAAGTTTGCTGCAGAGAACTGTCACAGATGCACATCCGTGAGCCCTACTTTGAAAAAAAAATTCAGGCACAATGGGCTACTGGAGTGTTATTTTGCACTGCTCGTTACATAATGGAAACAAATAAAGGAGATAAGCACTTCCCTCAAGTTAGTGATCCCTATCCAAAGCTTTCCTCCATAGATACTTTCCCTACCGTGTCACGTATCCATGTTTTACCGCGATCTATTTTTGTTAGTCTATTGTAGGAAGCAGTAGATCTCTGAAATGTGAAATGCTACTGTAAATGTTACACTTTGCATATTTTGAACGTTGAGGCATTTTCTTAACTACAGGTATGTGTGGGCTGAGATCGTGGTGACATCAGTAGTACAGCTATGGAGTTTTCATTGTGTTGTCAAACAGAACTCAGCTGTGAAGGGCTCAGCACAGACTAAAAGCCTCATTTCAGGTGCACTACTGAGAGCAACAATTTCTGTTCGCCTTTGTTCTGACTGAGACCTCAACTAGTAAATCAAAACTGAGTGATTTAAGGTATAATTCACTAATGATACCATGAGTGTTTGCAGTTTTGTTACCTGACAGATTCAGTGCCTGCCAGGTCTGTAGTAGGTGGTCATTGACCAAGCTCTTCCAGCACCACCAGTATCAGTTTTTCTGATTTATCTGGTGGAATGAAAAAAAAAAAAAACAGCATTCCTGTATCTGTAGATAAAAATGTGATTTGCTTGCCTGGTGGAAATCTCCATGTTGTACTTGTTTGTTATGAAAATGATTCACTGGAATTACACAAGAGAAAGGAAAAAATTGAACTTGCACTTTCTGCAGCTCAAATGCTCTCATTCCATAGTTCTGAATACAAGACTTCTTTGTTAAGCAGGGCTGTACCCTTCAATCCCTTTGCTTTTCTCACAAGATACTGAAACAAAACATTCAGTTTGGGGTTTGAGAGAAACATTTTGTTCAACTTGAATTAACACTTTTCAGCATTTTATTTCTTTAAAAAGAAAAAAAAGGACACAAAAGATTAAATTAAAATTTGGCCCAATGAAATTGAAATTTGGGATGGATACCTAAGATTGGCAGCTCATCTGAAACATTAACTTTAAGACCTTTAATTAACTTAGCAATGTACTTCATACTGCAGTGTTTCAGAGTTCATAGCTGCATCAATGCCACACCAATGCATTAATCCCCCACCAGAAGCTAAGGAGAATTAATGTTATGGATTGAATTAATAATATCTCCCTATAGAAACATAGTGGTGATATTTTTCCTTGCACAGTTACACTGAGCAGCAGCAAATGCAATATCATATGCAATGAACAACCATCATAATGTTTAGCTATGTGAAGTGTTCACAGAGCTGGAAATAAAGGTACATGTGATTCTGTCAGTGGACAATTACATTCTGTATCTTTAAAATGCTCTTTCTCTGCTGCTTGTTACCTAGTCCATGACTGGTGCAGACTCCAAGTGAAGTCTAGAAATGAAACCAAATGTGGTTGAAAAAGTTCTCAAAGAATATTTTAGTCAGGCAGGTACTTATATATGTACTGTAGTATAAATATTGGCTGGACTTAGCACTGGGTTATGGTGGAAAACTTCACACCTTGATTAACCCAAGAGAGTCGCAGCCATTTCACAGACAACATTTCTGCAGCCCCAACTCACACAAGGAGGCCTGAAGCTCTGATTTCAAGGGCTCACTCATGCAGACCAAAATCACAACCACGAAAACACCTTCTACAGAATCCCTGGAGTGCTTAATTCACATTCAGCCTCAGCACACAGGAGGGGAAGTTTTAGTCACTGCTTAGTCAAAGGTAACACCTGCCGTGGGCAGCGGAGGTGGCCGAGCCCCTTGGGACTGCTCCTCGCTGGGGCTTTGCTCAGTATCTGGGGGGTTGGGGCTGAGCCACGTACACCTGCTGAAACTGAAGTGTTTAAATATGTATTCACTGTGGCAGATTCTCCCCCCAGTGTCACACCCTATGTTCTCTGTCAAATCGCAGCTGAAGGGGCCCTTGCTCAAGGAACGCAGCCCAAATTCTTCTGACAACCAGGCTGGATTAGGATGATTCACTTCATGAATCAGACAGAACATGCCCTGCACCAGCCATTGGGTTTTCCCTGCTGCTCAGAAGCAGAATTTTGTAAGTGCTCTGAAATCCTACACTCATGGGTCACAGTCATTTCATTTTGCCCTTGCCTGTGGCTGATTGATGCAAATTAAATTTTACGCCAGTCAGCTCAAGCAATCTGTGCAGTGTACAGAAATCCTGAGTCTCCACTAGAAGGCAAAATTGTTTTCACCAGTTATTAACATGTTCAGAAAAGGTCAGAATTCTAAATGCACTGATATAAAAGAGAAGACATAAAAAACTAAATCACAATAATCTTTGATTTAAACTTATAACTGAAAAATACAGTTGTGTTACTTAGGCAATTTTTTTTTTTAGTTTAATGTATGTCTTAATAAAAACATTTAAAATCTAAAACAACAGCCTGCCTTTAAAGATGAATCTCTGCAAAAAGAGCCAGGAATGTACTAAGATATTTCCAGCAAATGGCCAAGTTAAACAACACAAATTGACCAGATTTCCCCTGGCTAAAACCAAAGTTATATACTTCATGATTATTCACTACATTGCTTGTGAAGTGACTTCAGGTTTTGGGCCAGTATTTCAACTGGGTCTGAAGATTAGCTCACCACTATCTTCTAAAATTAAATACTCATTCCAGGCAGAGATGTGCAGAGGGTGTTAAAAAACAAAACAGAACAAACAAACAAACAAAAAAAAAACAACAAAACCAACAAAAACCCTGCCCTAGATTTCTCAATCACCTGAAATTTTATTCTACTTATATAATTTGCAAGTCTTACCATGTTAAATGCAGAAACACATATTAGAGGTACTGGAATCCAGATGAACTATAAAACATCCCGAATATAATCCCAATACATAGATCTTCCTGTAGTCTTGTTATCAATCTGACAGAACATCCTCTAACTGTACACTTATGTGGAATAACTAGGATACTAAATTTGGAATGATCAGGGAGTTTTGCATCTCAAGTCAGCAATTTTTTTCTCAGTTAAAAGTCTTACTGTATTAACTCCATGAACATGGGGCATTTCTAAGCAGGGCGTCTAAGAATGCAGTTTCAGCAGGCTCATACTATTAGAAGTGTATTACACTGTATTACATTTATTAACAAGGGAAAAGAATGTTTTAACTGGCTGGTCTCAAAATTCATAGTTAATTGTGAAATTGAGAGTCTCTGGCATTTTTTAGTTCCCTGTAGTACCCAGCTTCAATAAATACTCCAGTGCTATTCGTAATTACATTGCGCAAGTGTCTGTTAAGCAAAACATTTCAAGATGTAAACCCTTAAAAAGAGCAGTATATGTTTTGCTGAGGCTATCCCTCAAAAATTGATTTGGGTCACACCATTTTTTTATGTGATTTTGGATATCCAGTCCATACAAAACTTTTTGTAATCTAATTACATAGAACAAAATAGCACATCAAAGGAAGGAAGGTGAAGTCTAGAGGCTCTTCACCCCCAAAAATTCACTTTCTTTATTTCTCTGACATTATTTAATGAAGAATTTTAGTTCTCTCTGAAATGTGCAAGAAAGTATTTGTTCTCTAGGCAAATGTCACCTATGTATCTATGAGGTTTTAAATGTTATGGCTCTATAGCACGTATTGCTGAACAGCTGAATAACATTGCCAAGGTATCAGCAGCTTCATATTTGTCACTGTGGACCTGGAATCTTCTCCTGCCTTTAATTTAGACTAAGCTCATAATAAAATATTTGGCTGGAGGATCAGAGGTTGATGTGAAGGGAGCCTGGGGACTTTGTTTCAGCTTCTAGTGGCTGCATTCTCCACATGCGCAGCCACAAAGCACAAACACCAAAGACTGGGAGGGCAGGAAAAGCAACCTGTTATCTCCCCACAGAGTCTAGGAGTCTCCAACTGGAGTTGAAGTACAGTAGTACAGGCCTTAAGTGAAAAATACCTGGTTACTGCCTACTCTCTATGTTGTGTAGCTAAAAGCAAGTCTGTCACTTGGGGCAGGGATATTTCCCCATCAGTGCACTCACTCATTTCTTGCCTTTAATAGTTAATGATTTGTTAAGGAGGCAATGGCAATTTCTTCAGTGTTTGATTCAGCTTTAGAAAAAAAGGCACGTTCTGAAAGACTTAACAATTAGACCTGTGTGTGGTAGATGAGAACTAAAGGGTTAAAAAAAGTAATCGTGGGCAGCCATCAAGCAGCAGAGAGTAGCAAACATACTGGACACAAACAGGTGATAAAAGGCGATAAGAGAGATGACAAAATTAAGAAAATAAAGAACACTGTTATAAAGATTTATAGATCAGCTAAAGCAGAGCAAAATAAATGATAACAAACACTGATAAAAAAGAAATGGGGCATCAGCCATATAAACACACAGGAAACTTCAATGCTTCTGTATAGTACTATGACACTGCTTTGTTTACACCAGCATTGACCTTTTGCTCCCAAAGAAGTTTATTAACCATCTTGGTCTTCCTTTGTGTTGCTTTACTCATCAAGAGAAAGTTGTACAGGGTTGATTCTGATGAATGGCTTTTTCAGAAAGTCAGGTTATCCTTGACTAGATGCAGATGGCCTAGTAAAAAATGAATGCTGCCAGCAGACATTGTCTTTATCAGTAGTAAAAGTTCAGCAGGGACTAGACTTCCTCATCTCTGGCCAGAGAAACCCAGCCTTCTGTTTCAGCACCATATCACATATTGTCCTAATGAATTCTTGTAACACACTGCAGCCCAGATAAATATGCTTATATTAATGTTTTTTGGCAGTCTGGGGCATGGTACAGAATTGACACAAGTGTTTGGATTCTGCCTGCAGCAGACACCAGGAATTTATACAGCTTAGAAATATTGGACTGTTGTTAGGTTGTTTGTCCCGTGCGATGACCTTCAGTGTTGCAAACTGCAGCTCACCCTCCCCACACTGGATTCACAAAAGGGAAGCCTGAAGCAAGGCACAAGAAATCCTGCAGCTCAGGCCTGGTGAGGAAGCAGCTCACTCACTGAAGGGTTTCATCCATTCCATAATAGCACCAAAACTAATTTGAGGTTTATATTGCAGATGGACCAGTGGATTTTCACCAAGGCAATATCCACTGCAGGCAATTCAAATCCTGCTGCCATGTGACCTTTCCTTTCTTTCATCCTCAATTAATTCTCTCTTCTAATAACAGAGGCACACATCTCCACACTTCTGAGGTAACCAGGTGAACCAGTGGCTCACAGCACACCACTGCAGGGCATGAGCACCATCCCAGGCAACCTGAAGGACAGCAGAGACTTTGGCCTTAGAAGAACGCCCCAGGCAACCAGATTCCTGAAACTCTGTCATTCTCAGTAGCTACCCAGATTCACTGGGATAACTGCTGTAATTATAATAGCAGCACAACACCATACTCGGGCTCTGAACTACAGTTTGAGCTGTATTGCATGACAGTCTTCAGCTCTGACTGCTGCTTTGCAAGGCCTGTAACTTTCTGTGGCAAGTTGGGAAACTCCTCCAGCTCCAGCACATGGATTGGCTGCATCCCGTTCCCTGAAAGGCAGCTGTCCCAGCAGAGAGCAAACCCTCTGGGCCGGGCCGTCTAGTGGCTGAGAGCGAAATCACTCCCCTGCGCTAAACACGGCTTTGTTAGGCTGGAGTGAGCGCCACACAGCAGATAAAATCCTCCTTATTTGCCTTTCCAATGTACCTTTACTGCACAGCTACACAGATAACTTAACCTCAAAACCTCACTGATACAGTTAAAAATGTCAGAGACCTTCCTGGAGGAAACATTAAGCAGATGTGATTACTGTACGAGTAGAGCACATGCATGAGGACACACCATTTCCCAAGACACTCTGGGGCAGGATTTTTTTCCGGGCAGAGAGGTTACTTTTTTCTTGTGGTTATGTTTTTCAACATTTCATTCAAATGAATGGGAGTTCTGGGGCATGACTCAGATGAGAATGAGCCATAAAAAGAAACAGCCTGAGAACAAATACAGCTGTATTTCTCTCCTGCACCTCCATACTAAGGTGTCTCAGTGTCCTGTGTTTTCTTTTAACTCCTTTGCACTCCTTTGCTGGGAAGAAGAAATAGTTTTATATTAGAATTATGTAGTCATTCAAGCCAGGATGATCAGCCAGGACTCTCTGTTACTGCTCAGCCTATTTTTGCAGATTAGGATCTAGGTTCTGCCAGAGTTCATCAGAACATAACTAACTAGCCTGTTTATCATTAAAAAAAAATAAAAGTGATGCAGTTAAATTATATTTATACTTATGGGATGGGTATTTAGTCATCAGGAATAGAAAAGTTCTGCCTGGGACTATGCTTTCTCATACAAGATTTTCAGTGCCTTTCAACACTTGTCTTTTAAAGCCTTATCTGTGGCTTGCAACCCCTTTAGGGCAGAGTATTCCTGCTCCTCAGTGCTCCCACAGCACCTAGCATGAGGTCTGTCCATGTTATGTGTGTCTTCTGGGACAACAGCATCTTTCAGACCATCCTCATAGCTCAGAGCCCTTGAGCTGTCAGAGCTAACATTTTTAGCAGCAGAAGCTGGCTATGCTGGTCCTAGTTCACTCACCACCATCATTTAACAGCTTCACTGTGCTGGTGGAACCACACCTGCTCATCAGTGCAGAGATGGCCAAGCTGAGCACTTCAAACCAGGCTTCATCATGCTGCTATATGAAGCCAAGGAAGTTCTGCCAGCTTATTTTATGGGAATAGACTCAGGCTGTGCTAACAACATGAAAATATGCAAAGCTTCATACATGCAGAGAAAACTATAACCTCTGTATATTTCGTCTTTGCCTCATTTGAATCATATTCTAGTCACCCCTGTTCTTTCCTGTATTACAAGTAGTCTTTAATTAAAAATTCAAAGAAAAAAAAGGGTGGGGTTTCTTTCTGGTTTGTTTTGTGGGTTTTTTTTCTCTTGGCATCTCTTTCTGTGCTTTGCACTGGCAACTTGCAGTAGACAAGCTTCTTGGGTAGGATTTCTTCAAAAATCTGCTTTTTAGGAAGTTTGTCAGGGCATCTCACTAGGGAAACCAAGGGCAGCATTTAGGATGAGCGTACTGAGAGTACACCCATTGCCAGGCTCATCTCCCTCTCCAACTGCTCTGGCAGTTTCCCTTCCACCCTCACAGGTCTCTGTCGACAGCCCTGGGAAGTCTCCCTTGAATGGCAAGAGTTGCTCTGCATCTCTGCTGAGCAACTGGGGCTCTGAGCACTCTCTGAGGCTATTGGCCCACCACTGTCCTCTGGGTTTATCTCAACTCTACCCCCGGTTTTGTCACTGTATCCTTCAATCCCCTCTCTCCCCATAAAAGTGTCTAGCTGTCTCTTAAACTCACTTTACCATTTGCTTCTTTGACCTCACTTGGCAACTTATCCCTGTGTTTATTATTTGAGGTGGAATAGTTCTGGCTACATTCCTGGTTTTACTCTTAATTGTCTAATTTTTAGAATGGTGTCAGTGGGGTTGGGCTTTGGGTTTAGGCTTTTTTTAACTCATCACTCCTGTGACCAGGTCTTCTGTTTCACTAGGCTCCTTTGTGTCATCAGGACTTCCAATAACTCAAAGAATCCTAATGAATCTTTTATTGGATCTTCCCAAATATTGCAGCTGGGCTTTCTTGTCCATTAGTGCCATTCTGATCTGCACACACTGCCTTTAATTACTTTTTGGTTAATTGGAGGGCAGGGAGGGGAATGAGGATTTTCCTCAAGCAAGGAAAAAGCTGAGTGATTCTCCCTGCCTGTATTTGCTCCGAGGGGAAGGTGCAAGCAGGTCAAGAGCAGGACTAAGCAGTAGAACTTTTTCATGAGCTCTGGCGGCTGCTGGTGGGCTTTATGTACCTATCTCATGTTAGGAAGTGGACCTAGGGCCTTCTTGGAGTCCCTCAATTCACTCCAGAGTTTTTTTGATGGGCCTCAAGGTGCAGGGAGCAGCTTGCTTACCATGTTGGATTTGCTGTCAGGTCACACTGATGACAGAAACAGGCTGCACATGACAGGGATTTCTCAGTGCCTGTCAGGGGAAAGGGAAGGAAGAAGAAACTCTAGTTTAAGGCACCTACCTGCATCTTCAGGAACTGTTCCCAGTTGCTGTAAGGTTGGTTGCTGGAGCAGTGAAATGAATCCTACTGACATCCTGAAACAAACAGGCCTGGTTGGAGTGGCTGCTAAAATAAACAACTTGCTTAACCCACCTTGGAGAGAAGGAAAGAGCTACTTCTTCACAAGTCCCTCCCCTTCCCTTACAGGAATCATCACCTGTCTGAAGGATGGATTGCCTTCAGGTGGGCTGCCTAATTGAAGCAAGACAACACCTTGGTACCTCCTGTTTGGCCACTACTTCCATACCCAGGAAGACTATGACATGTACCAGAAGAAGATCATGTGGTTACAACCCAGTCATGTTACAACCCTCTCACGTTTTCCTAAAGCAGACAGACACTTTGCTGGATTCACCTACCTTAAAAATATTGGTCCACATCAACACCCAAATCCCAGCTGACACCATCAGAGAGGGAAGAAATCACATTCCCTTTCCTACTTAATATATTGTACCTCATGAAGTGGAAAGCAAAAGTAGAAGTGCTTTCTACATAATTAACATTCACCATTCGAGGGGGCTATGGAAGCCACAGGACAGGAACAGTGTGCCAATACCAGTAAGACATTAACCATCAGCCAAAATTATGTCAGCCACTATTTTCAGCCTAACAACAGAGGGCAGGGGCATAAAAGATTCGCTCAGTTAATCGTGGGATTGAAAATTTTCCAGAGAACTAAGGATGCTTCTAAGATATAATAGATTGCAGCCCCCACATCCTTCATATGGAGGTCAAGCTCACAGAAACTCGGCCTGCTGAGCAGCCTCTGCTTGTCCCAAACTGAGCAATTGCATGCTGCATGGGCCAGAATCTGGGGGCTGCTTCTGAGAAATTCATGTAATAAAGCAATTCCATAAAGGTGCCTTACCTTGCGGATAGAATCCTGAAAACAGGGAAGGGAAAGGAAAGGGAGAGACATAAAATGTCTCTCATGACAAAGACTGTAAAAATAACTAGGAATAAAAGTTTCAAAAATCTTGCAAATGTTTACCATTGTCCTCACTGTTCTTGGCAGTTTGGGGGATGTAATGCTCATCAAACAGCAGAGTAGCAGTAAGTCTTTCATTTAAAAAGTGGCGACAGCAAAAGCAAAAGGACATGCTCTGTCACTCATCAACCCACGCTTCATTTTTTGTAGCCATCTACCATTATTATTTGGCATGTATTCCCCAAGCAGCAAACCAAGGCTGTAGCTATTTACAGGTCACTGGAAGTCTGGCCTGTGCTGCAGTGGAGTTTTGGTTGTTTTTCACAAAAGATGGTTTTATTTATGTTTGACTGATGCAGGCACAACTGGAGCCTGATTTTTCTTTTTTTGGCTTTCAGTGTAAACACTCGTGGCAGCTCTCTATTTTGGGTGCTGACTGAAAAACAGATTGTTTTGTAGTTGCAGGAGACTGCTGGGTAAATCACAGGACATTGTTATTGCAGCTGAACTTTTCTTTCAAGAAAGCAGGAGGAGTTGCTTTATTTTTTAATTCTGTGCAGTTTTATGTACACCGCTCGCTCCAAATATTTGATGTTTGCCACACTTGTTATGAGTTTCTCCAGAGAGATGCGGTCTTTTGACAGCAAAAGATAAAGTTGACTGATACAAATGAGTCACAGTACCCCAACAGTAATTAACAGTGATGCAATACCCATGCGAAAAAGAGGACTTGAAGAATTAACTGTTGAGTTTTCTTGACGATGCAGCTGCACTTTAAGAGAGAAAGCTCAACCCATCATAGAACTCCATTGTGTACATTAGAGAAAAAAGCTTGGCAAGATACATTAAAGATTTTTGCTAAAGAGATACAAATATTTTGCAAGGGCAGAGGGCACTGAGGCAGGCTGTACTTACTTCCAAAGAAAAGTAGGCAGTATGACAAAGAAACAGTAATATTTTTTTATCTTCATTTTCACACTTCATCATCTAAGAAAGACTGTCTTTTTCAACCTGCTGAACTGATTTAAGCCACCCCAACTCTAAATTAACTTTTACTTAAAAGTCAGTCTATGACATCCTAATCTAAGAAGTTATCTGTGCTTATGGTTTCAGCCCAGTTCTACAGAAGGCCAGTACTGCTATTTATAAATGGGATTTTACTGTTCTATAAAGTTCTTCTACAAATCTCACGGGTCGAGAGAGAAGGAATAGTTGGGTAAGAAGATGAACGATTGAAGCAACTGCTTTATAGCACAATATGAAACTTGACACTGTTTTCTGCTGCCAGTATGATTCCCAAGTGAGATGGATAAATTGTGGTCAAGACCTGGACAGGTTAACTAGTGGTCATCAGTGCTGGTGGTACCTTTNTTTTGATATCCATCATCTGAATATTGCCTAATAAAGTTAGCAAATGGCCTCCAAATGAACCAAAAGGATTCAGTGGCTCATCCAGCAAAAAAAAAAGAAAAAAAAAAAAAGGATACTATTGGACAAGGCATTTGAAATTTAATACCAGACATGAAACAAGACATCTGTTGGACTCTCATTTGTTTCTCTTTGAATGGGCTTTAATTGAAAGCTCAGTGAAAAATGCAGGTTACATTCTTAGTGTTATCCATAGTCTTTTTAACAGCAACAACATCAGAACAGTGATGCTTCTAATATTTATACACTTTCTAATTGGAGATGTCTAAGAGCAATACATTATCAGATATATATATATACACACAATTTCAAGCAATTAAAAGTAAATAATAAACCCCTCCTCCCAAAACCCTGAAATAATATATTTCCTTACACTAATAATGTCTTTTTCACATATACTTGACGAAGAGTCTTTTTAAGTTACTTATCTTAAGAGTAATCTGTTAATGGAGATCCTGGACCAGCCCCATTAAAAGTTCAGTTTTAAGTTTATACAGCTTGTGAGCCACATAACCAGTGTGGCTTTACATTGTAAACAAATCCCAAATGTCTACAATGATCAGAATTAGTTTTGTGTAAAGGAGAACTATGATAGAATAAATTTAAACCAATACATTAAAAAGAGAGAGGGAAAGGGAGAGAGTTAATTGACAAACAAAACAGTTTTGAGAGATCAATTATGTGATTATTTAAAAAACAAGTTAACTTAATGGTAAGATTCTTATTTTCTGTACAGAGAGGCTCTGGTTCACCCAGCTTTAGCTGCTCTAAAAAGACATCCTTTAAAAAAAGGTTTGATTTGTGAAATTCAAAAGCAGAGCTTCCAACTTTAAAAGCCTGCCCTTTGGCAGTACGAGTACAAAGTTTACCAAAAGTATCTCGGGTGATTGTTCCGACTCATTTTCTGAGGATAGATGTACTAGCATTTGGAAACCTCAGCATGTGCACAGATGATGTGAGCACAGAACTAACCTTCAACTTCCTCAAGGGAGGAATCATCCTACCCACTGCAGGACTTAAAAAGGTACAACGATTTTTTGTACCTGGAAAAGTTCAAGCAAGGATAACAAAAAAAAAAAAAAAAAAGGAGACAGACGTGAAGCTAAGAAAGCTTATGGTCATCTTGAAACTGAGGCAATCTTGCTTACTTTTTCACAAAACCACAGGTAAAAATCTCTTGAACTTATTGAGTAGGAACTTGTGTAACTCCAAATGGAAGACAAGGCTGAGCAGAATCCTACGGTTTAGTTAACTTGTGTCAAATGGGATGTGAAGACAGCTGCAGCTCTGACAGAGGCGATCGAAGATGGCTGACAAAGTTTGCAGTAGCTCATAATGTCCCATCTGGTTTATTCACTTGTTTGAACTGTCTAAAGGGCCAACTGCAGTTTAGTCATGTTCCTCTGGTGCATGTTGTGATGACGAACTAATTCATCAGACCTGGCAAATTTTTTTTGACAGCTGGGCCACCGGCAACTGAAAGGCTTTTCACCTGTTAACAAAACACCCTGTTATTAACTGAGCATACAGCTCGTCTGAGACACTGCTATTTTTGTTCTTTCTGCAGGGTTGTGAGGAGCTGGGCAGAGCCCCTGTCAGGAGGGAAGGCACCCTGGGCTGTCCCAAGAAGGTGTGGGACTGCCCCAAATTCCTGCTCATGTCAGCGCTCAGTGCTTTCCTACATCTCCCTCAGCTGATGTTTAACAACAGCCTTTTCAGATGATGTAGAACACTTTGCAGTGGTTCATTCCTGAAGAGAGGCCCTTGCTGAACACTGTGCTGCCATGTCTGTGCTACTCTTAGGTCTCGAAAGAACTAGTTTAAAAGTCACTCTGGCACTCGCACAAGCTTCAGTCTCACCTCGGGCTGCGGTGCAGACATACTGTTAGTCACTGTGAAAAGTGCCAGTGACTATTTAGAGCTTGACCTCTAGTCAAGGAGAGTTTTTTCCAGCTAATTCAATGAGTTTTGGCTGAAGTTCTTTGAAACTGGTGAGTGTAAGTGAATGTGGTAGAAGCAGCAGAGTTCAGCGTGAAGTCTGCTGAGCCAGACTCGAAGTTTTCCACTACTGTCTAAATAAAGTGGATTCACATCTATTGGAGATGTTAAACCCTTAAAATAGTATTGTTCTAACATTTCCATGGGCATAATATTCATTACAAATGTCTACAAACAAAGCACATTCAAATTTAACAAGAAATTCTATCACTTTTAGCAGTTTAATCTGGTCTTGATTTTCTACAAGGTTTAAGTGGAATTTCAGGCTGTGTTTCTGATGCCATAGGAATGCTGATGGAATGCTTTCATTAGCTCAGAGCAGTGCCTGGTGACTCATGCTTCTTTCTTTCATTTTCTTTCTTTTCCCCTCAAAATAAATGCAATATTTTAAAGTAGATTCAGCTCCGGGGCTGGGCTCTTCAGTGCTACCTACACAGCTTATAATCTCCAATACACTCAAGACACACTGGGGTGGTAGAAGCCCACCCAGACATCTTCTTATTTGCCTCACACTTTGTGCATTTCACAAACATCCACATTCAGGCAAAAGGGAATCTGGATTGGCATAAATGTGTATTTCTGTTTGCAAACTCCCATGTGCTACATTTTAGGCAGACGGGGGGTGCCTAAACTCTGCTTTATCCACGTAACATACATGCTGGCAAAAGCAACAACTATCTCACATGAGCACATAAAACAGTATGGGACAAAACTGATCTGGTCAGAGCTACTGTTTAAAATCACAGATTGTATAAACTGCTCCTTTCTCATCCAAGCAGCGTGAGCAAATCCATCCTATGAACTGATGTGAGTTACCTATTACTGGCCAGCTTTTCATGCACCAACACAGCAAGAGCAGCACAGTTTTGCTGTTTCACAAGCAACCCTGGTTGTCCTCTCACAACAGGGGGATAGCAATCTCTATTAGTTCTGTGCTGGGCCCAAATTATTTTGTACAGCTTCATGAGATAGATATCAGAAATCATATTTCCATTGCTAAACACGTTTATGGATGTCTAGAGCTTTCCTCTAATTCAATTTTTTGCTTTCTACAGCAAAGATTGCTGTCACAGTAAAATTGCTTGTGGGGAAAAAAAAAACAACTGAATTTTTAGCTGAACAAAGTTTGGCAATTGACTTAAAATTAGGCTGGAATTAGATGGAAGACACCTGTGCTTTGCTTCATCAAGATTTAACATGGAGCAAGCTAACTTGAGCTTGGTGCTTTGTTGCAAAATTTAGAGGGTACAAGAAAGTAAGAGGAATGAAGCTACAGGGCAAGATGGATATGAAAAATCCCCACCCACCACTCATGCTCATTCCCCTCAGGACATGTGTATTTTACAGTCAAAGGAGCATGACACATCCAAATGCGGCAGGAGCATCCCCACAGCAGCACCCAGCTGGGCTCCACAGAACCTGCAGGCAGCAGCAAGGGCCTGGACCTCATGGAGCAAAGAGGAACTAGAACAGGGAGATGAGGTTTACTGGGGAAAAAGAGAGCAAGTTCCTCACTTTAGCTAACCTGGGGTAAAAAAATCACTGGGGTCATGCAAGTCCTGAATTGGCAGATCAGTTAGCAATGAGATGTGATGGAGAATGTGGTTTATCCCGGCTTGGCTGGCATGTGACAACCATGTCTTGCCACTTTGTCTCTCCCAGAACGTTACCTCTTGCTGGTTAAGAAAACATCTTTCTTCATGCAAATGCACAGAGACCCAGGCCCTGCAGCTCAGCAGGAGACCATGGGGAGAGCCCAGGAACACGGCTGTGCCCTTTAGCGTGTGCGGACTGCGAGTGTAGATATGGCCATTACGTCAAGCATTTATTTGGCCAGTGCCACAGAAAATGCCATTGGTTCTCAGGTGAATCATTTCCTTTATTAAAATTTCTCTTTTATTTCTGAAAGTCTGAAATATGTGTTTTTATGGTCCGGAAGAGAAAAAAGAATTCTTAGCGGGGAGAAAAAGATTTTCAGGCTCCTTGTCCATCTGTACAGAGACTGAATTTAAAAGGTTAACACCAGTATAGAAAATCTAATAACATGCCAAAAGTGGTCAGTAAACAATTACTTGGTAAAAACACTGCATACATAGAGGAAGGAACAGAAAATGTGGGTTCATAGGAATAATCCTAAAACTTAAAACTAAAATAGAGGTTGCTGCAGTTGCTCCTTAATGGTGTTTACATTTATGTGAAGGCAGAGTAGACTAAAATGGCCTCCTTTTTTTCCTTCCCCCTGTATTTATATGAAATACTACAGTTTCTACAAAAAAAGGCCCTTGAATATTTGAGTAAGCTTTTACTTTAGTGTCTGTCAGTGTGAGTTTGCAAAAGGCACTCCTTTTATCTTCTGGAGAGATTACAGTACAAGCAGCAACAGCAAGAGCTTTGCCGTGCTATCCTGCATTAGGCTCAACTGACACTTAGGAGAAGCATGAGTAGGCATGAATACTTTAGATTACAGACCTTTGGCTGAAGCTAGAATTAAAATTTCTATCTTGTAGGGTTTTTTCGGTAAAGGCAGTAGATCAACTTGACATTTGTGGGCTGAGACCATGACGTTCACTTCATAATAGCTGACAAAATTTATTTTGCCAAGCTGAAATTTCTTTAAACATGAAGGAAGAAAGCATAGTTTCCAAAATCACCTAAATCCCTTTGTGAAAAGTGACTAGCATGCTTGGGGAATACAGTCACACTGAAAAATCAGCACACTCTGAAATTCTTTCTGTTGTTTTGAATATTTAACTCCTGGTTAAGAGACTTTCTAATCATGTCATATAAACAACAACATTGATTTAAAATTAAAAAATAATGAAATATAAATGTGAAGAAAAGTTTACGCACTTGTTTTACCTGTATGAGTCCTGGTATGAGTCTTCAGATGATCAGATCTGGAGAACTTTCTCTGACAGGTTTTACACTGGAAGGGCTTCACACCTAAGAGATCGGAAAAAAAAAAATCTATCTTTATATCCCAACACCTTTTGGAAGGGTGAGTGAAATCACATATTTCTGAAATTTCAAAAGCCTGGATTTTTTTTGTTGTACTAGTTACTGTAACTGCTCCTCCCTGCTCCATGCCTACACATTACAAAAAGTTAGTCATTAATCAGGCTACCACCCCTTAGTAACCTCATCTTCCAATGTCTGGGTCTGAAGCATCTGCAGATCATAAACAAACACCCACTTGCACTGTTGGACTCAGGAGGATCTGCAAATGTTGTTAATTTTGATCCTGTGGTTTGGCACTACCAGTATCGTTTGTGAGCCAATACCCCATAAGAAAAATTGAGGTGTACAAGTATATTTTTATATGCTCCTAACAGGTTTTAACTTACTTCACACTTCTATTTTATACATGACACACAGGTCTTGGGCACTGATTCACACAGGTATGCTCTAGCATGCAGTTGCTAAATATCTACCATGCAAATAGAGTAATTTTACAACCAGCTTTCAGAGGCGCTTCCTGCATCTCTCAATAACACTGAGTGAGATAGAACATCTTTCAAAGGCAGAAATCCACCTGTGAAGAACGACTACTCACTGAAGAGCAGTGAGTAAACCAATTGCCAGACCAATCCCTGAAATACAGGAGACCCAGATGCAATTTCCTGTTGTGACTCAGAGTATTCTGAAGCCCTTTCTCATGTTCCATGCAGTGCCCTCACAGTTCCATTCCCAGCTAGAGGGCTGGAGTTATCATCACCTCCTCTTTTGGGACTTTGAGAAGGGCAGCTGACCCCCTGAAACACTGAAATGGGCTGTCTCCTTGTTTTCCAGAGAGTGGTGCACGTGCAAAAAAAGAACATACTGAAATTGGACTGAAGTCACAAGTAGTTTTGACTGTCTTGGAACATTTCTCCCATTAAATGATTCATTGAGAAAGAGCTAGGATCCAGACCCATTGATGACTGCTGCTGCCCTTCTGCTGGATGTGAACTGCCATACACTTTCCGAGCTATTTTTGCAACTCAACCAGACAGGTCTTTGACATTTCTCTCTTTGCTGCTCCTAGAATCCTCCTTTAGTAGTCAGAATTCAACGGAGGCTTCAAGCTAAGCCTAAGTGGTTTGCTGAATTAGGACCTTAAGCATTATAGCTGGTGTGACTTTTCTTTCTCCACTTCTGCTTTCCACATCTAAGCACACAGCAATACCACAAGCCTTTCAGGTTATGCACATGCACATTCACCTCTCAGCATTGCCACGTGATCATTCACACACCAACAGTAAAGTTTTTCAGGTTACACATTGGCAACTTTTTCTTGCAGAACTGTTTAGTTTTTAAAAATAATACGTTCCCTATACTGGGCATACAGTTTGGAGTAGTTTCATTAAGAAAGCTGTTTCAAACCATGGTGAGGAAGTAAAAGTCACCTGTACAACCACAGCAGTGCTGAAAAGTTAATTAAACAACCCAGGCAGAGCCCTCTCCTAAAACTAACTTCAAGAATTTGGCACTGTGGATATTGTGTATGAGCAGACAACATTAGAAAAACAGAAGCTCAGAAGTATGCTGTGGGGCCACAATTCACATATAAAGATGAGCTCTAATTAGTAGGGAAGTCTTGTAAACAAACCTGTGTGTCGTCTTTGGTGCCGCTTAAGTTGGTCTGAACGAGAAAATCTTCGTTCACAGTCCTTAAAATCACACTGGTAAGGTTTTTCACCTGTAAAGGAAAAACAGTTTATCAGAAAATGTGGCTAAATAAGCGAACATGTCAACTAGAGTCAGAAGATGAAATGTGTTGCTCTGAAAGTCTTCTCTCTCTGTAGTAGTTTAGTGGTAGACCAGGCTTCATTTGCTTTAAATCACACAACTCTGTTGGAAAGACTGGCATAATTCTACTGCATTGACACTGATACTAAATCTCCTCATTCTAAGAAAATAGTCTATTAGGTTAAACCTACAAAAACATTTCAAGTTGCATTTTTTTTTTCATTTTTTTTTCTGTTGGAAAAGAACAGGAATCTCTTGGTTTATATTTCTGTGAAAACTACATTAAACCTTTTCCACCTGTCTCAGTGATACATCATTTTGTACGAAGGATCAACTTGTAGTTTGCTCTAAATTGGACTTAAAGCAAAAACTAAACAAATTGCATCCATGTAGGTGGCGATTTTAACCACACTAAATAAATTAAAAGAACCTGAGCAAAATTCAACCACAGAAAAATGCACATTCTTCCCCAAAACACAAATTAGGTTTCTTCCATAAAGTACCATTAAATAGAATTTCTCATGTAGCTGCACAGCGCCCACAGTCAAGGCTATGAACTATTGCAAAGCCTTGTGTAAATATAAACTCTTCCCCTCCTCCCATCCAGGTCAGCAGAGATCCTCAGGGTGGGTTTTTCTCTGGGATGAAAAGTGAGATTCTGAATTTTTTAGAAAATTAAATCCCTACAAGTTAGTGTTGAGTGAACATGGTTTTCAATGCAAGGGACTTCACCAGCCACACAACCATGCAAAAAGAAATGCAGCAACCAAGGGGTCTGAGGAAAAAGGGAAATACTGCCAGCATGTAGCAGAGCACAGGGTTGGTGAAATTTGGCCAGCACTAACCAAAACAACTGCTGTTACAGGAGGAGCTGTATGATCTTTCAGATCTGATTCATATCTAAGACTAAGGTCTCTTTGCACAACACTGAAACGCTGCCAAAGCCTCAGATACAATTACATTTATACCTACATAAAGCCTGGTTACAGTGCCATAGCACAGAAGCCTCAGCACAAGCAGTTGTGAAACACTTCCCCACTGCAAAGCTGGGAGGATCCTGGCCTTTATCTGGAAGGTACACACAAGTGCAGCTGGGACCTGCTTTGTCTACTGTGGGAAGCTGAGATGTAAACCAAAGGTTCAGTAGGAAGCACCTACAGAAAAACATCAGCTGAAGTGGTTTATTATTAAATCAGTGAGTTTAATCTCTCTCTGTATAATTTTAAAAACATATCAGTCTGATAAATGTTCTGTGCAAATGTCTACATTTCTGATTCTATTATGATGAAGAAATGTGTTCAGGTTTCACTGGTACTCTGAGGCACCAAAGCAAGTTTAGTTTAAAGCAGATGCCTTCCAATCCAGATGACACGGAATAAGCAGCATATTAAGGAGAGCATTCCAAATTCATACTGGTATAGCTGAAATCAAAACAAGCTAACTTCCTCTGACAGTCACCCAAAGGAGTTTTACTGATTCTCAGACCTAGGTGTGGACAATTTCCATGTCTGCTGTGTTTAATTTATTAGCACGAGAGATTAAAGTTGCCACAGGTGTTTGAAATAGTTCCATACACTTTGACCGCAAGGACTCCCTGGGGGGTGCCTGCTTTTCAGAAACCACTTACTTCCAAGGAATTCAGCCCTTTGGCAGATTTAAGAGGGGGAATGTCAGCAGAGCAGAATGCAGTGACGGGATGATTGTCTGCTAATTGCAATATAAACGCAAAAGATGGTTAAGGAGATATTTGAATAAAACAGCATAGTGGGTCTGATGGCATGCACATGAAAGTATTTCTTTAAATACTTTGAAAAATAGCCTTGATTAAATTAAAGACAAATTTAACCAATGCATACATTAAAGGAATCAATCCAAAATGTTTGCATAGGGATATGATGACACTGCACAGAACACAAAAAGCGAATAAACAAAAAGAGGTACAATATTTGGACAAAAATCCTAATTTCCCTTTCCTTCTACATCTTATCTTATTTGTCAGCTAGTGCCAAGCAAAATGCCTGCCAAAGCTGACTGCCTCATGCCTGTTAGCTCCCTTAAGTTTCATCAGGACAGCAGAAATGTCCTAGATTAGAGAAAGCCTGTTAGTACCTCATTAAATTCCTATACCGAGAGGGGTTAGAGCAGCGTTTAGTTTCCCCAGGCCTATTAAAGCCTCTTCAGTAAAAGGCTCAAGTCTCTTTAGTTGTGAAAATATCCCATAATGCTGTCACTTCTTATGTGACCACATACAATTTCAAAACAAAACAGGAGATGCAGGTGAAGCTTCCCCAGCCCTTCCCTCTGGGACTTGAAGGCTTCTGTGACTACTTACATTACTGAAAGAGGGTACACAAAAGAAAGGCCAAACTTGGTGCATAATGAAATAGTGAAGATGAAAGAGGATAGAGGGAATGGCAGATCTTTAATATTTAGCAAAATACTTCAAAAAAAAATAAAGCTCAACCATTGCAGAGCAAGTGTGAATCAACCTTTGCATGTATTGCAATAAATGCTTCTAATAAAATAAACTTATTTGCTCAAAACTAGTTAACCTGAACTAGGGGAAGGGTGCACATTTTCTCTGGGGCAAATTCATTTGTTCAAATGCATGGGAAAACGGAAAATCCTACTGCTGTAGCAGCTGCACAAAATATTCATAGTCATTGCATTTCATTAGGGAGTTCTGCAAGACCAAAAGCCCAACGCCAACAAGAAAACATGAGGAGAGGAGACTAACTTTCAAACCAGAGACTGACTGCAAGTGTGAATGAGAATCTGATGGTTGGTCTCTTCTCCCTTCACCAATTTAAGCCTCTTTTCATAAAAAAGTAATACCCACTTAATCAAACAAGCACAAGCTCATGATCACAACTTTGCCTCGGTAATAAAACATTGTTCTATTCAATATAATTTGCTTTAGCAAACTTAGATAAAATGTGTATTTATTTAGTTAGTACGGAGCATTTATAGATAACATTTTCTGTTATCTTCACACCATAGTTCAGCTGTGACATGCCATTACTGTGTTGAAACTAATCTTGTGTTTTAAATTCAAAAGTATTCTTATTTTATTCTGTAGAAATGACAACCTAAAAGCAGTCCATGCTGGGTGAGGCCAAAGGCCCATCCAGCCCAGCAGTCTCCCACCTTGGCTCACTGAAGATGCCTGCAGGAGAGCAGAAGACAGCAAGGATGCAGCAGTACTTTCCCTGGACACTCTCCTAGATTCCAGCAGTTCATGAGTTAGCAACTTTCTAAGCCAAAGATTGCTTTCTGTTTAACACTTGTTAATGAAGTTTCTTTCCAATAATTTTTCCAGTTGCTTCTTTAACCCAAGTAAGCTTTCAGCTTCCATGCATAGTATTCCATAGCTTAGACATGACAGTCAGTGTTTCAAAGCAGCATCAATAAAGGGTCTTATCCTAGGAGTTACTACCCTAGACTCCTAAGAGTCTCCAGACTCCATGAGTTCCACAAGCACATCAATTTATCAGTCTATTATCTCTGTGTACAGAGGACACAGCTCTGTCTTTCCCAGGTGTTGTAACGATGAACTGCACTAATGGCTGCACTAATGACTGTAAAGCATTTAGCACCACAGTGGCACACACACCCTAGGGAAAGGATATTTGCTTTTGTCCAAGCAAAGAAATCATTGTTAGATGATTGTTAGACCTCACTACTTACATCTCCCAGAGCCTCAGAAATTCACCACCAAGACCTGAGTCCCCTACCACATAAAGGACAACCTTCCTGATCTACAGGTTCTCAGACTTCACTGTAGAAGCTCATACCTGCAGTTGAGCATATTTAGACAAAAGAATATCTCTGGCAGAGCATATTTCCTCTGCAAACATGCTCAGCTTTGTCTTAGAAGAAATCTAGTTTTTCCAATGAGTGGCACTGAACCCAAAAGATCTCTGACAAGAATGCTGATGTTTCCACCACAAGTGAAATTTATGGAGGTCTAGACATCAATTTGTTTCTGGAAGGAAGTGTCTGAAGTCTGCCCCAAAATGACAACTCACATTATTTGCTGTACTGTGGAAAAGTCTGATGGGTTTTTGCATTTCCTTTCAGAGGCCTATCTGCTGCAGCAAAATAGACCAAGATAAGAAAAAAGCTTTTTTGGCTGTACATGTTTCAATAAAGGCATTGTTAAGAATGAATAAGCGGTCTTGGAGGGTACAAAATGTTAACATATTTTCAAATAAGGCTGTTTGAAACATTGGTAAGAACTGATTATAGAACCCAACTTTGTGTTTCAGGGCCTTGTTTGGTTTTGCAATATTGCAACCTAGAGCAAACATTATTCTACAAAGACAACATCTGTGGGTTTAATATCAGATATATGTAACAGTTTGTTTTCAAATCACGTGTTCATAATTTTAAAAACTGACCTCCCACTACACTAAGATACTTCAAGGTGGAAGAGCCTCAAACCCATGAGTGAATCCAGGACCACCCTACAGCAGGAGGAGTAGAATTTTGGCTGAGAAGAGGTATACTAAACGCAACCCAATTATCCTCCACTTCAGCTGACTTTTGACAAATCTCCTGATTTCAGACTGGCTCAACAGGGTTCCTCCCCGCCGCAACAATGAAACAGAAGAGGAAGAGACACATCCCTTTGTTTATTAAAAATATTTGGTGTTATGGTTGCCAACTGCTTTCTGTCTAACAGGCTAATTCCACCAAGCCCAATTTCTTTACCTAGTGAAGAACTCTAGAGTTGGGGTTTGGAGTTCATTGGGTTACAAACAGAAAGACAATCAGAGAGCCCAAGAGACACCCACATCATTATCAACATAAACCAACAGCCTCATTGGAGTCATACTGGCCACTTCAGGTAGCCCCTGACATATAAAAACAGCAGATAGAGAAAAGAAAGAAGGTGCAGAGAAGTGTGAATTATATCTACCATAACTGTTATCAACCAGACACATTCTTCATAGTGATGATTGATCTGCCCTCGGATAAAACTGGTGTCCAAATTTTGCTTTTGGCATGCAGGAGACATAACATCAGGGTTAGAGAAAGACATGAAATTACAACGGAGACTGAAAATGGATTTGCATCACAACAGTCAGTCCAACTACCCTGAAGAGCATGGGACTGGAAATGACTCTTATAGCCACTAAGTCCAGACCATCTGCACACCAAGCAGCCAGGAAAATATAGTTACTCAGAAGTGTTTGCAGACCACCCACTCCAGATGCTCCCATACAGTATAGTTCACCAAGGACTCACAAAAATTAGGACTAAGACCACAGCAGGAGACAGGAAATGAAGGGCATCATATTCTAAGCCCCTACAGCAGCTGGGAAATCAGCAAGTAAAATTTCCAGATCATAAAAGTAGGAAATGTCTAGTGGCTATACAACAGGCTGAGGACAAAACCCTGCCAGCTCATAAAGGGGAGAACTCCCCTCTAATCCTAAATCTGAATGCATCAGCCAGGCAAGTAACCCAAGCAATTTTCACACCAGCAGCCCACCATCCCTTGCTTCCTCTGTTTAGCTGCAACCAACCCTAAAATCTTGCACAGCAATGTCTGTATCAGCAAACACAAGCTTTGTGAAACAAGTTGGCCTCCTAGGGAAAGTAACTTGAAAAGATTTGAGAAATAGATAGGTTTTGTTGTCAACAAATCAAAATGTGTGGGCAGAAAAGTCTGGGCCCCACCTGTACAGAAAAGATATTTGAGGGGGAAAAAATGTCTTTCCTCTAACCTGTTCCACTACAGCATAAACCAAATGAGGGGCATGGATGACCTCAAAGGCAGTGGGAGAAGCCTCTCTAGGGGTGTTAGACAGCCATAGGCATATCCCTAATGTCTTTTGGGGCTTTTGGGACTCTACAAGCCTAGATTGCATGTGGTATAATTCTGAAAACCTTCTACAGCTAAGGAAAAAAAATAAAAATATATAAGCTGAAGTCCTTGTGATTCATCCAGAAATAACATTGTGAAAGCCAAGCAACTAAATGGAATAAAATACAGGACCAGAACAAATAATGACTGTTAAAATACACAGGAAATCAATTTAGGAATGAAAGAAACAGTGATTAGGAGAAAAATTCAGAGCTGGTTAGGCATACAGCAGAAAACCACTGAATGCAAAAGACCTCTAAATTTTCTTGTTTCCAATTTATTTACAGAAAATAGAACAGCATTTCTGCAGACGTCCATCTCTAAAGATGAAATTCCACGTACAATCTAAATTAACTTGAATGTTTAATCTGAGCAATGCTGAAGATGGCTATCTGAATATTTTGTCACTTGCCCATTCAGAAATTAGAAGTGCTTTGTGTTCATTTCTCACCTGTAAGTATTTTATGCCATTAACTAGCTACGTGATCTCCAAAAGCAAGAGTCTGCAACAACCTTTTATGAAATATTTGACAATTTCTCAAGTCCCTGCAGCCTGGACTATCCTTCTGTTCTCTCTTTCATCCCTTCGGCCTTCTGTTGTGTCAATGGCTAACTGAACACCTAAATTCATAGATTTTATCCACAGATTTCTAGATTAACACAGAAAGAACTGTATAAATAAAAATATGATAGGCAATCCAAAAAACTCATAAGGATCATATCTAAGGACATATCATAATTTTACATGTCCAACAGTATAAATCTTCCAAAAGGGGAAATAACTCTGTGGCAAGGTGCAGCAGAGCATTTGATTTTTGAGATGTAATTTTTATTGCCTGGACTCAGAGAGAATCCAGACCTTAGCCTACAAAGGAATGGCTTGAGGCTCAATTCTTCACAGAAAGATCCTATAGCCAGGAAGCTATTTGCCAATCCCTGCTTCCACCTCCAACCAGAAAAGGCTTCCCCAGGAGAACAAGAGGATGCTAAATACCTAGATTCCTTTTGCAGAGGAGACTTCTTAACAGCATTAGATAAGGTTTGAGGCAAGATTCAACGCTCCCAAATGAGGAGGAAAAGAAGGAAAAAAATTAAAAGGGAAAACAACTCATAGCCCTGATCGATGCCCTGTTAAGGGAGGGAGGGAGGTGATCTACTTGCTGTCAGCACTGCTGTGTTTTTCTTCACTGGATTCAGAGGGTCTTCTGCACCCAAAAGAGGGACTGCCCAGCTGGTACAGGCATAGAGGACATAGGCACTCCTCTGACAGATTCTCCTGGTCCCTGACCTGGCAGTCCATTTCTTGCCCCCTATGCTATTTTAGAACCCCGCCGCCCACTTTGCTGTGCAGTGCTGCACCACGATTTATACCCACCAGTGTGCTTTCTGCTGTGCATCTGCAAGTGGGACAGCTTGAAGTATCTCTTGTTACAGCCAGGGTAGGCACACATGAAGGGACGCTTCTCGTTCGTCTCGCTCGCCGATCGGACAATGGTTGGAGCGACTCCTGGCACCCGCCGGACATCCTGCAATGACAGAGACCTGCTAATGCAACCTGTGTGTTTTCCAGCTCTTACTTAGCATATCCAAAGACAAACAATCAGCGGCAGGACAAAGAGATACTTAAGCAGATCACACTGTAAACAGGCAGTTTTATTTGATTCTACATTAACGATCTGCAACCTTATCATACCTTAATCTGTTCTCTGCAGAGTATCACAGTTATTCGAAGGTGAAATACAGTGAACTCTACTTAGGGAATTCTCTCACCAATATTTATGTGTAAGAATAAACATCTCACACTGTGACCTCATGTATAGCCACACAATCCTGGCAGAATTCTTACTGGCATAGGAAATAGTTTTAAGCTTATACCAGTCTAAGAGATAAGAGCATGAGCCAGAGTATTATTATCCTCTTTATTTTAAATACTCATATGAAGGTAAAGGAGAAGGAAAGTAATGTCTTTGATTAATACAACCTGATTAAAAACAAAACCAAAACAACGGTCTAGGTGGAGCTGATGAATAGTCCAGCCTTAATGCATTTTGGCCACTGTCACAATGTTCCATCAAAGATGATCCCCTCCTTCTGGGACAACTAACTTCCTTAAACAATGTCAACTACTTACTTTTATTCACTCAACAAAAGCTGGCTCAGGAACCTGTTTCTGAGAGCTTGACATGGAATAATGACTTGCTAAACTATACAGAAAAGGAAAAGGAGAAAAGATGCTATCTAAAAACACTGATGTATGTCTACAACACAGAGCAAGAAGAGACAGACATTTTGTAATGACTTTGCCATCAGTTTTAAGAAGGTATATCTTTTACAGTGGTATTTATTAATTATATGGCTGTCTCAAAAAGTAGGAAATTAACTCCCCTGAATGGTGAGTTCCTTCCAAATACTCACTCATTACTTAAGTCATTAGGACATAATCACGTATTCTATTTTGTTTTAAGGAAAACGTTTAAATTAGTAAAGGCAAAACATCATCTAGAACTTTCATATATATATAGTTATCAGACACAGTCCATTGCAACCACAGAAGCTCCACAAGGCCAGAGTGATTGGAGCCAGAAGCTGGAAACAGGATCACATGTTTGGGACCATCCTGGGAAGGATGGAAGGAATCCTTGCAGATGTACTTTAGAAGAAGAAATAAGTAATTTTAAATGACTGTGTCAGAAAGAAATCTTAAGTTATAGTTCAATGGCTTCAGTGGACAGGACACTTACATAAAGCATTTCTTGGTAACACAGGGAAACCACAAATCAAGGATGGATTTATAAATACTGGTGAAATAGTAAATTAATGCTATAAACAGGCAGCATTTTCCAAAAGAGAATGCCCTACTATACTCACTTGTATGCCTCTAAAAACTCCATGGGTGTGTATTCTGTATTGGGCCCCACAGCTGTATAACATGGGAGCACTGTGGTTCTCATTTTCATATCCCGCTGTATGGCTGCAAATAAAGAGGGGAATCATGGAGAAATTAAATATTTTTCAGTCCTCAGCTCCAGGTGAGAGGTTTCATTTCTTACATCAGTGGTAACATATGCAGAGTTCACTTTTATAGCCATAGTATCCAAGTTCAAATCAAATTCGCCAAATGAAACCTGCTCTGCCTTCAGATGGATCTGCTCCCACTGGTACAATGAACTGACTCCATACATACATCTATTAGTAACCATCAAGACAGCCCAGCAAAAAAATAAAAAAAAAAAGAAAAAAAATTGTCATGATTTGAACTCTGATGTATTTCCACAAAGATTTTAGGTAAAAAGGAAAAATTCACATAGCAGCATAAGAGTGTCATATGCACATGTACACATTATTTATCAGTTAAATGCGGGGCTGGCTATTGCTAATATCTTTTGGAATGAGCAAAATGCCTCAAGTTTCACATTAAGTGCAGTGGATTTTTGTCAGCACCTCATGACTCAGATATTACCAGATACTACCAAGAAAGTGATGACATTTATAAGAATAGCAGTCATGTACTCATAAACAGAGATTACAAATCAGTGTCTATACTATTTATCCCACATATCAGCTTTCAGGATGCACTACAAATTAACCCTTTATAAAAAGAAAATTAAAAAATACACCAAAATCAGCCTGTCCCTAGTAGGTATAAATTTTCAAGATTCCTCATGCAACGCATTAATTTTAAAAATTTGCAACTTTCGCTGTGTTTTGTGTGTGTCACAGCCACATGTTTTGTCTAATTATGTTCTTCAGAATCCTATGTTTGCCTGTCCAGAATGCTGGAATATTGCTGTGTTTCCCGTGTGCAGCCTTCTTAATGTCAAAATTCTGTAAATACATTTAGGTTTTATTTTTTGAATGAGTATGTTACATTAATATGTACGTTATCACATGTAGAAATATATATTGGCAGTGGTTAAGTGTACATGTTTTACACAACACTAGAAATTAGAAAGTGCACAACAAAGCCCAGGGGCACACATATAGGGACAAAGATGGATATGTAGGATGTTATCCCAGTCTTTGCCAAATGCTTGCAATAGCAATTTGGAGGCGTCCCTGAGGCCCAGGCTCTCATTTCACTGGTCCTTCCTTTCTCTTCACTCAAAGTTCATGTGCAGAGCAGAATTACAAGGAATTTTTAAACCTCTTAAGTGATTTGCAGAGCAGGTAGTGGAACTGGAATATGGAACATGTCTAAAGGGTCTGTGAGCCTCAGTAGGGAGGAGGGAAGAGCTGCTCACGGTGTTTGTGAGCAGCTCTCACTGCAGTGGGTGGGTTACACCCCTCATCACTCAGCCCCACAGTGACTCACAGGCTGCCACTTGGCAAATGTCATCTCTGGGGTCAATTCCTTTGCTGCTTTGCAACACTAACTTCAAATCCTGGCTCCACCTGCCTATTCAAATCAAAGCTTACACCTTTTGGGAGGGTATGCTCTGCTTATTTCAATTTTAAGCAGTAAACAGGTGACCGTAATGAAATAAGTTACAGAGGGGTAGCAAGAAAGTATCTCTGATCTGTAGTAATGTGTGTAATAATAGATAAAGAAGATGCCATTATCTGATTTAAATGGATTAAGATCTTCTGTAGATATGTACCATATCCAAATAAATAGGGTCTCCTCTCTCCCTAGGGCCCAGATGTGGCCTTTTGCACCCTAATACAAGTCACAAATTACCATTTGCTGTTACTGTTTGATCAGTTCAGGTTCCCCACCAGCATCAGTTTTTCCTCTCTATTTAAAGGCATCGAGTCTATACATGTTAAAAAGAAAAAGGGGAAGAGGAAGGGTGTTGAAAACACCCAACCTATGGTGATACACATGTTGATCACAAATTACACAGTGCAATTTAAAACAGAAATGAAATGAGAACTACCATCAATAAGGAGAAAGTTCTGCAGCAGAAGCTATTGCTAATCTGTAACACAGCAGTAATCAAGGGTAAATATGAAAACTCCAGCGGTGGTCGCCCTGAGTAACCATGTAACCTCCCATTCACACCTGTCCTAACAACCCTAAACACTACAATAAACAACAGACACAAAGTCAGATAAGAAGAATTCCCAGGACAGAAACTTTAGAAGGAGAAGCAGGAATATGTAGTAAAAGCTCACACCACTAAACACAGTCCCACTTTCCCTCCAAATTCTCATGGTTTTCATCTTTCGGTGATAACCTTTATTGTAAAGACCAGTCAGTTCTGAAATAATTCCTCCCAGGAATAAGAAACAGAACAAAGCCCCTGCCTGTGCTCTAAGGAATGGCTCTATGAATGAGAGGTATCTTCCAGATGATCTCTATCTCAATTTTTATTGCACTGTTGGGAAGCCTTCCTCAACATTCAGCCTCTTACATATTCCCTCACATTATTTCTAGTTATACTTCACTAAAACGGTACATACAACTGCAAAGCTGTGAAGATTAAAACCTGTTTTCTGAGACTCAAGACTCATAATACACTAAGTCCTTAACCAGCTCCCTAGGAGAGACACTTTAATAATCAGGAGTCCTAATTCCCATTTTATATTGGGCACATTTCCATCCGCTTTGGCTGGTACTCAGCGTGGCCATATGGATGATGACAGCAAAATGGATCACAAGAGATTTCTTGGTTAAAATACTATTTATTCATTATGAAGCACTGTGGAATAATCTGACCTTCAGGGAAATAGGAATTAACAGGTGGATATTCTTTCCACTCAGTGGGAAACTGGAGCACTGAAGGAGGACTTTTCACAAACCGTCCCTACACCACTGCTCCCTTAAACTTCAGCCTTCACCCTGCATCAATAGTAAACTCACTTTGAAAGACAATTCTTTTTCTCCCAGCCCCTTTACTCCACGCATCCATGATGCATGCCAAAAAATGTGCACCACAGTGGGCACAGTTGGCTTGTTTCACATGGCTGCAATTTATATGCTGTAATAAAAGCAGTGATAGAAGAACCGATATAAAGCTAAATACATTATTAAACTCAAACACCCACTTTATTGCATAATAATGAGCAGATGCAGTGCCACAAACGTGAGCAATACAAGTAACTGATGAATTCATATCTGCAGTACATTAACTACATGGAAATCTCCAGAGGGTAGGAATTTCTTAACTTTCATCTTTTCTGGTCAGGCACTCTGTGTTTAACTAGGCAAAGAGACAACGCCTTAAAAGCTTAGGGCACCAAATCTATACATATAATGATGAAAAATTCTCCTGATAGACTCCCAGGACTAGATGACAGCCTAGATCTCCACCAAAGCACATGTTCTCTCTCAGCAGGACGGGCTGGTCAGACAACACCACAGCAGCCTGGAGAACTGCCAGTGGAGCCACTCGCTGCTCTGCTGCAAGTGTGCTCAGAGAGCACAGCCAAAGCTCCAACGCTGTGCCTTGCCCTGCTCCAAGGGCTGAGCAGCCCCCAGGAGAAATCAGCAAAAGCCTGGGGGGTGATCAGAGAGCAAACAGTTGAATTAACCAAGGAATTAAAAAAAAAAAAAAAAAAAGGAAAAAGAAAAATCCCCAGTAAGGCCCAGAGTTACAGTCAGGAGAGACACTAGGACTGATCCCTCCACAGATCCTAAATGGACTCAAAACTAAGCAAGGCCAGATGCAGCCAAACTGGCCTGCCAGGATCCAACACAAATTTTTGTTCGAGCAAGGACTGGAGGATTTGGCCTCACAGTCCAGTTCTGCCTTTACTTGTAAATATACAACTCCCTTTAACTTCAATGGGAACTGCACAAGGGCAGAACTGGACTATAAATATTTAGAGTTCGGGTTAGTTGGTGAAAAAAGGACTCAGTATATTTTATTCTCTGGATCTAGACAGCCAGAAACAGACCTGGAAACAGAGCCATAAAATGTAATTCTAGATAACTGGGAAACAAAGGCTGATACTTACACAGCACAGAATGCTAAGGAAAGGCTCTGTGTTGTAGAGCATTTAAAGGGCTTGAATTTACCATTAGCCCAGCAAATCCTTAACACTCGGAGAGTAGCTCTTTTAAAATGATTAATCTCAAAGTTGTACAGATTGTACAAAGATTAATAAAAATGAAGGTTTTACAGATGAGAATGTGTGATGAAAAACAGAGCAGCTTTAGAGAGTTGTATCAATCTAAGTGGTTATAAAAAAAAACCTCATAAAAGATGACATTCTAATCTGAATATTTTAAAAAATAATCAAGCTGCAATTTCTCTCTCACACCATTTTTACTTTGTTAGACTGAAATTGCCTCTCTAATGTATAAAGCAGCTACAACTTAATCTGAAGAGTTAAGTTTTTTATTATTATTTCATAAACCAAAAAAGGGAAGCTTTAGGGCACACTGAGGAGAGTTAGAAAATTTCAGATGAAATGTGAATACACATTGATTCATGAGATTCAGACTTGGAAGAATAAAAAAAGCCAGAAAGCAAGATTACATAAAACAGGCACCACATTAAGCCTCAATTTAATTGTGTTTCAATGCAGGAACAGGAATTTTAGGGTTTAGAAACAGAGCCAAAAATGAGGCAAAGTGAGGGTGTGGGCTAGTCCCGTTGATAACAGAACATAAAGGAAGAGAAGTAGAGTTAATTCCCTCTGCTAAAATATTTACCATCCTAGCACCCTGGGAAAAATACGTATGGAGACAGCAAAAAGATTCTGATTAGTTATATAGAAGATCCTGTTTCTGCCTGGTTTTTGTCTAATACTATTACAGAGGGTGGAGTATAAAGCTGTATTTTTATCTGTACTTTCCAAGGCAAAGGAATATTAAAAAACATGATTTCACAGATTAGAGGCCTTCTGCCATCTTCAATGAGAGAGCCAGCTGGCTGATGAAAGGAAGGCTCTGGATTTTCAGGGGACCTTAGTATTTCTGACTTCAATAGTCTTTCTTTGGTTTGGGTATTTTTACCATTGACCTGAGTGGAATCAGGATTTCACCCAAAATTTCCCTTTAAAATGAGATCCTCAGCTATCAGTGGGAAAGGATTGATTCAGTATTAGAGACAGTAGGTTATTGTCCATTTCCAGTTCATCTTGACTGCAGAACTGAACCCAAGTAGGAAGTTTTGCACCTTGAAATTTTACTAATAATACCACCAAAGCTAAATAGCAAAACCTTTGCAATTCACTCCTAAACAAAAGAAGTTTTCACTGTCTTGGTTTAGATTCAGTTTTTAAAGTGTTCTACAGAGATCATACCTAACATGCCTTCCAGTGAGCGTGAGAAAACAGCAATAAATACTAATTTCCATGGAACATGCTGAGTATTTAACACCCAAGCAAAACCAAAAGGGGAAAACCAACATATTGTCTGGTTATATCCTCCATTTCAGATGACTGTGGGAAATACGGATCAAAACCTTTTGCTCAAGCAGCTGAAGAGACAATTTTGTCAAGTTTTTTGCTCTTGGGAATGTAGCTACACTTCTTGTCTATCATGCCATATCATTTCCTGCTTGTTATCAGTTATTTCCATGCCACTTTTATGCATAACTCATCAAAATCTCAAGAAAGGGTTTATAGTCATGAGGTCTACCCTTACAATTACTATGCAAGGAAGCACTGCTTTTCATATTGGATAAATAAAAAATCAACATAAAAATATTAATGTCAGAAACAAGTTGAAAAAGTATCCAATAATGTGGGGCATGCATTTCAAGATGCCTGGGACCTGAGTTCTCAGGGTAATAAGCAAAGGACCCATTGACTTTCCTGCAACAGTATAAATCTAATCTCAGCTGCTCCAAACAAAATACCACAAAATTGGGAACAAATCATCAGCAAACAGCCTGAGGAGATAAAATCCAGTCTCCCAGGGGTGTTTATTGCCTTAGCAATGAAGCTTTCCTTTCGGATTCTTGAAGCTGCCAGCTCACAGACAACAAGCCCACCCTCCCTCTTGTCTACCCAAAGTTCAGAAGGCGACAGAGAGGTCCCTGGACAAACAAGCAACACAAGCAACACACTAGTTCACAAGGCACTGTTCTTCCCTCACATGAGTTATAAGAACAACCTGAGCTCAATGAGAGCTCAATCAAGTTGGCATTCAGAACCTAGATGAAAATCTAAAATGCAGACTTGGACTCTACGGTAGAAGTAGTGGGTTGCCTTCTTCTCCAGGGACACCTCCTTGCAGAGAGAAGCTCATCTTGGGCTATGAGATATCCTTTCACGTCGCTGTACTCTGCCAGAAGACAACATCTAGATGTCTCTCTTCACCACTTAGCAATGGCTGGTCAGGGACTCTATTCCATGCCTTTTACTGCCCATCTCTGCTTGTCTCAGGCCATGCCTTCCACAGATTCCTAATGCTTACAGCTACCAAAAGCACTCAAAGACCAAACTCCACTGAGACAAAGGAACTTCTTGCTGTCAATTCCATATTAATCCAATATTAAAATATCCACAGAGGAAAAAAAACATTTGGGAAAAGCAGACTTCTATGGCCTTAAAGACATAAGCTGAAGCAGGCTCTGAGCAGATAAAATCATTCGACAGTTTAGATGCCAGGCTCTTGTTCTGATCACACACAAAGAGGACTGTTCCTATGCTTTCAACTCAACAGGAATGATTTTCCCAATGGCTGAAAAGGACACAGTTTTGGACACCTGGCAGTATTCCTTCCCCAATTCCAAACTTCTAATCTGGGCTGAGGAGATTCTGGAGCTCATCACTTAAATATTGGCAGAAGTGTATAGAGTTAAAACCGGAATTCTCTCAGATAAACAGCTAGGTAACTTCAGCATAAAAACTGCTAACACTACCTGAAATGCATGGCAAAAACTTCATTCCAGTATGTTAAACTTGTGCTGAACATGAAGCCAGAAGGCAAGCTACTGACCTGGGCTGCTGTCAAGTATAAAGTGTATGACCTGTAAGTTTTATATCATTGTAGAGTTCTCTAACTGTTTGCAGAACTTACTGGCAATGTCTTCTTCCTTCTTATAATGTGCAAAAGCCTTATTGAAGCCAGGAAGAACTGCTGTGGAGAACTGAAGGCAAGGAGCTAAACAGGGATTGTCATCGTTGGACGGAATCTAGAAGCTCCATATTTCAACAGAAAGATTGATTCCAAAATTCTTAAATTACAACTACAAGATTGAGAAAAGCATCTGAAATACTGAACGCCTGGGAATCACTTATGAACAGTTCATATATTTTAAAGATGTAAATCTGGGGAAGAATACCTTATGTTCATGGCAACTGAGATTGGAGGTACTGTGTATTGTAACTCTCAGCCAGAAAAGACAGATAACTATTTTGGCTCATATTACCAGTGATGAGGCTATGTCTAGCACTGATTTTCCACAGATTCTACAATCTTGGCCTATACCAAAACTTTCAGCTTTGTTTTACCATAGATCATTCATCTTGATTTTTTTCCCCCCCCTTTTCATGCATCCTAGGTCACATACTTTACACTGCTCACAGTCTGACTCCTGGACAAGTAAGAAGCCATTTATTTTGTTCAGTACTCCTTTAATATTTCTATTGTGACTTTTTTTTTTTCACTGAGTTCCCCAAAGAATAACCTCTTCCTTGCTTTAATAACTTGGACCTCAGTCAAGGTTGATGTGTTTCTCCATTTTGCAGGATATTTTCTTCAGAAGAGACAAAACAGTGTCTAATATTGAAATGACTGATCTTTAAAGGGTACAGTTTAAAGAGGAAATCAAAAACACTTAAGGAAAAAAAGAGTAGGAAATAACCTTTAAAAGAGAGGATCAGGAGCAAAGATAGTGAACTGTACACAACTGCAGGATTTTTGGATCTTCTCTAACCATCAGAGAGCTCCTTGACAGACCTCTTCAGGCTCAATTCTCTCCTTAAAATCAACACAGTTTACTATGTTACTATCTTCTCCCTCTAACCTTCAAAGCACCATTTGTGAATGAGCTGGAAACAGATCCATGACATTTTTTTCCTTCATCACACGACACCACTGTACACAAAGCCCACCTTGAACCAGAATTTTCATATTTATGGACAACTGCATGAAAGCACAGATCTATGCAAGGCTTTCCTCGGCCTCTCCTGTTGTCCACTCGGGGCAACACAAGCTTAGACGCTGAGAACATCCCAAAGCTGGCGATACCTGCCTTCGGCGGGGGGGGGGGGGTTTCACAGCCGATTATCTACTCGGAGCAGTGAATTATCTACTCCGTGGCTTTCTCTTGGCTAAGATGGAAAGGTGGCTCTTCGCCCATGGTGGCGATCGCAGATGAAAGGAGGTGCGGACACGGTTGTGCATCAGCCTCGCGGGTCTCAGTCCCGCCCCCCGCGTCGGAGGATCCCGAACCCTGGCGGGGCTGATGGAGGCAGCGGGCACAGGCACCGGAGCCTGAGCCCCCCCTCCAAGGGCCGCCACCCCGGCGGGGCCCCGCGGCGCCTCGGAGCCTTCCTGCCCGCCCAGCCGCAGGAAGCCCCGCGGGGGAGGCGGGCAGGAGCCTCTTCCCGGCAGGTGGGAGGGCGACAATGGCCGGGAGGAAGGAAGCCGGGAGGCGGCCGGGCCGGGACACAGGACGCAGAGCCTGGCGAAGGCAGGGAAAGGGAAGAGGGATGGTAGGAAGGGGGCGACAGCTCAAGGAGGAGAGCGCGAAAGGGGCCGCGGCTGCTCCTCTGGGACGGGCCCGGGGAGCGGGAATGGGCACAGCCCATCCCTGCCCGGGGACCCCAGCTCGGCCCCGGCGGGACAGGGCGGCTGCGGCCCCGGAAACACCCAGGGCTGGGCTCCATGGGCGCGGCACCCCAGCCCTCAAACCAGGCTATTGCAGGGATTATCAAAATCCCGGCAAACTGCAGCCAGATGATGAGCCACTCTCAGGGCCGGACAGTATTCTTTTCGTGCAAGTGACGGGATTCAAGTCGTAAAATGCAAGACAAAGTTAGCTCAGTAACACAGCTACACTAGGGCAACAGGTTAGAAGAGAACAAAGCTCCTTACCCCTTCAGGGTGGATCCCAAGTTCATTTGATTCCATGTCATGCATTCAAGCTGCGAGGTCATTTGGTATAAATTGTCACTGTTGTGAAAACACGTAGAATTAGAACTAAAGTTACAGATATCAAATAAAAAAACAATACATCAAGATATCAACAATTTCTTTGGTTTGGGTTTTAAATATAACTATCTAACAGTAGAAAGTTAATTTATTTTATATAATCCCTTTACATATTATGAAAAAATAAGAAGGAAATAAATAAAAAAATAAAAGGAATAAAATAAAAGGAATAAAATAAAATAAAGGCTGCAGATCGAAAAGTGCCTTTGAATCTGCAAGGCTGACGATTTTTAAACATCTGGAAATGGAGACATAAAACTTTTTCCTTGCAGAAAAATAATATCCGATATTGACACATTGAAATGAGTGAAACGAATATAGGCAGCTGGGCGGACTAACGCAGCGGATTATTTGTTTTAAAAAGGCAAATCTGTTAACTGTTTTAACCAGGAGTGTGAGGGACCACGTGGGTAATGGAGTGAAACAGCTATCGTGACTCATGATGGATGTTCCTACATAGAGGGGCTTGACAAGAAGGAGAAAAATGGAGTGGCTGAACGATAAACGAAGCTCGCCGCTGGAACAGGCTCTTTGCTCGCCGGTGCACACCGAAGGCAGCCCGGCGGCGGCTGCAGCCCGCGGCTTCCCCGCCAGCGGAGCGGCAAACCCGGGCAGTGCGGCAGCGGTGCGGGGCGGTGGGAGGAGGACGCGGAGCCCCGGGAGCGCAGATCCCCACCGGGACGAGGAGGTGCAGGCTCCCCCCGGGCCGCCTGCGGGCCTCCCCCGCTCCGGGCTCTCCCCGCAGCGCAGCTCCCCGGCAAGCGGCGGGGGGACGAGGCGGGAGCCCCCGGCCCTGCAGCCGGGAGATGTGATTGATGCCGGGGAACAGCCGCTCACAATAAACGCAAGCCTCCCCGTTGATTAATCACACCTAAAGTCGCTGGACTTAGGCGGTGAATTTATCTCATTCTGTTATTAGAAGAGAGTATTTTTTTTCTTTTTCTTACTTCGTGGCAGGTAGAAGCGACCTAAAAAAGCCAGATTCCAGTGGGAAACTTTTGCATATAAAAACAAATTAAGTGACTTCAATCTCGAAGTATGCGTAATATCATTTGTCATTATCACTGGACACTATTATTCATTAGTATGTCTGAAGTGCTATTATGCTACTACAATGTCCTGCATATCAGCTCAGGAATTGTTAAACTCTCCTGCAGTTTCCCCATTTGCAATAGCAGTCCGTGCTGGTCTGTGCCAACTACGTTTTGCAATTCCACGAATTCTTCCTGTAATGCTGCTGTAATTAATTCCTCCAGGACCCTGATTTTTATTAGAAGTGCCCGCCCGATGCATTTACAGCAGGAGATTTCCCTTTAACTTTCTTTCGCTTGACAGTTCATTTATAAGAGCCTCCCCCACAATATCCACTTTTTTCCCCCCTCCTTTGCTTTTTCATAAAGCAATACACTTATTCATCTTGTCACAGCTCGCAGCCACTGTATTCCATGCCGCCTTTGGGTGACAGTGTCCAAAACAAACCAGCGCGGTGCCCGCGGTCAGGGGACACCGCAGCCCCCCCGGCCAAACTCCCTCCCGACCCCCCCGCGGTACGAACGCGCTTCGCTCCCGGCTCTGCAGCCGCAGCTGAACGGCGGAGCCCGGGCTGCCTTCAGCCTCCAAAGGGAGCCCGGAGCGGCTCCCGGGAAAGCTGGGCGTCGTGGGAAGCACCGGGAGATCCAGGGCGAGCGGAACTCCGCTACTCGGGCTAAACCCCGTTCTACCACAGCCGGTGCCTCCGGAAGCGGCGGCCCCAGGAGACACCCGCAGCCCTCGCACCCCTTGTTCTCCCACTGCGGTGGGGCAGGAGCCGGGGGTGAGTGCGGGGGGAGCAGGTGCCCGGGCGCGGACCCCACGCCAGCCCGGCCCGGCGGGGGCAACGATCAGCTGCGCGACTGGAACTTAAAGAGAAATTTCACTTGAGGCCCCGAGAGCGAATTCCGGCGGGATGCGCTGCCGACTCTCCGGGAATACCCCGGGACAGGGATGCCCGCGGACGGGCACCCGCACCCCCCTCACACGGGCTGCAGAGGCGGCCTGTGCGATCTCTGCTGCCGGCAGTGGTTAAGGGGAGAACCCCTTTTTCTACCCTGAGCCACGGCCCGGCGAGGTCTCCACTTCGAACGAACGGGAATTGCCCAAGCTTAGGCCAAATCGTGGGAATCGGCCCTGGGTGGGAGGCAGGTGGGCACTGCCGGGCTTCGCGCCCCTTAATCCCGGAGGCGGGAACGGCCAGCGGGCACTGACTCGGACTGAACACCTCGCATCTGACGTGACAGAGAACAGGGTGTCCCTAATGCCATTTACGCCTCGCCATGGCGTATTATGGACAGTACCGTGAGATGATCTCATGGAATTAACAGCTCCGCTCAAAATCTCGGCTTTGGATGAGGTTTGAATGAGGAGGAGGAAAGCGGGGTCTCCAGGGATATGCCTGCGCTGATTCCAATCTGAATCCTTGGCCCTTCTAACGGCCACAAAGAAGACACTAAAAATAACTTATTTTCATTACAGAGATGCTTTTAGAGAGAAACGAGAGAGGAAGGGGGGGAATATTTCTTCAACGGGGATTAATGTAAGTTGGAGTGGAATAAAAGGAAGTCAACGCTGAGCATAAAGGGAACTTAAAAGGAAACCAGTAGTAGATCATATAGAGTTTGTTTTGGCCTGCACTGCAGTATTACCGAGTTCTTGACCTCTGCACAGAAACAGCTATAATCTGAACCGAGACTCCTCCACTTTCAGAGTCTCTGCAAGTGTGACTCACAGTAAATTTTCAACATCGAGCATGTTTACTACATCAAACAGCGCGAGGTAGAAAAGTTCACATCACCGTTTTAATGGACCCACAAACACACACTTGCAATCTGCGCGGGTTTGTCATCCGTGTCCAGCTACCAACCACAGGCGCAGGGCTCCTTGGCAGCTCAGCGGGCCGCGCTATAAACAGAGAGCAAGTAGTTGCCGAGGCGAGAGATTTCAGATAGTTTTGCTTCCAGGATAAGAATTACAATCTTTTAACCATTTCCTTCAAGCTGCCGTCCGCCCCACTGCTTTGCCTCGCTACAGGGATGGTGAGGCTCTCTCCCCGAGTGCCCCCGCACTGCAGCCGGGCCGGGAGCTCTGCTGGCGGAGGGACCCTCCTGCCCACGCCCACCCGCGACCCTGCGCGGCTCCCGCGGGGAGCGGCGAAGCCGAGAGCGATCCCTTGCGATCCCCCACCCAGCTGGGGAGATGGCGAGGAGCGGGAAGAGAGAGCATCGGGTGGAGGCGGCTCCCTTGACACCTCCTCGCGGTGTTCTCTCACTTCACCTCTGCCCGCCGAAGCATCACCCCTCGGGTCGTGTTAATCATGACGAGAGTGGCGGAGGGATGGCCCTGACAGGGCTGTGCAAGGAGCAGCAGATCTGAAGCCTCACCTGGGGGCGAGCGAGGGTCCACAAACAACGCCCGAGCGCTACACCAGAGGGGAGGTGGTGCAGGGCCAACACCGGCCGGCGCATCCCGCCGGAGAGGGAGGTAACACCTCCTGCCCCCGACCTCGTCTCCTCCGTCACATCAACCCCCTCTGCACTGCTCAAGGCGAACGGTAGCGCCTGCTGTCCCCACCCAGTTCGAGGAAGGACGGACCCCCCCCCAACTCAGGGGGTGAGCATCCATCACGGCCAGCCCCGGCACTTGGATGCGGCGACACCGAGCAATCACTTGTCAAAGCAGAGCTGTCAAGCTTCACCCGAACTGCGACAAGTGAAAGAAACCTTCGCAAAGGAGGTGCGGAATAAATACAGTCTTGAAAGAAAAAAAATAAAATTCTCCAAATCAATATAAATATGGATAAGGACAGTGAGGCCGTTTTCAGGGCGTTGGCCATGTGGCAAATGAGTCCCCTCCCTTTCTGCGCCGCAACTACTCATCGACAGGAAGAACACCTGTGTGTTAGGAAGATCGGGTTTTTTCCTAGGCGTTTTTGAATATGTTCTTTAGGGGGACACTTATCCATCCCCTTTATTAAGGGAAGGCCGCACCGAGCTCGCCCACCTGTGCGGGCCTCGATGGGGCTGCCCTGGACGTGGAACAAGTTCTGCCTGACTTACACCCCCACACATCAGTATTGGCTCCTGTGAGCTTTAAGGGCTTAAATCCTTATCCTATCGGAGTAAACCGCAAACCTTCCAGAGAGCAGGGCAGGATAAAGGCTGAGGTCGGGAGGAAATCCGAACTCAGGTGCGGGTCCCGAAGCGCTGGGCTAGAGGTGGCCGCGTTAAGGCGGTGACACCGCTGGGCTCACCCACTGCCCGACACCGCCTCGGTGGAGGCACGTGGAGGAGAATGCTCTCAACGCTATCAGCGGTCTCCTATCGGAATCACACCTCCCAGGTGTTGCCGCTTCCAGGAGCGGGGCGATGGAGGGCCCCGGGGTCCGGTGGGACTGGGGAGAACGGCGTCTGCCCGCGGCCGCTCGGAACTGCCGTCTCCGAGCCTCCCTACAAACCATATTTATAGATTTCCCTGCGCGGCGAGCAATCTCTGTCACTTCAGCGCAGGAGTTCGCCCCGCCAATTATTCTGCAAGCTAATCTCTCTGGATAGGCTTCTTTCCTTCCTTCATTACCTCATTCCCTCCTTCCCTTGACGTCAACTCACGTTCATTAGCGAAGGGGCTTCTGGAAGCGACAGAATTTTGTTGTCTCACGTCCAGTGTTGATTAATCAGAGATGATATAACCGGCCTACAAGAGGAGCCGCTCGCGGCTTCCTTCTCAGAGGCACATTGTTTTGTGTGCGAGAGTTACTTAGCAACTCCAAGATACGGGACTGGCTCCAAGTTCACAAAAAGTTGAAGAATAAATTTTGGGAAACTTCTTTTACTCACTAAACACGTTGTAAAACTCCAACGCCCACCCCCTATGTCAGACCGAAAAAAAAAAAAAAAAGAAAGAAAAGAAAAGGGAAGCCGCGCTTGCCACGGGCCCATCTGTTGGCAAAGAGATTTCGTTGCTTGCAGCAAAGCTCCAGATGCACCTTTCTCCCAGCAAGGAAATCCGATAAGTTTATTGCCCCGATTTCAATAAATAACCTCCCTGCAAGCCGGTTCCCATCACTCCTGGGAGCCACTGGAAGGGTTCTTGGTCTGCAAGACGGAGCTGAGTTTTAATTGCGTGTACCACGCTCTGCCCATCACTGCTGCTCACCAGCCAGTGCTCCCACACCTCCCCGGCCTCGGGGAAGAGCTCCGGGGCTGCGAGAAGAAGGCGCAGGGGCTGGGCCGGCAGCGGGGCCCTGCAGCCCCGGGGCTCAGCTGGATTATCCCGGCGCAGTTAAGGGCAAATCCCAAACTTTTTGCACAAGTGGGCTACGGGGCAGCCCCGCTCCCTTCTCCCAGAGGCGGCCGCCACCTGCCGCTGGAGAGCGGCTCTCCCGGGATGCTCTGCCAGCGCCGCCGTCCCCCCCGAACTCCGGCCCGGGAGGGCGAGACATCCCGGCAAATCTCCGGGACACGTCAGGGCCCAGGGCGGAAGGCGCAGAGTCTTTTTTTCGTTTTGTGGGGTTTGGGGTGTTGCTTTGTTTGTGGTTTAAAAAAAAAGTTTGGGTTGGGTTTTGGTTTGGGTTTTGTTTTGTTTTGGGGTTTTTTGTTTGGGATGGTCTGGTTTTTACGTGCCAATCTTTTTTTTTTTTTCCCTTCTTCTTCTTTTGAGAAGGGTAAAAATAAATCTGTTTCCTTGCACAAAGCAGAAGCTGTTTGAACGGCATGCGGGGGAGAGAGACCGCGTCCCAGCAACAACCCGCGCGAGAGGAGGGAAGGCGAAGCTGCCCTGCCGGCGGAGGTACCTGTTGTAGGGGGTCCGGAGGAGCAGGGCCTGGCTGCCCGTGCAGCTGTCGGTGGGGGTGTGACAGCCGTACACCGGGGGAGGCACCGAGTACTGCTGGTCCCCTGCGGAGAAAGCAGCAAAGAGTTAACCCCTGCGGCCACGGCCGCCCCTCCACTTGCCCTGCGCTGCAGAGGGGGCTCCAGGGCCCGTCCTCCAGCACCGGGGCATCTGTGCCAGGCCTGCAGGGGGCTGGGGCAGCCGTGCGACTCCGGAGCCAACCCGGATTGCCAGCCGGGCGGCAGAGCCCTTCGAGACGGGCTCCCGCGGAGTCCGAAATTACCTAAGGAGGGCTGCTGGCTGATGGGGTCCTCGTGTTTGAAGGAGTGGTTTGTAAACTGAGCGGCGGGGTGAGACGGCGTGTGGCCATAGCTGGGGGTCCCGTCAAACGCCACGGTGCTGTAACCTGCCGAAGAGACCACAGCGGGGTTAGCAGGAGCCCCCCCACCCCCGACAAGCCCCTCCGAGCAGGCGTCGAGAGAGAGGAGCCCAAGCCCGGCCGAGCGCCGCGGGCTCCCAAATACTGCGCGATTATCGCACCCGTGGGGCTGCTGCCCACGCTGAGGAAAAGGACGGGGCCAGACCGTGCCCCCTTCGTTCAGTCTCCCACCGCTCCCTCCCCCCTAGCACACGCACTCCGCAAGGCTGCGGGCGCAGGGACCCCCCCGCCGCGGGGAGAGCCGAGCCGGGCTGCCCGCTCCGAGGGGCGGAAAGTCGGAAGTCTCGTTCGTGTTTAAAGAGAACAGATCGGCTTCGGTAATAAAAAGGATGTTTTCATTAATTGTTGCTCATATTAAAGAGGAAGATTCCCATCTGCTCAGTGTACTCATCTGGCGTTTCCAATTTAGAAGTTACCCTTTAATCTTGCCTTTTTTTTTTCTTTATTTTTTTAAAGAGCCGCTTTCTGAAGAGTCTGCAATAAAGAGGCGGAATGTTACATGCAAAAATAAAACTCCTCCTTTCAGTGAAAATTGCTCTCCAAAATAATAAACAGCCTATTTTGTTTCCTACACCGAGCAGATTCAGATGGAAAGAGACCACCTCTGCTGACCCCGGGCCGACACGGAATCGTAAATCAGGTGCTTGGACACCAACTTTCATTAATGACTTGGAGCTGGCTAAACAACTTCAGCTAAAAAAGTAATTACAAAGTAATATTATCTCAGAGGCTTCTCGGCTCATCAGCATTTACCCCGAGAACCAAGCTCCTCCGAGAGTCACTCTTAAAAAAAAAAAAACAACAAACCACCAAAAAAAAAAACAAAACAAAAACCCAACAAAACAAAAAGTCCGACGCGGGCTGGGAAAAGAAACCAAAGGGACCACGAGCGCTTCCTCCCTCACACTCCTCTGCCTTAACCTGCTTATTCCAGCACGGCCATCCTCCACAGACCCGTCTGGATGGGCCGTGTGGTTGAAGAGGGATTGTGTTAGTCGAGAGGGAGCACTCGGGACTCTCTCAGTTCCCCTGCGATGCCGGGTGCTCGGCTCAGGGCAGGTCTCTGCTTCACCGCCGCCGGTCAGTGATCACAGCGGGTTTCAGAGAGAAGAAAATGCAGAGGTAGCAAAGGCATCCGAATGTTGCTTCTCCATTTTATTCTCTCTGCAGACAGGCTGGATCCAGCGACATCACAGGACTTCATTAACCTGCACGGCTGAGCGGGAGAAATGAAGGGAGCAAAAAGGAGAGGGGGGGGAAAAAAAAAGAAAAGCCAGAAGACATTGAAACCTTCCTCTTCGCTATGATTTTAAGTCGGCCCTGAGACTGCGGGACTGGGATAGGAGTGGGACTGGCCTGTCCCCGGCCAAATGTCTCTCACATCCCCCTGACCCTGAGAGCAGAGCTCCTGTCGCGGCGACGCGAGCAGCGTTGACAGGCCGGTACCTTACGGGCTCCCATCCCACAGCTGTTTCTCGCTCGTTATCTCCTCCCTCAGCCCTCAGGGTGGAGGCTCAGCCTTCAACTCCCTTTCCCCCATTTCCCCGTGCCTTCTTTTTAACTTTCAGAAAACACTGACACTTTCTACGTTACTTTTGGCCCGCCATAGAGTTTCGGTGACCTTCAAAACTCAGCTCAGAGCAGAACGAAGTTTTGGCCGCATTTTCCGGTGTTGCCTGACCCAAAGCTTTAGGAATGTGATAAGAAAGTTGAGTTCTGAACCGAGATGCCGATAGTGAGGTCTCTTTAATTAGGACGTTATCAGAACCAGTCCTGATTAAAATGTGCTGAAAATAATTGAAAGTTGTACATCTGCTGGAGAACGGGGCCTGCTGGAGGCATCCAGTTGTTGGAGGAGCCCAGCTGGATGAAAGGCGAACGAGAAGAGGAGAACTGGGCAGAGGTTTCAAAGCCTTAGTTTCCTAACCCCCACCCCATCCCAGACTTGGCAGAAATGTCATCGCAGAGCCAAGGTAGCATCTTTCCCACGGTCAGAGGAACCGTCTAAAAAAAAAAAAAAAAAGAGTTCAACCTTGAGGAGAGCCAAAGCAAGAACATTTTATCCATCCACAAAGAAAAAAAAAAAAAAAAGCAGCAAACAGTCTTTGCCGAATTCCTCCTTCCCGAAAGAGGAGCACCCTCTCTGCGTGCCGCCGAAAAATAATTGTGGCTCAGCCGCAGTGCTGCACGTGCGGGGAGGGAGCCCCGAGCCGAGGGGACCCCCCCGCCCCGCATCGAGGCAGCTCGGCCCAGCAGAGCCCGGCAAGGAGCCGGGACACCGTCCCTGCTCCCCGCCACGGAGCCTTCCCCAGGCTCCTGCAGGGCGTCGATGCCCAGGGCCGTGGAGGTGCGGAGCTGTCAGCCCCTCTGCCCCGGCTCGCCGGGCACGCACAGGTGCGGGGCTGTGCGGGGCTGGTGGTGCCGCGGGCCGAGCACAGCCCGCAGGGCGCCGGGTCCGAGTAAAGCCCAACGTGGGGGAAGCACCCAGCTTCGGTGCGTTAAAGGCTCCGTTTCTCCTCAGGGTGGTTAAACCTGGAGGATGGTGGTCAAGCAGGATGCCGCGGGGTCGCAGCTGTTTTGTTCCTGGCTGACCCAGGGACGAATTTAGTTCCCTCACCCTTCCCTCTATCTTCTAGTCGCTATTTCGGCCCAGCTATTACGAATTTTTTCCGTTGTCTAAAATTCTTTCAGATGTCTTTTAAAACATCCCGGCAGGGCCCCCGTCCCGGCGGGCTCTGTGCCGCTCCCCTCCCGCCCCGCAGCTGGAGCTCGGGACCCCGCGGGTCACGGAGCTGCTCCGGGGCCTCGGCGAGGCCGAGCCTCTCCCCAGCTCCAGGGATGCTGCCAAGCCGCGATCTGCAGCAAGGCTCTGCGGTTTCCGATGTTGGATCCCGGCGCCGGGTGGACCCCGGGGGCAGGGACGGGGGGTCGAGGGCAGCAGAGCGGTGGCATCGGGACAGCGACCCAGCACTGCCCGGGGGAGGCCCGTGTGCGGCCGCGCTGCCGAACACCCTCTCCCCCTCCACCGCCACCGCCTCTCCTGGCTGCAAACATCGCCCCGGAGCGCCTCGGCGGCCAGCACCGAGCGCGTCCGCCCGGCCTCGGCCTCTGTTCTGCCCCTTGCCCTGCCGCCAGCGAGCGGGGATGGTCGGCCCCAGCCCCTCTCCGTGGGTACGCGGTTGCCCCCGCGGTGCACAACAAGCCCGAGCTGCGGGCTGACAAAAGCAGCGAGACCTCGGCGACTCATCCTGCTCCGGCTGGGCCAGGCAGCCTCTGCCGCTCCCCTGTCCCACGGGTTTCGGGGCCGCCACCGCCCCACTCCCCTCGGTCAGACTCCCCCGGCGCCCCGCCCGGGGCTGGGGAGTGCGGGACAACCCACGACACCCGCGGCTCGGGGGCCAGCTGAAGGAGAGGGAACAAGACCCGAAAGGTCTCGGGCAAGCTCCCCACAGGCTGTCCCCTTTTCCCTTCTTCCTCTCGTTTGCACCCGAAGATATTTATGCTGCGGCCACTGGAAGGAAAACGATTAGATGCTGACCCCGGTGCCACAGGCAGGTGACCCGTCGCCCGGCCGTGCAGCCCACGGGAGTTTCTCAGAGCGGCGCAAACACTGGGGACCGCAGAGTGTTTGTAGCTACAGCGCAGCCGATCAAGGACCGCTGTAGCTACAGCGCAGCCGGTCCTGGAGATGCTGACAAGAAACGACGAGGCGCCCCTGTTTGTGCACTCCGGCACCGGGGCATTCAGCCCTCCCGAGGTCAATTCGACAAGGGGCTTGAAAACACTAACGTGAGGACAGCTCGTTCAGGATTCAGGAAGAGGTTTGGAGGTACACCCCACACACATCCCCACCCCATCACCCCCAAGATATGTAGAGAGAACTGTCTCGGGCCACCGGCTCCACCTCCATTCCAGGAGTTGCGCTGTCTCCGGCCCGAACAAGCCTTTGCGAAGGCGAGAGGCTGCTCCAACCCGGGCAGGGGGCCTGGGGGCTCCAGCCGCCTGGCAGAGCCATCCGCTGCCCCACAGGAGGGATGGGGGGGAGCAAATCGTGGCTCCTAGAGCTCCCCGGAGCGACGTGGATGCCGCACAGGGAGGGAAGGGAGGCAGGGGGAGGCTGTCTCGCCTAACCCGGCTCGGCTGCCGCAGAGACTGGGCTTGGTGTTTACATCAGGCGCGGCCCGGCCCGGCTGAGCGGGCGCCTCCGGGGGCCGTCCCCCGAGCCCGGGGCGCCCGGCAGCGCGGCCCTTACCCTGGTTGCGGATCGCTTGCTGGCTCTCCAAGCAGTTGGGCAGGTAGGGCCCGTTGGGGAACATCCGAGCCTGGCCCGAGGGCGGCTGGCTGGGCGGCGGGGCGCCGAAGGGCCCGTAGCGGCAGGCGCCGGCCGTGCCCGTGAACTGGCCGGAGAAGTGGACGGTGAAGGCGCTCAGGTATTGCTCCTCGTGCGGGTCCGACCCGTTCCAGCTCGGCTCCTGCTTGATGAAGGAGTGCGGCCCCAGCGAGCCGTAGGAGGCCCCCGGGGGGAAGTCCAGGACGGGCGCCCACTGCGCCGCGCTGCTCACAGGCATGGTGCAGTTGCTGTTGCCCGGCAGGGAGGGCACGGAGGGCAGCAGCGCGTTGAGGTCTCGGACGTCGGAGCCCATCTGCTCGCAGACCTTCTGCCTGCCGCCGGGCAGCCAGTCTCCCCCCGGGCCGCACTTGTTCCAGGCCCCCTGGCCCCTGCCCGCCAAGCCGGAGGCCGGCTCCGGCTGCAGGCACCAGGCCGGCGAGCTCAGCCCTTTGGGGGAAGTTTGCTCCGCGACGCAGCTCCCCGGGTCCAGCCCTGCGGGAGCCGGCAGCAGCGACAGGGAAAGGTTGTTCTCCAGGATCGCCTCCGGGGTTGCACCCGATCGCAGCGCAGGGCAGGGTGGGGTGTGCCCGTGTCTGTGTGTCCGCGCGTGTGGCGTGTCTGTCCGCGCGTGTGTCCGCCTGTCCGTGCTAGGGGGGCACAGCCGCCTCGCACGCCTCACCTCGGATGCCTGCTCACCCTCAACTTTGCAAAGCTCAAATAGAGGCGCTTGCAGGGGAGGAGGAGTCAGCACGCCGATCCTCCATTCACACAACCTCCGCCGAGGGGCTGCCCACAGCCCGCTCTGCTGAACCCAGCCGGACCAGACACGCGGGGGGGAGGGGGGAGACGAGGAGAGCCGGGGATGGAGGGGGAGAGGTGACTGTGGGAGAATATATCTCCCCTACGCATCACTCCCACCCTTCTTCTGGTGCAAGCGCCACTAAATCTCACCCTAACGTCCCTTCGCTTTAGGAGAGTCTTGCAACACGGTTAGAGGGATCCAGGTGGCCAGTAAGTACGTGCTGGATGACTTCCTCGGCCCAGCCCGTGCATGTCCGCGGGGACTCCCGAGGGCAGCAGGGTCGCAGGCCCCGGGGACCGCCCGGGGAAGCCTCCGCCCTTGCGGGAGCCAGGGGAAGTGACACAGCCCGGTGCGGGCGGACCCCGTTCCTGCGAGGAGAAAGTGTCTTTCCAGGTGCCTCTCTCCCGCCACGGGAGGAACCTGAGTTCTCCACGAGTTCCTGCGGGGTCCGGGCTGCCTGACCGTGGTCCCGCCCCGCACACCGGGTGCTCCCTGTCCCTGGAGGGGCAGGGCCGGCCGTACCAGGGCACCGAGGGCTCCGCCGGCGAGTGGAGGGGTGGGCGCCCTTTGCAAGGGGACCGGGATCGGCGTGTGGCCAGTCCTGGCCCTGTGCTTCCAACCTATCTGTATGTGAGAGGGAAGGAAGGGCTGGGCAGGCGGGGGAGGATGGCAGCGCTGCGAGCAACCTGCTTTTGAGGGATTCACCTGGCACTGCTCCTGGGAAGCCCCGGAGTCTTTTTTTCCTCCCCAGCCTCCTGGACAGCAGCTCCTCAGCGCGCATTCGTGGGCAGCAGCGGCGGCGGCGGCGGGAGGGCCCCCGAGGGCACCTTACGCGTTATCCGCGGACGGCCCTTCCTCCCAGGAGACACGGCGGGTTTCGGGACGGCCCTGGCAGCGAGGGGTGCCATGATTCTGGCGGTGCGGGAGCCCACCTAGACCCTGTCCCAGCAGAAAGCCCCCAGGGAGGGCGGCACAGTGTGCCAGGACCCAGGGCAGAGGCGAGCCCGCAGCCCCCACTCGCCCCCGCGGGACACGTTCTCACTAAAGGCAAGAAGAGGGATCCTGCCACCTTCCTTTGGAGCTACTAATTAAAAATCAGCCGGGGTGGGGGATGTTGCTTCTAGGAGCACACGTGGGACAGCTCTCGAGGGCTGCCCCCGGCGCGGGGTACTCGCAAAGTACCAGACCCGCCGCTCTGTCCCTTGGGCATCGTCCCTGGCCGCTTTTAAACCGCGGCACCGCAGGTGCCTCCGGGGTCTTCCCCCCACCTCACTCCCCTCTGCAGCGAAAACAGTGACAGAGACGCCGTAAACGCTTACCTGCCGCAGGACAGACCGACCCCCGTGTCTTCCCGGTGGTAATATGCACTTTCGGTGTTTCCTTCCCGCCGCGGCATCAAAGGTTACCGCAAGCATCGCCAGTTTTGAAGCGATGTGAAGCGATGTTTTAAGTTTCAAAGGGTAAATTCTACAGCAAAAGAAATCAAAATAGGTCGTTATTGGTGCAGCCAAGTATAATTTAATTTTCTCTTAAAACTAATTAATCATAATAGTCGGGTTTTGTTATTAGTGAATTTATTTTTTCCACAAACTGCCTTCCGATAATTCCCCTTAAAAATCTCTCTTTTGATGCATAAACCTACTTATTACAGAAATCTACGTGTAGCGTAAGTGCGAAAGATTCGTCGATTATCTTTGCCAACAGTAAATAACCCCTAAGCTTAGAGGATCTCCCGCTTCTTAAGAGACTTCAGCAAACTAAAGCACCCCGGGATGGCGCTTGTGAGGGCAGCCCGCGCCCGTGCGGGGGGACTGCGCTGCCCTCGCTGACACGGGCGGCCTCGGCACTTGCTCCCGCTCTGGCCGCACCGGGGCTCCCGCACACCGCGCTCACCCCCCGCCCGGTACCCCCCGGGGGCCTTGCGGGGCTGCGGGATCGGGAGCGGGGCTGCTGCTGGGTTTGCTCGTTTCGGTGACGGGCGGAGACATGAGGTTGGTTGGACTCGATAGCCCCCACCTCTTTTACAACCTAAACGATTCTAAGTTCGATTCTACGTTCGATTCTACGATCTTCGGCTCTACGATGGACAACGCACATACAGAAGTCTTAGGCCAGCCTAAGCAGAGTATTTAATTTCCCATGAAACTAGACCTCTCTCGGTAAAAACAGAAAAAGCCTTTCCCGCTCTGGGCTGTTTCTCGAACTAATGTGGGGGTTTTTCTCTTTTATTGAAATAACCTAGCTTGATAAACCTTCCTGAAAGGAAAAAATGTTTTCTTGATCGCTTAGGTCTGCCGCTATTCCACTTGCGAGTAAGAACTGCCGAAACCTTTCCGAATCTTCGGCTCTTTCGCATATCCCAGCGGTGAAACAAGACGACCCCTTGTCCATCACTCGCGGCGGCTGCCAGCAGCCCCAGCGAGGATGGGGAAAGCAGCGCTCGGGGGACTCCGCTCGGGCTCCTGGGCTGCCAGCTCAGCTCAGCTCAGTCCTGCGCCGGCACCCGGGGCTGCTCAGCCGTGCGGGGAAAGGAGAGAGCCAGGCAGGCGCGTCCCGGGATGTCCTGGGAGAAACCCTCAGCGGTGGAGCCTGAGGAGGGGGAGGAAAGCCCAGACCGTTCTACCCCGGGACGGGCTGAGGACTTTAGGGAAACGACCAGCGCCACTTCCCGCAGCCGTTCCTTTCTAGCCAGCACCAGGGAGAGTGAAAAATCTCCTCTAGCCCAGGCGGGGAGCACTGGCAGCAGGTGCCCTCGGGGGCGCCCCGGTAGCCGAGAGGAGCTGCTCCCCCGTGCAGGGGGACGCTTGCCCGCCTCTTCCCCAGAGATCCCGACTCCAATCACACCCGGCGTAAATCTCTCCGAGTCGCGCACACCGGGAAAGCCCAGTTGGAAGCAATGGCAGAGGAGAGAGGAGAGGTGGGACAGCATCTCCTTTGTCCGTGTCCAGAACCAGGCAGCCCGGAAAGTTTTGCCCTCTCCCCTTCCAAACGCAGCCCTATGCAAATCTGTGACAGGCAGCAATTAGGCTTCATTGTGCTGCCCGTTGTTCCATAGCTGTGGTAATTCTGGATAATGCTTAATCTTCGATTGTGCTTGAAGGCATACTCGACAAGACTAAAAAACAGGTATTTACCGGAGGAGGAAATTTTTACTAAGAGTCCCACTCGATCCCGGGAAAAAACGGGATCGGGAACTTGCTCCAACCTGAGCAGCGCTGAAGCACCTCCCCAGCCGATGTTTTCCCGTTCCGCTTCCCTCCGCCATGCCAACCAATTAAGGGATCGCTAATTCTTACTACACTTTTATTAAATTCATAAAGGATCCCCGCGCGGCTCGGAGGTGGGGAAGACTGACTTAAACACAGATAAATCCCCAGCCCCTCCACTCCTGCTCACGCCGCTCCCAGCACTCAGGGAGATGATCAGAGTTTGATTATTTAAGCGCCAAGAGCAGCAGAAACAAAGCTGCGAAGCATCTCCAGGAGCGCAGGGCGCAGAGGGGCAGGAACTCATCACGGCGGGCCCGATCCCGCATTCCTCGCTGCCCAGCATTGCGGGCACGGCGGGAGTCGGGATCCGCGGGCAAGGCGGGACCGGCCTTCCCTGTCCGGGCGGACGGGGGCACTGGAACGCTTTCGAGCTGGATAGAGGACATTTTGTTTATCCAGTGAGGGGAAATGAGGTGTGGGGTTTTTTTGTTGTTTTTGTGGGGTTTTGGGTTTTTTTTTGGTTTTGGGGTTTTTTTTGATGCACAAAGAAGGGAAGATGAGAGACCTCCCCCCGTCCCTCCGCTGACGAGGAGCGGGGCACAGGCGGGTCTCTCCGAGG